>OZ010789.1:319473076-319930560 GCA_963932465.1 Maratus speciosus
GATACTGATAGAGATATATATTATAAGTTTTTAAAAGCAATAAGTTGCATTTTTAGAAAAAGCGATACTCTTCGTTTTATGAATTTGAATTTTTATGAGAGAGAATGTTATTATTCATCGTCAAATGTTTATAAAATTGAATTAGGGCACTCTATTCATTCAAGGAATGCAGTAATTCCCTCACAAAACAAAATTATCATGAATGTAAATGATGTTACATCAAATATAAAGACAATAATAGAAAAAAAAAATCTGGATACATGTAACTTTTTCAAAACAATGCTTAAAATTCATATAAATCTCTTTTTTTTTTTATTTTGTTTGTATAAATTACTTTAAACATGGTAACTAATGTTTAAGATACTGATAGAGATATATATTATAAGTTTTTAAAAGTAATAAGTTGCATTTTTAGAAAAGGCGATACTCTTCGTTTTATGAATTTGAATTTTTATGAGCGAATGTTGTTATTCATCGTCAAATGTTTATAAAATTGAATTATGGTACTCTATTCATTCAAGGAATGCAGTAATTCCCTCAGAAAACAAAATTATCATGAATGTAAATGATGTTACATCAAATATAAAGACAATAATAGAAAGAAAAAAAATCTGGATACATGCAACTTTTTAAAAACAATGCTTAAAATTCATATAAATCTCTTTTTTTTATTATTTTGTTTGTATAAATTACTTTAAACATGGTAACTAATGTTTAAGATACTGATAGAGATATATATTATAAGTTTTTAAAAGCAATAAGTTGCATTTTTAGAAAAAGCGATACTCTTCGTTTTATGAATTTGAATTTTTATGAGAGAGAATGTTATTATTCATCGTCAAATGTTTATAAAATTGAATTAAGGCACTCTATTCATTCAAGGAATGCAGTAATTCCCTCACAAAACAAAATTATCATGAATGTAAATGATGTTACATCAAATATAAAGACAATAATAGAAAAAAAAAAATCTGGATACATGTAACTTTTTCAAAACAATGCTTAAAATCCATATAAATCTCTTTTTTTTATTATTTTGTTTGTATAAATTACTTTAAACATGGTAACTAATGTTTAAGATACTGATAGAGATATATATTATAAGTTTTTAAAAGTAATAAGTTGCATTTTTAGAAAAGGCGATACTCTTCGTTTTATTAATTTGAATTTTTATGAGCGAATGTTGTTATTCATCGTCAAATGTTTATAAAATTGAATTATGGCACTCTATTCATTCAAGGAATGCAGTAATTCCCTCAGAAAACAAAATTATCATGAATGTAAATGATGTTACATCAAATATAAAGACAATAATAGAAAGAAAAAAAAATCTGGATACATGCAACTTTTTAAAAACAATGCTTAAAATTCATATAAATCTCTTTTTTTTATTATTTTGTTTGTATAAATTACTTTAAACATGGTAACTAATGTTTAAGATACTGATAGAGATATATATTATAAGTTTTTAAAAGCAATAAGTTGCATTTTTAGAAAAAGCGATACTCTTCGTTTTATGAATTTGAATTTTTATGAGCGAATGTTGTTATTCATCGTCAAATGTTTATAAAATTGAATTATGGCACTCTATTCATTCAAGGAATGCAGTAATTCCCTCAGAAAACAAAATCATCATGAATGTAAATGATGTTACATCAAATATAAAGACAATAATAGAAAAAAAAAATCTGGATACATGTAACCTTTTCAAAACAATGCTTAAAATTCATATAAATCTCTTTTTTTTATTATTTTGTTTGTATAAATTACTTTAAACATGGTAACTAATGTTTAAGATACTGATAGAGATATATATTATAAGTTTTTAAAAGTAATAAGTTGCATTTTTAGAAAAGGCGATACTCTTCGTTTTATGAATTTGAATTTTTATGAGAGAATGTGATTATTTATGGTCAAATGTTTATAAAATTGAATAAGGCACTCTATTCATTCAAGGAATGCAGTAATTCCCTCACAAAACAAAATTATCATGAATGTAAATGATGTTACATCAAATATAAAGACAATAAGAGAAAAAAAAAATCTGGATACATGCAACTTTTTAAAATTCATATAAATCTCTTTTTTTTTATTATTTTGTTTGTATAAATTACTTTAAACATGGTAACTAATGTTTAAGATACTGATAGAGATATATATTATAAGTTTTTAAAAGCAATAAGTTGCATTTTTAGAAAAAGCGATACTCTTCGTTTTATGAATTTGAATTTTTATGAGAGAGAATTTGATCATTTATGGTCAAATGTTTATAAAATTGAATAAGGCAATCTATTCATTCAAGGAATGCAGTAATTCCCTCACAAAACAAAATTATCATGAATGTAAATGATGTTACATCAAATATAAAGACAATAATAGAAAAAAAAAAAAAAATCTGGATACATGTTACTTTTTAAAAACAATGCTTAAAATTCATATAAATCTCTTTTTTTTATTATTTTGTTTGTATAAATTACTTTAAACATGGTAACTAATGTTTAAGATACTGATAGAGATATATATTATAAGTTTTTAAAAGTAATAAGTTGCATTTTTAGAAAAGGCGATACTCTTCGTTTTATGAATTTGAATTTTTATGAGCGAATGTTGTTATTCATCGTCAAATGTTTATAAAATTGAATTATGGCACTCTATTCATTCAAGGAATGCAGTAATTCCCTCAGAAAACAAAATTATCATGAATGTAAATGATGTTACATCAAATATAAAGACAATAATAGAAAGAAAAAAAAATCTGGATACATGCAACTTTTTAAAAACAATGCTTAAAATTCATATAAATCTCTTTTTTTTATTATTTTGTTTGTATAAATTACTTTAAACATGGTAACTAATGTTTAAGATACTGATAGAGATATATATTATAAGTTTTTAAAAGCAATAAGTTGCATTTTTAGAAAAAGCGATACTCTTCGTTTTATGAATTTGAATTTTTATGAGAGAGAATGTTATTATTCATCGTCAAATGTTTATAAAATTGAATTAGGGCACTCTATTCATTCAAGGAATGCAGTAATTCCCTCACAAAACAAAATTATCATGAATGTAAATGATGTTACATCAAATATAAAGACAATAATAGAAAAAAAGAAAAATCTGGATACATGTAACTTTTTCAAAACAATGCTTAAAATTCATATAAATCTCTTTTTTTTATTATTTTGTTTGTATAAATTACTTTAAACATGGTAACTAATGTTTAAGATACTGATAGAGATATATATTATAAGTTTTTAAAAGTAATAAGTTGCATTTTTAGAAAAGGCGATACTCTTCGTTTTATGAATTTGAATTTTTATGAGCGAATGTTGTTATTCATCGTCAAATGTTTATAAAATTGAATTATGGCACTCTATTCATTCAAGGAATGCAGTAATTCCCTCAGAAAAAAAAATCATCATGAATGTAAATGATGTTACATCAAATATAAAGACAATAATAGAAAAAAAAAATCTGGATACATGTAACCTTTTCAAAACAATGCTTAAAATTCATATAAATCTCTTTTTTTTATTATTTTGTTTGTATAAATTACTTTAAACATGGTAACTAATGTTTAAGATACTGATAGAGATATATATTATAAGTTTTTAAAAGTAATAAGTTGCATTTTTAGAAAAGGCGATACTCTTCGTTTTATGAATTTGAATTTTTATGAGAGAATGTGATTATTTATGGTCAAATGTTTATAAAATTGAATAAGGCACTCTATTCATTCATGGAATGCAGTAATTCCCTCACAAAACAAAATTATCATGAATGTAAATGATGTTACATCAAATATAAAGACAATAAGAGAAAAAAAAAAATCTGGATACATGCAACTTTTTAAAATTCATATAAATCTCTTTTTTTTTATTATTTTGTTTGTATAAATTACTTTAAACATGGTAACTAATGTTTAAGATACTGATAGAGATATATATTATAAGTTTTTAAAAGCAATAAGTTGCATTTTTAGAAAAAGCGATACTCTTCGTTTTATGAATTTGAATTTTTATGAGAGAATTTGATTATTTATGGTCAAATGTTTATAAAATTGAATAAGGCAATCTATTCATTCAAGGAATGCAGTAATTCCCTCACAAAACAAAATTATCATGAATGTAAATGATGTTACATCAAATATAAAGACAATAATAGAAAAAAAAAAAAAATCTGGATACATGTTACTTTTTAAAAACAATGCTTAAAATTCATATAAATCTCTTTTTTTTATTATTTTGTTTGTATAAATTACTTTAAACATGGTAACTAATGTTTAAGATACTGATAGAGATATATATTATAAGTTTTTAAAAGTAATAAGTTGCATTTTTAGAAAAGGCGATACTCTTCGTTTTATGAATTTGAATTTTTATGAGAGAATGTGATTATTTATGGTCAAATGTTTATAAAATTGAATAAGGCACTCTATTCATTCAAGGAATGCAGTAATTCCCTCACAAAACAAAATTATCATGAATGTAAATGATGTTCCATCAAATATAAAGACAATAATAGAAAAAAAAAAATCTGGATACATGTAACTTTTTCAAAACAATGCTTAAAATTCATATAAATCTCTTTTTTTTATTATTTTGTTTGTATAAATTACTTTAAACATGGTAACTAATGTTTAAGATACTGATAGAGATATATATTATAAGTTTTTAAAAGTAATAAGTTGCATTTTTAGAAAAGGCGATACTCTTCGTTTTATGAATTTGAATTTTTATGAGAGAATGTTATTATTCATCGTCAAATGTTTATAAAATTAAATTAAGGCACTCTATTCATTCAAGGAATGCAGTAATTCCCTCACAAAACAAAATTATCATGAATGTAAATGATGTTACATCAAATATAAAGACAATAATAGAAAAAAAAAAAATCTGGATACATGTAACTTTTTCAAAACAATGCTTAAAATTCATATAAATCTCTTTTTTTTATTATTTTGTTTGTATAAATTACTTTAAACATGGTAACTAATGTTTAAGATACTGATAGAGATATATATTATAAGTTTTTAAAAGTAATAAGTTGCATTTTTAGAAAAGGCGATACTCTTCGTTTTATGAATTTGAATTTTTATGAGAGAATGTAATTATTTATGGTCAAATGTTTATAAAATTGAATAAGGCACTCTATTCATTCAAGGAATGCAGTAATTCCCTCACAAAACAAAATTATCATGAATGTAAATGATGTTCCATCAAATATAAAGACAATAATAGAAAAAAAAAAATCTGGATACATGTAACTTTTTCAAAACAATGCTTAAAATTCATATAAATCTCTTTTTTTTATTATTTTGTTTGTATAAATTACTTTAAACATGGTAACTAATGTTTAAGATACTGATAGAGTTATATATTATAAGTTTTTAAAAGTAATAAGTTGCATTTTTAGAAAAGGCGATGCTCTTCGTTTTATGAATTTGAATTTTTATGAGAGAATGTTATTATTCATCGTCAAATGTTTATAAAATTGAATTATGGCACTCTATTCATTCAAGGAATGCAGTAATTCCCTCAGAAAACAAAATTATCATGAATGTAAATGATGTTACATCAAATATAAAGACAGTAGAAAAAAAATCTGGATACATTTAACTTTTTAAAAACAATGCTTAAAATTCATATAAATCTCTTTTTTTTAATTATTTGGTTTGTATAAATTACTTTAAACATGGTAACTAATGTTTAAGATACTGATAGAGATATATATTATAAGTTTTTAAAAGCAATAAGTTGCATGTTTAGAAAAGGCGATACTCTTCGTTTTATGAATTTGAATTTTTATGAGAGAATGTTATTATTCATGATCAAATGTTTATAAAATTGAGTTAAGACACTGTATTCATTCAAGGAATGCACTATTTCACTCACAAAATAGAATTTATACCACACATTAAAACAATAATTCAAACGGATTTCGCTTCGGATATAATGCAGATCGGAAATACTTTAGGCTTAAGCAAAATATTCAGCATTTGCCGGTAAAAGAAATACGTTGATACGAAATTTTGTTTACGAGAGTTACAGTAAAACATTATTATGTGTATAACAGTAAAATAAACAATCCCTAGTGCACTTACTTCGAGTATTTCATGGATTGACATGGCGAAAAACTAAACCTGGATACCAGTATCCACGTTTCTGCTTGAGATATCCAAGTTTTGATTCGGCATCGGCAGAGCGGAAGACGCCATTAAAGTTTATCTATTGTTGCCACTCAACGATAACAAATGTTGAACCATAATTTCGGATATAGTGCATCCGACATGTAATTATCTTTTCCAGACATTATTACTTGAACGAAAAACATGGTGAAACCTCCTCCTTAATCCAGTTTTCTGGAGAAAAGTTAAACCTTTATTTTTAACAGTGTAGAATTCCAGATTATAGCTGTTATTATTTTGGAAATCATTAAACTTTCCATTCTCTGTGTAACATATTTAACGAGCGTACTTCAAATATGTGACGCAGAGAAAGGAGTGCTTTTCTGTAAAATGTAAACTGGGTCAGCTCTTGTAATAGAGGAAAAGGTGTAAAAACGGGCACAAGTGTAAATATGGGCACCCCTCCCGAAGTGGCCATTGGAGGTGCTGA
This sequence comes from Maratus speciosus, assembly GCA_963932465.1. Classification (NCBI taxonomy): domain Eukaryota; kingdom Metazoa; phylum Arthropoda; class Arachnida; order Araneae; family Salticidae; genus Maratus; species Maratus speciosus. The sequence goes on from OZ010789.1 coordinate 319,479,694, forward strand.
AGACCGGCGGCCAGGATTGTACATAATACCACTTGTTGATAAAAGATAACAGAGAGCAGATGGAACCATTTTTTCCAATAGTGTGATTGCAGCGTGAGTTATTGTTCGAAATGGTGTTGTTCGGGACTGCAAACTTTTGACAGGTATCTGAAATCGTTTTCTTTTCATGTCCTTATATTTAGTTTAAAATAATTTCAGAGTGATATCGGGAAAGCGAAGATCCTCTACTTTTAGAAGCACGCCTTTAGTCATGAACGTCTTTAGGTTACATTTGAAAGGGCCATCTTTCTTAGTTGCGGATGGTGTAAATATGGGTACCCTTTCTTGGTGTAAATATGGGCCCCCTCTTTTTCGACTTATCTTGATATACAAGCACATTAAACTCTAGAAATGCTAATTGATGGAGCTGCTGAAACACCGCAATGTTTCCCGAGGACTTTAAATGTAGTTTCTTCGGTCGACATATCTCCTGTCCCCAACATGAAGAAGAGAACCACTACTCGTGGAAGCAAAGCGGCAAGGTTCAGCGTCATCACTTGATCACCAGGCAAGGATCAGGTGACCAAGTTACTTGACAAAAGTACTCTCAAGAAGACATCCTTGAGTTTTCCCGGAGTAAGAGACCGGTCAGGTGGCAGGGGTGGGAAGACCAAAGGCCTCCAAAAAAAATCGACCCACAAAAAGATATGATTTAACTTCGGACTCATCGTGGGCAGTGATGATGATATGATCCTCGATATCAATGATGGGACTAAATCAGTCTCGAGTGCTGCAACTTGCATCTTTTGTGATGGAAAGTTCTGGATACTCGCAGAGAACTGTAGGTTAAATGTGCTATCTGCCAAATGTAGGCATACTTAGATTGAACCGGGCTGAAAGAGCCAGTTATGTTTTCAATTTCTGAAAATATTTTTTTTTTTCTGTAATAAATTCTCTAGCATTTTGTATTGTTTTACCCTGTTTTAAAACATTTTAAACTAGTTTTTGTGACCTTTTTTGGAGAGAGCCCATATTTGTACCCCATTTTTTCTGGTGCTTTTCTCAAAGTGTTTTGTAAATCTTCGTTTTTGAATTGAAACAATTGATAATAATCATTGTTTTGCATCCTCTCATTTAGTAAACTTGTTATAGTTTTTAATGAAAGCCAAAAATCTAATTTTTTTTTTTTTCTATGAAAGTCACTTTAAGTTAAAAACAAAAGAGGGTGCCCATATTTACACTTTTTCCTCTAATATTCAATGGCATATAAATTTTATTTTTAGCTATTGATAAATGGGAATAAGATCTGAAATCATTATAGCCTCTATTTAAAGTTTTTATTTCAGGGGTGTCCTAAAAAGATTTTCCTAGAAGTCAACTATCATCGCATGAAATATTATTCAAATAATTTATTATTTTTTAAATAGGATTCTTTAACACGTTGAGTACCACGTCAATCACCGGTGACTGACTCTGAACTTTCCGTTTAGGCCGCGTCAGTCTCGGTGACTGACACTATTAGATTGTGCACTGGGAACCTTATTTCGTGGCCCAAACGGAAAGACAGACAAAATAGACTTGGCATTCAACGTATTAATAATACAGAAATTGAAATATTGTACGTAGGAGGATCACATGTCCAATGAAGTAATAGAATTTGGATAATAGAACTTCGCCTATGTATATTTCAAAAGCATGTAATTATTTTTATCCGGTTATGTTTATTTTAAGAATTTGAGTTATTTATGTCTCTTTTATTTATTTATTTATTTATTTACTTATTATTTTATTCATTTATTTATTTTTACTTAATTTATTTCATTTCCTGCAGCGTAGAATGATGCATTACTGTCATATTGTGTAATGTTTTGTGTTTTAACCTTCTTTTGATCGTATCTTGTCACACTGAGGAACATTGTTATTGCTGTCTCTTTAGTTTTAAACATGTCAGAAAGAGATAGTTAATTCAATTCTTTCAAAAAAGTAACTTTTCCCCATCAAGTGAAATTCTCTATGGTTTCAGTTAAGGCTGGTCTCTATGGCCTCTGTTAGGCTTTAATATTTGTTCTGCGTCGCACTTCCCTGCAAAATTATTTTACTCCCGGGGTTTCGAAAAAGCATGCGAAAATTTAAAAAAAAATAATTTTTTTAAAAATCCACACAGGTGGCTTTTGTTGTTTTAAACTGTCTTTTTTGTATTGTTCAGAATTGGTCTCTTTTGGCCAAAATTGCCTTTTATATAGTGAAGCATTTTAATTATGAACTGCACATTTTTAAGCGAATTTAACTAACTTTAAAGACAATGCCAGAATTTAATAAATAACATAATTTTTCAATAATGAAGACTGTATTGGAATAACACATACAGAGAACTGCTAGTAATTTGTGTGTTAGAATTGGAAATATATCATTTACATTTGATTTAGGCATATCAATTGTTTTATTCGATATCGCCTTTAACACTTTCTTAAAAAATTTTACTGCTTTGAATAATTAAATATTTTATGTTTAGTGAAATACTTGCTTAGTGATATACTTTACTAATTAACAAACTTTAAGAGCTATTAATATGTAATAGTCTTATTTTTTTTTCTATAAATATTTAAAGTCCTTTACAAAGTCTTTAATAAAAAAACGCTATTTCTCACTATGGGAAAACTGTTATTAAGAATAAGATATACATGAACACCTGTTTTGAATACTGACATCTTTTTCCATACTTTAATGAGTTTTATCTTGAAAACTTTTATTATTATTACAGTTCTGTCTTTTCTCTACACTTACGTACCTTACTATAATCTCTTCAAAAATTGTCTCTTTCCTAATTCCTCTTTCGACATTGATCATTGTACGACTTAATCCCTTCCTATGGGCTTATCTGGAATAAGTTATGAAATCGCTTAGTTGCAGAAAAGGCAGAAAAACTTTTTAAAGTGTATCATTTTTATAAATCATGAAAACCCACTGATCACTAACTAAATATAGATGTTCTGAAGCATTATATCGGATAATTTCATTTGTTAAAGACATGTAAATTATTTAGTTTTAATAAATTGTAAAAGCAAATAGCAGTATATGTGGTATAAGAATAATCTTTCTTTTTTTATGTGTAGTGATTTATTATTGTTTAATTAAATATAGTATTGAAAATGTATAGTATATGTGAAGCTATGTACTATAGAGTTTCAAAACACCATCTTAGAGTCTAATTTGATGCATTCTTCTCAATGTTTATATATTTTTATTTTAAACTTATTGCTTTCATACTTACTAACAGTTATACAGAATTATTTATTTGATAATATTTAATAGAATTTTATAATATTTTAGCAGAAGACATTTATGAGTGCATTAAAAATAAATTAAGACAAATTTAATGAGAATTAGCTGTAAACCACCATTTCTTTTAATAAAATCCGCCTTTTTTTTTCAATTAAAGCCGTTTTTTAAAGAATTTAAAACCAAAAAAAAAATCCGTCCGCCTTTTTTTACGTAGCTGAAGTCCGGGAATCCTGTTTACTCCAGAAAAAAAAAAAAAAAAACTTTCGTGAGATACCATGGGCCATATTTGATCATTGTCATATCATATTTAAAGCATGCGATTTCTTTTTAACTCGCGAATTATGTTATGTCCTTCATGTATTTTCCTCTACCACCTCACTAACAATGCTACACACATGAGCCATTTATTTGTGTTTTTTCATTTTGTATGGTTTTTAACGTTTTTTATAAAATAGAATCCTATTAACTCGACTCCTGATATCTCGATATTTCGTATAACTCGAAGATCACCTTTTTTTTTTTTTTCTTTCATCGCAAAAAAATTTCTGCTGGTGAAAGCGGAACATTATCTTTGAAGTAATGTGGTGGTAACTTTGAAATAATGATATTTGAATATGTTAAATTAAGATCAAATATTTTTTTTTTTTTTTTTTTGTAGAGGATTTTTCTATCGTATATATGTTTTTGTAGGCCCACCACTAAATTTCATACATATTGTGATCTATATTGACTATAATAATATTTAAAATAGTTTTATATTTGACTATGCTGTTGAGGTAGCGTGTTAAATTCAATCCTTCGAAAAAATAATCATTGCATCGTGTGCAGTTTTTTTTAAGCAAGAATCGAATGTATATCATCATAGGTATTTTTTAATGTTTGAACGTGTAATCTATTTAGATTAATAATTTAATGGTTTAAAAGACTGTGTTGATTATGGCACTTTTCCGCTTTGTGTGAAATTTGTATTCTAACTTAAAAAATTACTTTAGTACGTTGTACTTTTCTGTGCCCTATTGTACTAGAACTTTCATTAGAATAATATAAAATCAAATATTTTGAGTTACGTTATAAAAATTCACCTCTTATTCCAAAGAACTCGACATTTTCGGTAGCTCTCCACCTTTTCAGTCCATATAAGTCCAATTTGTGGGACTCTTATATTAGTGTGCTCTACTAATGGGGCTATATTGACCTCATAATACCTTCTACGCTATAAAAGTGTTTTTCCTTTTTTCTGAGTTTTGGAAGTTTTGAAGCTCCGAATCTTGAGGTGTTGAGTGCTGTCTTTTATTAAATGGAAGATACCATGCAATAGCAGGACTTCAATAACCAAAGTTGGTAACAGGGCGAACGTAAAGAGATGGCAGTGCTTTCCAAACCTAAAAATTTTAAAACTAAGGTCGTAATCATTTTTTATTCCTTAAAACACTGGCTATCTCACTCCGATTCGAGCATAACTATCATTTATAACTTTTAACTGAAATAAAGTTTCAACAGATTTATCTTACTTTATATGAAATGAAATGGTAGTATGAAAAGTGATGAAAGCGTGCGACATTTCGATAAGTGAAACCGTATAAACTGTTAATTACATTCGGAAATTTGCAGCATGTATGTTCAGTGTTTTTTTATTAAGGGTACAAGGATACCAGCCATTTCTACCCTTTTTAGGTGCATTCGTAATTATATAAATACGTAGCACCTATAGTCGTAGTCTGGTCCGTCCGTCTGTCTGTCCGCATAAAACAGCGCAAAAACTACCCAACCGAATGGTTTGAAATTTAATATTGGTGCCGAATTTTGTCGAGTCATTTCAAATTTTATGAAAATCGAATCAAAACTTAAAAAGATATTAATAAAAGTTTTCTTCAGTGTATTAAATCCTATCATACGTAATTAATTCAATGATATTCCATGATAGGTAATGATTCTAGGTTGCGATGGTGATTACGTCCTATTTAAGATGGAGTCATATTATTTCCGTATTACTGAATTTAATATATATTAATCGTAATAAATTTATTTTTGTATAAGAGTGCAACAGCTAGTGCACCAAGATCTGAATATTTATAAAACTAGTTACAGTACGAATTCACCTCATTTGCCACGTTTGACGTACAATTTCAGACTTGTTCCTTTCTGATATCCTTAGATTTCACGCAAAGAATATCTATTTCAAATTTCGTTAAAATATCTTTATTGTTAAAGTTGTAAACAAAAATAAGAATTCGGACTGGAATGAGGCGCTCTGTATTTTTGCCTGAATATATAAAGTGCAGTTTCCTATACCAAAAATATTTGTTGTAGTTTGCTCTACAACCTCTTAAAGTTTGTCCAATCTTTTTTTAATCATCCTGTATAGACAATTAGAGATGAGACGGGCTCAGCTCGAACCCGAAAGCCCGAGGCCGAGCCCGGGCCCAACACGGGTTCGGGCTCTATTTTTATTCTAGTCTTCGGACTCGGGCTCGTTCTTTCTGAAACCGGAAAATGTAATTTATTTATCTATAAAAAAGATTGAAAGAATTTTTTTCCCCCGCTTAAAATTACTTTTCAAGTCTTTTCAATGTTATTTTGATCAAAATGAAGTAGGAACAAAAATCTTGTTTATTTATTTTAGTAGTATTTGATTGCTGTTTCAAAAGAAAATTTGTGATGTTTTCCGATTTATGTCTACGGCATTTCCGAGGACGATCAATTAATATGGCGCCAATCAAAACAAGCACAAACAATAAATTTGTTTTTACCAAAAAAAAAAAAAAAAAAATTCGTTTGTGACAGAAGATATTGTTTAATCCGATCGTATATTTATTTTTTATTTAGTTATCTAACGCGAAGAGTGTTTTCTTCGATTTTTAGTAGACCAGAATTAGCTTGAGGTTTGCAAATTATTTAATCTTATATTGCTCACGAGTCATAATCGTTCTTCATATGAAAATAAGTTTACTGGTTATTATATCTATTTGTCACGAACTCTGCTCATGCTGAGGAATCTGTAGTACATTTACGAGGTCACTTTTCTTCGTAAGTAAATATAATTACCCTGTTATTCCGATAGAAAGCAATCAGTCTGTGTTTCCTCTTTTAATTATAAAAGCATCGGACCTTTAAGATAACGGTGTCAATTTTGTAATTTACGTTGATTTTCCGGTTCACGTCAATTACAGAAAACTGTTATGAGAAAGGAATCGATTATAGTTAAAGATGTACATATTTTATAGGAAATTGAAAAACTTTGTTCGATTCTTCAGCATACAAATAGTAATTTCTGAAAACTTCAGGTCTTTCTTCATTACACACATTTTTTTAACGTGTCCAAGTAACTTTTTTTTAACGTGTAACAAGTTTGCGTGTTAAAGGAAAAAAATATATATGAAAATCCTTTTAAGCATAAAGTATATTTTTATTTTATACCGAACTGTTCTTTTGATAATATTGAATTTAAATTTCCATTCAACAGTTACTTCTATATAAGAAGTTTTTAAAAATGAGATATCACTTTCGAAACAATTTTTAAATATCATGCAATTTTTTTTATGTATATTTTTGGTATTGGGATCGGGCGGGCTCGGGATTTGATGACAAAAAATCTTTCAGGCTCGGATTTAAAATCGTCAGGTTCGGGCTCATTATTGGGCCCGAACTCATCTCTAAAAGCATCTCCTTTAAGCATTTTTTATTCGTCTATATTTCTTTCCAAACGAATTAGTTTTAATTTAATGTCATCTTCATTTTGGCTAGACGTCAAAGCACGTAGACGATGAGGCAACCTGTAAACGATTAACGTCTAATGAGATACACAATTGTAACCGTGAACAATTTGAATAGATGGTAGAAGGTTGCTTTTTTTGCAAGGGTCGAAATAACTATCGTTCTCTGATATACCTCCAAACAAAAAACAACAACAGTGTTCACCAGTGCGCCGGGGTACGATTAAGAAGAGATAAAGAGGTTAAAACACACACAGCATTACACAATTTAATTGTAACGCATCACTGTACGCTGGAGTGAATGATATAAAGTAAATAAATGGAGAAATCTTTGTCAAATGATTAATGCATGTACAAGGAGACTGTGTATGTGTAATCGGCAGATTAGATTAAGGGTGTATTCGAAAAAATATTTTTCCACCCTCAACAGCTCGAAATTTTCTGATACATTTTCAGACTCATTTTTAAAAGTAAAAACATGAAACTTGCGGGGGTGATTTCTGAAGGCATGTTTAACATGCCGTGTGATTTCATTTTCAGCTCAATTCATTAGAATTTGATTTTTAAACAATTATTTTCTCAGTATGACCATTTTTTTTCATTCCCAGATCGCCCGCTTCGGAAAAATCGGTTCAAAACGCCCACTTTGACAGCGTTTTTTACAGTATTTTCTGCATTTATCAAAAAATTATTAAGCACGGCACATTATGTAGTTTCTAAATAAGAGAATGTCCCAGTTTGATGCGTTTGAGAGCAAAAATGAATTTTAAAATGAATCGGAAAATACGCAGTTTGGATCGGAATACACCCTTAAGAGTCCTGCATCGGGTCGGTTTGACGCTAATTTTTTTTTCTATGTGGGTCGGGTTGATTTAAAATGGCTCGGGTTCGGGTTGACCCGATTTTTCAAAAGAATGTACTGTACAGTTTTGAAATGGGGGGCTGGGGACGTATATTTGAATATTAATTAAAAAAAAGATACTAACTTATCCATAACTGTATTAAAATTGGGATTACCATCCTTTGACTGCAGTTCGGGTTAAATATTTCGAATTCGTTTTATTTGTCGGGTTTGGATTGATTTTAAATAGAATTTTCGTGTCGTGCAGGGCTCTAATATGATTTACTTGCCAGGGTGGCTAAGAATGAGAAGGGATGTCAGCTTCAACGTCGAAAATGTCATACAGTCGGACCTCTATTTAACGAACCTCTATTTTGCGAATTTCTCTATTTTGCGAACTTTTCCTTAGAACCAAAAACATTTTGCGAATTTCTTCGTAAAAAAACCTTCAAATAGCGAAGTGCATTCTCTATTTAACGAACTTTTTCATGTGATCTAATTTTTTTTCCTCCCCATTTCTCTAAATATTTTTGGACATTTCAAACCAAACTTATTCTTTGTTTAAACACATTTTATGATATTTAATGGCCTTGAACTGGTTTTATCAGGCGCCTTCTTTGTCAGCAGTGAGAATTCGGTAAGTACGGAAGACGAAGACGATAATCCCTTTAACTTAAAAAAAAATGTAGATACAGATGAGAAAAAAAGAAGAAATTAACCATGATGTGCTGATTGATGATTGTATTTCACTTAATTCGGAAATTGAGATCTCGGAAACACTATCCAAATTGGATATTTTCGACAGTGTGAAAAATAAAAACAATACAGCAATGAATTGCGATGAAGACGAATATGATGATGATGATGGAAATGAACTTGATGCAGGAATTCACAAAACTTCGAATGATGATTAAAATTCGTTAATTAATTCCATTAAAAGTCCATTAAAATTCGTTAATTTCAATTACTTTAAACAGAAAATACAGTGTATTCCCGGACAATGTTTTGTTTTCCTTGCAGATTTCAAAGATTTAAACACATAGAAAAAAATGAATTGATAAGGGATAATGGCAGGTAAAATAAATAAAACAAATCGATATAACTTATAAAAAAAATGAGATTAATTACTTTTAGTAAAAATATTTAGTGTTTATGAATTTAAAATCTATTTTATGTAGTTTAAAGTATTTTAAAAGGTTAATCTCTATTTAACGAATTTTCCATATAACGAACTTTTTTCCGGGATTTAGCGACATCGTTAAATAGAGGTTCGACTGTATTTTTGCGGGGTTTAATAACAAAGTAAAGTGATTATTTCTTTTTTACGACATTATTATGTTCAAAGAGTGTTTTGTAATCTTTATTTAAAAAAAAAATAATAATAATAAAATGCAGAATCAGCTGGCCGCTTTCACTGAAAGTTCATCAAACATCAAGAAGAGAGGGGGAAAACCGTCTATCGTTTAATTGTTTGCTTATTGGCTATGGCGAAACATTTTTTTCAAAATTTTAATATAATAAACCCTAGAAATGGCATATAAAAAAAAGAATCGAAAAAAAATCCTACGTAGCGCCACAGAAAATTAAATTCAAAATGTTTGTATTAAAATTTAAAGGAAATCCGTCGCGTAGTTGTCGAGCAATCCACGCGGCCAGGTAACAAAAATGTCGTTTTCAGAAAAATGCTTTTAAAACTTAAACTTTGCTTTACCGGCATTTAGTTACAGCGACATATTTGTTACCGTAATTTTTGTAATAATTCGAATTAAAAAAATCGTTTTGATGTTATATTCTAGAAAAACTTTTAAAAAAGAAAGAAAAGAAAAGAAAAGAAAAATTAAATTTTAAAAAATGAAAAAATCGATTTTTCGAAAGTTTCGAATTGGTGTCCCCTCCCTTAATAAATGCACTCTTCAATTTTTATTTTTAAAAATATATTTAGCCTCCTCTTGGTCAACAAAGTCTATAGATGAGGCAAAATTTTAATGTTTTTAATTGATAATTTTTTCAACATTTCTGGCATCGTCCTTATCCCCTTTTGGTGTGCTTGCCCAATCTCCATGATAAGGGTATATATATCTGCCGAGTGAAATGGCAAGTAAAATATATCCTTTCCTTCTATATAAAAAAAAAGTTTTGATTTGGAAATGGACCAATGAAAATCTGCGTAGATATTCCGGGTAGATCGGCATCCAATTTGAATGCTTAAGCATGGCCTTTCATCGTTAATATTAAAAAAAAAAAACTGTTGCATACAAAAATATGAAAGTCTGTGGTATTATAGAGAAATGTTTGATAAACACGCTGATGCAGACAGTTTTCAAATCGAAGAATTATTTTAAGAGATATTTAATGCTAAAGTTGGACAAAATCGTTCCATTAAAAAAGTTTTATTGGAGCAAAACTATACATGAGAATTTAATCATTTTTCGATCATTTTATACGTTATAAGCTCCCGGTGTGCAGATTGCATTTATTTTTCTTATTTGACTCATTTTTTGAGGTTTTATTTCTATTTTAAATTCAAATTTTCAGCATTTCGAGAGATATTTTTTACAAATTTTAGAAAATGTTATTAATTTAAACTGTTGCCAATTGTATAAACAGCGCAAACAATAATGTTTACTAAAAATTTATTTACACGTGACGTGACTATTACAAACAGAAAAAAACTTAATTAAATGATTACATGTTAAAAGCAAGAAAATTACGTCATAAGAACCATATTGACACTTGAATTTTAAAAGAGAAACAAAATCTTAAAATAAAAAAATCATTATTATGTGTTAAAACTTGTAAATGCCGGAAATTACGTCATATTTAAAATGGCCAAAAAATATGGCAAAACAATTTAAATTAAAAAATAAATTTGCGCGAGATATTTTGAGATAATCTTTTCAACTATTATCGTGAATTCGAAGACAGCGCAAATAATATTTCCTTCTAACAACAAAAGTATTTTCACCTGAATATTAATAAGAGAAATAAAACTTTGGTGTAAATTACGTCGGATTTAAAACGATACATGTAAAATGAATTATTTAAAAGAACTATCTTATAGCGCTGTTAAAAAATACCGGAAGACAATGACACTGTTTACTTAATAAGCTTTTATAGCTTCTTTTCAAATGTGTAACTAATTTTTTAATTAAATACGAAAACAGCTATTGTATCTCTTAACAGCAGCAGATTTGGTCTTAAAAATCCCCAATCCAAGGAAAACGAATGGAAACCCGTTTACAGAGAGATCACTACTGTTTTTTCTTTTTTCTTTCTTTCTTTTCTTTTCTTTTCTTTTTTTTTTTATTCAATATTTTTAAAGCCGATCAAATTAGTGTGCTTTTTGTATTTTGGTGTGCCTGAACGGGGGTTGGCGAGCGTAGCTCGTAGGGGGCAGAGCCCCCTAGTCTTTTAAAATCAAAATTATGCAAGAAAATCATAAACGCCTTGAAAATATACTAGTTTCTATGCTACACGTGGCTCTTCGTCACCTTCTCGTACTTGGGATTCCTATCCATTTTTCGCGATCGGGAAGATTTTATCAAAATCTAACGCTATTTTTCCAGTAATTGAAAACAGAGCTACTCAGTCGCTATTAAACATTAGGGTGGAACGAAAATAATATGTATATATATATAACCATTAATTAAACATTACTGACCACCAACAATATATATATATTAAACCAAAAACGAGTAGGGTCCAAAAGTTGTCTTTATACAAGCATCGACTGTGTGCAATTCTACCGCTGAAAAAAATTGGTTAGGTCTGCGGTTTTGGTCCAAAAGTCGAAATTTTGAGTAAAATTTGACAATTTTTCCAAAAAGATTTAAAAATTCTTATAGAACTGGTTATGTTTTAAATGTGTTATTTAAACCTTTATTATTAAAGATTTAAAATATTGAAACGATAAAACGATATCTTTATTCTGTATAACTGGAGCTAAATTTACAATTTTTTGTAAAAAATAGTCGTTGCCACTCTGTTACAGCATGCAGCAAATGGTTGTTTTGAATTCAGCTTTTCTCTAGTTGCTTTCACAACTATCCAGGACACATCACGTGGAGGTTTCTGCATATTATGTCTCATCTGTGCCCCACCCTACCATCTGAGCACAATGTTTTATTTATGCATTGAACTGATTTTTTTTTGTTTTTGTTTTTTATCAAAGACTGGCATAAATTTTCTATGTATCAACCTAATCTTGATGTATCCATCTCTTCTTTGTATCCATATACTTCGGATGATGCTGCTGCGACCCTCCTTCACGTATCTTTCTAATTGCTTGTGTATGAGAAGGCAAGCAGTGTAATGCAGTGGGGATGTTATTAATGGAATCTATTCAGTCATCTATTATCTTCACCAAATTTGCATTCAGTTAGTGCATAGTGATTGGAAGTTCTGTAGCCACAAAATTTTTTCAATCAAATAGATTTTTTATAAAATCATCTGCTTCACAGTTGACTGTAGGTATTTCAAATTTGAGTATGTCGTCATTTACTCTACCCCTTGCATTTATTATATGCTTAGAAACAAGCTGTTTAATGTGATGGAAAGCATTGTAATCAGAATTTGCTCTATGTGTGCAAAGCAATTATTGTCCTAAATAACTTGTTTTATGCCATTTACTGTGTTGTTCAGTAGCCGAGTAATTTCTCATAAATTTTTAGATCCATTCTTTAGATGCGGATTACATTTGATATAAACCATCCTAGGGCATAAACTTGGATTACATACTTTGTGAGTGAACCTACAGACTTTGATGGTCAATCAGTTCTTATATAAAGGCGAAAACTTTTATTCGCCTTTGTGAGCCATCTTGCGTGGGACAAGTTTCCTGGGTTCCTATTCGCTAGTTCTTCCTAGTAATATCTTGATGAAATAGCTCTGCAAATGTCCAACAGGTATTTGTTCTGAGTGCCTTTTTCTTGATTTCAGGAAATATTTTTTCCAAATTATTCCCTATGTGTTCAAAAGTTGCAATAGGAATTGAACGGCACGTGGACAAAGATTTTCCTATTGGTCCGTTAAATCCATGTGGGTCAGAAATTTTCCCATTCATTTTGTCTAATAAATGACGCAGAGGAAATTCATTGGAGTGGAGGTGGTATATGATCCATTGTAATGGTCCATCCTAAACTTGTCCCACGCAAAATGGCTCACAACGGCGAGTAGAATTCTCCACCTTTATATGAGCACTCGCTGCGCATCATTCTCTACGTTCACTTACAAAGTACTATGTAATCCAAGTTTGTGCCAAAGGATGGTTTACCATCAAATGTAATTCACATCTAAAGAATGGATCTAAAAATTCGGCCATTAAACAAAACAGAAAACGGCATAAAACAAATAGTAAAAAAAGTTATTTAGGACAATCGTTACTTTGCACACCCAGAGCAAATTCTGATTGCAATTCTCTCTAACGATCGCCATCACATTAAACAGCTGCTCGGAACATGGTGCAAGAGGAGAGTAAATGATGGCATATGCAAATCTAAAATATCGACAATCAACTTTGAAGAGGATAGTTATATAAATCTAATTGATTAGAAAATTGTTCTGGTAATAGAAACCCCAATCACTATGCATTTATTGGATGCAATTATGATGAAGATAATAGACGGCTGAATAGATTCCATTAATAACATCCCCACTGCACATTGTTTGCATTCCCTTACACAAGTAGTAGAAAGATACGTGAAGGAGGTCACAGTAGCATCTTCTAAAGTCTGTTGATACAAAGAAGAGATGGACTAGGTTGATACATAGAAAACTTGTGCCAATCTTTGATAAAAATATCACAATTCAAAGTATAAATAAAACACTGTGCTCATGTGATAGGGTGGTCGACCTTGGCACGGATGGGACATGATATGCAGCCACTTCCATGTGGTATGTCCTGGATAGTTTTGAAAGCAACTTGGTAAGAGCTGTATTCAAAACATCGATTCGTTGTATGCCAAAACAGATTGGCAACGTCCCTTTTTTTACCGAAAGTTGTCAGTTTTTCTCCAGTTATACAGAATAAAGGTATCGTTTTATCGTTTAAATGTGTTAAGCCTAAAAAAGGTCTAAATAAAGGTTTAAATAACACTTTTAAATAATAACCAGCTCTATAGGAATTTTTTAATTTTTTTGAAAAAAATGTTACATTTTACCCAAAATTTCGACTTTTGGACCAAAATCGCAGACCCAAGCCATTTTAATTTTCAACGATAAAATTGCACACAGTTGATGTACTAAGTAGCTTGTCGAGGTACATCGCAATTACATGTACTCTTTAACTTTTATTTTTAAAAATATTTTTTGCCTCCTTCGCTAGTTACCTTTATGGTAACTTTTGGCACCTACTCGTTTTTGGTTTTTAAAAAAAAAAATCGCTCCACCTTATTAAACATTCTAGTACAAACTATTATAGGTTTTTTAAATATCTATAAGGTCTTTCGTATTTTTTAAGAGGTATTTTGTTCCATTCCTGTTGAAGCAGCTTTTCAAAGTCCATCAAGGGTTGTAGTCGACATTAGGATAATGCGAATTGAGTCCAAAAAATCCCTGTGTGATACATGAGAAGATTTAGCAGGTATAACAGTGATGATACCCGTTTCACTTTTTTTCAGAAAATTAAAAGGGGATTGTGATGTGTAGCTGCTTGCTTTATGCGGATACAGTTCAACAGATGACGGAACTGGGGGTAAAGAGATGGTATTTTATGTTTGAAGATTGAGGGTAAACTATGTTTCTGATAGTATGTGCAGTTGATCTTAACATTCTTCTCCACTCTCTTTATTTTTTATTTGCCGTTATATATGCAAAGCTAGCAACAATCATAAATCCTTTCCTAAAACATTCTTTAGATACATTGATCCATATTTTAAGTTTTTTTTCTCTTAATTCATGATAGTAAATTGATTTTTTTTTTTTAGCTTCATCCATTATAACAGCATTTTTCTATTTTACTCTGGATAAAAGTTTCTCATAAAGAATTCTGCATCGTGTTTTACGTTCGGCGATATATCGTGGGCAAAGACATTGCACTTTTTGCCTTTTTAAAATTCAAATCAGTGTTAATGATTTTGTTAACAGTTGATACTGAGTATTTTAACGATTTAGCAACAGTCCTTTGACTTGGGGGATTTTCTTTTACCATAAAAGATCTTACCTTTGCAATATTCGAAGAAATACATTTTTGTTCTTGGGTACATATTTCCAACAATTTTTCCACTTGAAGCCAGAAATTCATGTCCCCCCCCCCCCCCCTTTTATCGACAATATTACCTACAGTGGTTTTAGATATAGAAAATCCATGCCTTTCAATGCTGTGAAATATTAAAATACAAAGTATCGTATTAAAATATCTTATTTAAAATGATACGTATTTAAAATATCGTATTCGATTATTTTAATAACCGAAAACGAATAATTCTTTTCGGAAAGTACAGAAATATAGCCTTTCATCTGTCGTTTCTTTAAAATCGCCATTTTGCATGTAAACAAAAAATTCAGTTGTCAGATGAGAATGTATACTTTCAAAAGTATTTTAGGCATGAAAAATAATTTCTCTATGCAGACATTTTTTTTCTTTACCAAAACAAACTCGTATAAAAAATGTGCGAACAGTCTTTGTACATGTTTAAATTATTTTTAATTAAAAGTTATATTTTTAAGTAATCATTAAAAGTTTGTAAATTACTTTGCAGTTTTGAGATGAACTTTATCTGAAAGCACATTTTGGTTCTATTATATACTATAAAGACTGAAAATATGCGTTATTTATAAACAAAGATGTTAAAGGAGAAAATAAATAAGTAGTGCAAAAATCCGTTAAAAAATCACTTAATTTAAAAAAGATCTAAATTGAATTAAAAAAAAATCTCTTCTTGTTTGGGAACATCTTGGAGTATTACAGTGTCCGATGTCGTAACGCTGGTCTTATTCATCACAGCTTGAGAGCGTACACAGCAGACAGACTGACAAACTCTTCGTTTTATTAATATAGATTGATCTCATCCCAATGTAGATTTAAACATTATAAATTTTCCGCAATTTACTTCATCATAATTAAAACAAATACAATTTGATTTTATATATTAATAATAGATTGATTACAAAATATTTTTGTTCATTGCTCCTCATCACAAAATTGTTCACACTTGATTTCACCTGCCTTTTAGTAGAAACAAGTTTAAACTGGTTTTTAGTATCGTACTGAATAGATGTATTATACAAGAATTTGACCAATCAGACACTTTTAAAATAGCAGGTGCGCAAATTTTCTGTATGAGATTGAAGGGTGAAGTAAGAAATTTATTTAGTTAGTTGCAAATGGAATCGTAACTTTCTAAACCTATAAAATTAAGTACGTGTAGTATTTTAAATGACTAATATTTAATATGGACAAAGAAGGAAGACCTAAATATCCCATTTGGATTCATTTTTGGTGTATAAAAGGAGGGGAAAATTCCATGGCTAAATGTAAAATCTGTTCCCATACGATGTGAGGAAAAACAGATAGGATGAAAAATCGTCTCTCAAAATGTGCTAATCCAGATGTATCTCAAAATGACATAAAAATTGAAGAGAATAAAGCTCTAATTCACTTCCTGATAAAAATAAAGTAAATGATAGACAAAATTCGAAATTCCTTTAAAAGTTGAATTATCTTCTAAAAGATATATAGAAAGTAATTATTCTTCTTTCAAAGCATGTAAACGACCTAAACTCTTTCGAAATGACTTACAGCAGATTTTTACACAGAGGACTCCTAATATATAGTAAGATCATGATTTGCAAGTAGTAAAGTTTATTTACAGTTGTAATATTCCATTTAATGTTGTTGAGCAAGAAAAAATTCTTACCTTCATACGAAAATTGCAACCACGTTTAAACCACCATTACAGAAAGAAAGCATTATCTGAAAATATATGCATTAACAAAAACATCTTTACCTGAAAATCAGATGCCAAACTTGAAAATAATGACTGTACCCTAATTCAAGATTCGCAACCCACCAGTGATTAAATTCTGTTTATATACCGAAGGCCAATTATATATTTTTTAAGAATGAAGAATGAGGGAGTAATAAGAAAACAGCAAAGTACTCTAAAACAGCGATATCTAAATCTATCAAAATTACTGAGGAAAAATATAAAACAAAAGTGGTGTCAGTTGTTACTGACAATGAAAGTAAAATGGATAAACTACGTCAGTTGTTTTTGAAAGGAAGAAATTATTTGATCGTTTATGGATGTGCAGCACATTCGAAGAACTTGTTAGCACAACATACCACTCCAATATCTATTACTAAATATGTTGTTGAAGTACACAAATATTTTAGGAATCACCATCAACTAGCAACATGCTTTAAAGAACTTTCTGATATTGTGGAAACCCAATTGCAACAAACGAGATGGAATAGACGAATAGAATGCATATCTATTACGTCCGGCATTTCTTAGCATTTGTGAGAATTAAGAAAGGTATATCGATATTAAATTTCAAAGATTAAATATGTATAGTTTGTTCAAACAAGTGAAATAACTCTTTCAGCAGTTATAGACTGTAGCCAGAGCATTAAACTACCTGCAAATTAGTAATGCAACAGTACGAGTAGCTTATGCTTATTTTGAATAGCTGAAATTAGAAAATTGTGCTGAAATAAGTTCACATAAAGATCTATAATTATGCAACGAAAGGGCTTGGCACAACAACCCTTTCACTTTTTGGTATTTATGACTGATCCAATACACAAAAACGATCAAATATTAAGTGAAAAACAGAAGGAAACGGCAAGAGTGTGTTTGATGCATTTCGTGCCAAATTCTATTCCAGTACTTTTAGCACATGAAATAGAAGTAGAACCATTTCTAAGAAGTTTTTTTCAAAACAAATGATGTGAAAGCCAAAGTTTGGTGTAAATCCTTGAATAAAAGAGAAATCAATTGATGGTAAAACTTTATTTCATGCATTGTAGTTTTGCATCAACAGAAGGATTTTTTGTCTAATTTTTCATATTTCTACAATGAACTAAGAAACACGCGTGGTGTGTTGGAAAGCTAGAAAATTGTTAAGGGGATACAGAGATTTGGATTGGTAGACTGTACTAATGTTTATTAAACAAAATTTTATAATAATTGTTTAAAATTTACACTGAAAAAAAATCTGCCACTGGCATCTATAGAAAATAAATTGTGACCTAACCTAAGTCTACCAAAATAGTTCCATGTCATCCTTATAAATTTTAGTTTTCTCTTTGCTAGAGAGTTCTTGTTATCCTTATTAAAACTCAAGGGCGTTTTCCTATATTATCGTGGTCAAACTTATTTAAAAATTTCTGCAAATAAATGCGAACACAAGAAGTGAGTTTTAATAACTATAATTCTAGTTTATGAATTAATTCTAGAAATCAAGTGATAATTTCTCGCAATTCAAACGATTCATAATATAATGTACCGTTTCGTCACCTAGAAAAACTATAAGCTAGAAATTCTCGATCATTTCGTCTATTTAGTTTATTTGTTTACCTTATTCGCATAACTCGGAAATCTGTATTTCTAGTTTAGAGATTTAGAAAATGATTACCTATCCGTTCTACACTATATGGCAAACGGTGACCGGTCACTTGCGATTTTAGACGTTTTGTTAAATATCTAGAAAAATACACGAGGAATTAACCTGAAACTGCAGGTGTGTAAACAGTATAGTATAGGTCATATATTTCCGCGAAGATTTTTTTCCCGAAACCCCATAGGGGACCGTCAACAAATTGAAAAAGAACGAATATCTTTTGGGTAACCCTGTAAAAACTAATGTAGCAAAAGCGTTCAAACTCGAGATTATTAATAAGTGGCTTATTGTAATATACTGTGTTCATTTTTATGAGGATAGCATGTATACTCGTAGAGAAATTAGGGTTTTATAAAACAGTCCCAAATTTCGCCAAGTTTTTTGCTTATAATTTGCAGAGTTCTTAATATAAAAAAAAAGTTCTTTTCAGAAAATATGACGAACAACATTGTACAGAATACTTCGCAATCAGAATTAAAAAATAATAAAAATTATATAAAAAATGAGCAGGTTTACTAAAAAATATTTCACTGCGCATACGCGAATGCAATCAAAATATAATTTGCATAATGTGTTAGCTAAATGTATAGAGCAATTTTTGTAAAAGTCTCAAAAACATAGTTTGAAAATTAAAAAGCAGAATTATTTTATTTGCTATTTTTATAGTTTGAAAAGTCTGATAATAATCGTTTATAGAATAAGCTCAAAATCCATTGTTCTCAAAATGAAGCAAAAAATGAGGGGTTGTATCCATATATCCATTGATTAGTGCCAACATAGCATACACAATATTGCACGTACTACTGTATTTGGATACAGCTCCTCATCTTTTTGCTTCCTTTTGGGAATAACGGATTTTGAGCTTATTCTATAAACGATTATTATCAGATTTTTCAAACTATGTTTTTGAGACTTTCACAAAAGTTGCTCTATACATTTAGCTAACACATTATGCAAATTATATTTTGATGACGTTCGAGCATACGCAGTAAATCATTATTTAATAAACCTGCTCATTTTTCATACAATTTTTATTATTTTTTCATTCTGATTGAAGGGTGTTGTGTACAATGCTGTTTATCATATTTTCAGAAAAGGACTTTTTTTTTTTATATTAAGAACTCTGCAAATTATAAGCGAAAAACTTGGCAAAATTTGGGACTGTTTTTATAAAAACCTTAATTTCTCTACGAGTATACATGATATCCTCATAAAAATGAACACAGTATATTACAATAAGCCACCTATTAATAATCTCGAGTTTGAACGTTTTTGCTACATTAGTGTTTACAGGGTTATCCAAAAGATATTCGTTCTTTTTCGATTTGTTGTCGGCCCCCTACGGGGTTTCGGGAAAAAATCTTCGCGGAAATATATGACCTATACTATACTGTTTACACACCTGCAGTTTCAGGTTAATTCCTCATGTATTTTTCTAGATATTTAACAAAACGTCTAAAATTGCAAGTGACCGGTCACCTTTGGCCATATAGTGTAGATGGAAGGCGGTATATTTTTTCTTTCAATGTAGCATTCCAAAAATTTCTATTTCTTTTTATGTTTGTAAGTTTTGCTATGCAATTAATAAACTAGATTTGAAAGAATAAATCTTCTTATTTTAATTTATAAATGTATTGGCTAAGACAAAATCATTTTAGAAATTCATTATTAAATTCATTAAGTTAAAAGAGTAATCTATAAAACCTTTCATTACGATAAAGACGACGATTGAGTTTCAGTAAATTACAAAAATATCTGACAATAATAATAATAATAATTAAACGGAGAAAATAGTCTATTAAGGTGCATATACTTATTTCGGAAGCAGGACATTTCGGTCCCGCCGTTTCGGTCCCAAGACATTTCGGTCCCGAGACATTTCGCTCCCAAGACATTTCGGTCCCGAGACAATTCGGTCCCGAGACATTTCGGTCCCAAGACATTTCGGTCCCGAGACAATTCGGTCCCGAGACAATTCGGTCCCGAGACATTTCGGTCCCAAGACATTTCGGTCCCGAGACAATTCGGTCCCGAGACATTTCGGTCCCAAGACATTTCGGTCCCGAGACATTTCGGTCCCGAGACATTTCGGTCCCAAGACATTTCGCTCCCGAGACAATTCGGTCCCAAGACATTTCAGTCCCGAGACATTTCGGTCCCAAGATATTTTGGTCCCGAGACAATTCAGTCCCAAGACATTTCGGTCCCGAGATATTTCGGTCCCTTCTCCAGCAAGCTGAAATTTTGTGCACTTGAAATAGGTGACAATTTTATAGGGGACATTGTAGAGTTTTTTAAATAAAGGCCTTTACTGAAAAAAATGGGTACTCAAAATTGAGTAAAAAGTACTCAATTTTAAATACGTCACATACTCAAAATAGCTCCGATCCAAATGAACTCAAAATTGAGAAATACATGTATTCATTTTTGATTCCATAGTTGTGTTCAAATATGAATCGTTATGTACTGTACCCCTAAACCTAAAAATTAAAGTAAAAATGTACTGGCATTTATTTCCCACTAAAATTTATTAACAAGAAACGTTTAATTGATTATTTATTAAAAGAAATAGCAAAAGTATTAACAAGATACCCAAATCGAATATTATTATGACAGAAGGACAGAATCACCCAACCGGGGCGCCCACCAAATTTGGCATAGGCTCAATGCCCCGGAGGAAAACCCCCCTCTACCATCCACGACCACACAGCCCAGGAAACGGGCCCGGAAAAACAGCGGCAATTAATAAAAGAATTTTTCAACAGAAACAGCGAATTTTGCTGAAGATAACCATAAAATAAGTGCATGGCACAGAACACAGTACTTGGCACAGAAAATATGAAATCAAAATTTACAAAACAAATTTTACAGATGGCACAGACATACCTGCGCTGTGACGATAACTAAAAACAACTTGAAAGGTTTCTCTAGACAAAGCCTCTTAAGTCAAAAAAAAAAAATTAGTGCATGACAAAACTCTATAAAGCTATGCTTAATGTACAAATTTTTAATCAGGTATAGTCCCTGAACGGAGAATAAGTCTATACAGAACATCATAGTTCACTACATGATACATGAAAAGTAAATGTCCAACAGTCCTCAGTTATATATATATATTATTATGACAAGAGCGTTATTTCTAAGTACTTTTAAATTATTTTAAAGTACTGTGCATAATTTAATATTTACATTAATAAACACTTTTTATGCCGCCAAAAAGGAAATAAATCATTACAGGGTACAAAATTTTCGTTTTCATTGGGTTTGATAACCTGTGATGTTTCAAAAATGAGACAGCATATGTTCATTTTTGATCCAAAAATGCTCAATTCGATATGAGTACATAGATTTACTCATTTTTGAGTACTTCATTTTTTTTTCAGTGTTAAAATTTTAGTAAACACACACAAACTTCGTATGGTAATCATTTGAAAAAACAAGGGGGAGGGGATTAACATTTTCTATATTTTAGTGTATCATAAGTATAAGGGTCTGATAAATTAAGACATTTATAGCTCGATCTATAATTATCGCAAAACACTCATATTTTGTATGGTAAACGTAATCTTTATAAAAGGAGGGACATTATCAGATTTTTTAACTGTGCTCCCTAAATTTTAGTATAACCCGAATATAAGGACTCGAAAACGCAAACATTTATAACACAGATCAAAACTGTCGCAGCCCACACAAATTTTCTATGATAATCATAATCGTTTTATAAGGCAGCGGGGGGGGGGGGGGGGTCTGTTGACTTTTTATATATTTTAGTGTATCTTAAGTATAAGGTCCTGATAAATTAAAACATTTATAACTCTCTCTGTAATTATCGTAATCACACTCATATTTTGTACGGTAAACGTAATCTTTAAAAAAGGAGGTACATTATAAGATTTTTTAACTGAACCCTTGAAATTTTAGTATAACCGAATATAAAAGCCCGAAAACCGCAAACACTTATAACTCGCAATCAAATTGTAGCACCCCATGCACATTTTATATGGTAGAAGTAATCGTTTTCAGGAGTGGGGGAAGGGAGAGTTCTGTGGATTCTTTATAGAAGCTCCTCGTATTTTAGTCTATCATAAATATAAAGTCCAGACAATTTAAAAATATTTATAAGTCGAGCTTTAATTTTCATATGCAAATGCCCATGCCAAAATGCACATATTCAATTGTATATAATTTGCACACTATGTGATTAATAATGAAAAAATCTGCAAATATTTTTACAAATCTTTATTTTATCCTATTATTTAACGACGCATCAATTTTAAATGTATTGCACTTTACATATTTTTTAAAAAGGGGGTTCTTAACATGGAGTTGTGATAAAGACACATTATTTTTTAAATTCTGCACTGGAACAGACTAGAACTTTCTATTTTATTTTAATAATTATTTTAATTTACTATATTTTGAAAAACTATTTAAAAGTTTGCATTAATCTTTTTACATGTAACAATAATATTACCGCTATTTCTACCGGTGTCGAATGACAAGTTCAAAAATAAGAACAAAACAACTTCTTAAAACACCATCAAAAATTTTTAAATGCACTAGGCCTTTCGAAAGATCTCAGTCTTTCTTCGTCAGGCGCAAAGAAGACGTCCTTCTACTATGAAAGCATACTATATACATGAAAGCATACTACGAAAGCATACTATATGCTTATATCTTCTATGAAAGCAGAGGCAAGACTGAGTCTTGCCTCTGCTTTCATAGTAGAAGGACGTCTTCTTTGCGCCTGGCGAAGAAAGACTGAGATCTTTCGAAAGAACTAGCGCATTTAAAAATTTTTGATGGTTTTTAAGAAGTTGTTTTGTTCTTATTCATTCACATCAGTTTTAACTTATTTTCTTTTAAGTTTAAAAATATTTTTAATTTTGAACCACTTCACCGTTTGCTCCGAGATAACTCGGGGATAAAAGCACTTTTTCCCCATACCTGTCGACGGTGAAGTGGTTTGCAACAATTACAAATCCTTTTTAATATATTTAAGACTTTTATATGCTTATTACATTCAAAAACTACGAGCACAATAAACATAAATCAAAATTTTAAAATTTCTATTGCCATAAAATATTCTTTTCGTATTTAAGATTAATTCTGTATTTCAAATATTTATTTGTCATTTATTTGACTTATATACTTAGAATTAAAGCAGCCTACATGTTTTAATATGACAAATATAAAATAAAAATGAAAATACAAAAAAATAACATAGAATCTCAAAATAGTAATGTATAGTGAATCACTTTTACGTAAAATTTCATTTTAAATTAAGAAATATTATAAATATATCACAATGAAGAAATTTGGAAATTTAGAAAACGTATTTGGCTTTTCTTGATATCTATATGTTATTCATTCAAAAGAATATTATACATGTATATATATATGTCAAGTATAGATATCCTGGCTTCCCCCATTTGATTATGCTAAATAAAGATCCAGATAGAAGAATTATTCTACTCGCGCTCTCTTTGTTCTAGTCAGCCGGCGCTTTTTTGTGGCCAAACGGCATTTTTCATCTTTAATGGCTTAAAATAATCCGGGACGACATGCAGTGGCGTAGCCAGGATTTCGTTTCGGGGGGGGGGGGGGGGGACGGTCCAGAGTTTTCCCTTCATGTTATATATATAGTAAAACCTGTCAAGATGAAATTGTAAATATTGGTGAAATTTTCCGTTTTACACAGGTTTCCGTGTTATTTGGTGTATTTGTATAGTATTCTTTTCCGTACCACTTTGGAACATTTATGCTTAAGACAGAATTCCGTTATAGACAGGTTCCATTTTTACAAGTTTTGTGTATTTATATAAATATACTTATTTATATCATATGAATAGAATAAAACTTGTCAAAATAGTAATTGTCTATAACAGAATCCTGTCTTTAACGTAAGCGTTACACGGTCTTAATATGAATTGCGATACAATTAAATTTGCTGAAAACCTGTCTGAAAAGGGGATTTTCACCCTTCTTTAGTGAAGCATAGTGAAACCTGTGAAAGCGGAATCTTTCTATAACGGAATTCTGTCTCAAACGGAAGAGTTTCAGAATCCCTGCGAAACGAACAATAGATCTTATTGAGGTAGTGTATCTTAGAAGTATAATTAATTACACTTCTTTACATGGAAGCCTGTCTAAAATGGAGCTTTTTACCAGTCCTTGGAATCTTGTCTTGACTGTGTATATATGATAGAAGCATTTTGAGTAACTTTAAGAATTTAGGTATATCCTTATTTAATTTCTTAATTTAAAAAAAAAAAGCATGGATAAAAAATATAAGGCCAATCTCTATAACTGCAACTAATAATACATTCAAGTTACATTAATATTTACCAGTGAAAAAGATTCACTATGATGTAAAAAGCTGAGCGCATACTGAAGAGTTAAATTTAATTAAACCATTCGCTGTCATTCACGAGTATACTCGTGGCTTTAATTTATTGATTACTTTGTCACCACTATTTTAGAATTTAAAAAAATGCCTCATTTATTGGCAGAAATTTCGCTGTATTAGTAAAGCGAAATTTATCTTTCTGAATTTGTGGTGGCGAACGACCTTCAACAAAAAATTTGAAAATTCTTACTTTATAGTTTTGGCAGCGAATGGGTTAAATCAAGTTTCATATTACATAACATTTGCCTACAATAAAGTTAGGGCCAAGTGGTTAAGTGTAAAACAGCAATTTTCATGTTTAATTTCTTGCCATTGAATTAAGAACTTGTGCTGTAATAGATATTGGATAATGATTTCACATAAGTGTCAATCGCATGAGCCGTTCATGCGATCCGCCTCGCTCCCCATGGAAATTTTTGAGGTAACCCAGATAGCATGAACATTAGCAGAAAGTTTGATTTTTTCTGATATTATCTTGCCGTGACAAATTTGAATTGAGAAATTCGCAGCAAATCTCCCGCAAGGTATACCATCACCCATTTGCATGAGTAGTTTGTTGTGAAACTGATGGCAAGACTGTCTTTTTTAATTCACGAAAGTGACGAAAGCAAAAAATCCCTCTGTTGAGAGACTCAACAACAATGAGAATCAGCACATACGCAGAAATTGCAGAAATTTTATTCGGTAGGCACCGTTTTTTCTAAACGCTATACTTATTAAATACCAAAAAATGCTCGAAATGAAAAGTACAAATATTACCTAAACTTGTTTATGGTGATAAAACCTATGCATGCACCTTCTGACGGCGCTTTCGCATCAATAGACCTAATCAGGTCTATGGACCCCTTCGAAGGGGTTAAACTTATAGTGTGATATGGAAAGATTACTACTTTGCAGTAAGTTTGCAGTATTTTGATTACTTGTTTGCCGTTAGTTTGCAATAAATTTGATACAGCATGAATTTAACTTGCACGACAAGTTGAAAACACTCATAGTTATATTGTTAAGTAAAAAATTTTTCAAAAATTAAATTGTTTTTATTAAACGTATTTATCAATTCAAAATTATTTTAATTATTAATTGTTTAGATAACTAATTTATCAATTGCTTGTTTAAAAACTATTACATGAACTATATAATAGTTTATATAGGGTAAATGCAGATATATATTTTTTTAATTTTCGGTTATTATAACGTTATTAACTTCATTAGGATGTATAAAAGTGATAAGGGTTCTGAAGATAAACATGTTGTTTATTCATTTATTAGTTAGCTTATAATATTATTTTTGCTCTTTAATTATAATTAATTAATAATTTCTTACTTTTTGCGAATTGTAAATTATAACTGTACTTAAAAAATTAAAATCTGCATAATATCACCTAACACTGTTAAAAGGTATTTTTACGTGTTTGTACAATGTTGCATTATTATTATTATTATTATTATTATTATTATGTTTAATTAATTAATTAATTATTACTTAGACTTTATGTTTTTGACTGATTTTTCAAAAAATTCCTATATTATTTTTTGGAAATTATAAATTAAAGCTTTTGAATAAAAACTTTAAGTGCTATTAATAATTGCTATTAATTAATTCTTAAAAAAGTTAGGAATTTTAGTATAAAAATTAAATTAGTATTTTATTAAATATATTTTTTATTTAATGTATCCTTAATTTATTAAATTAATAACATTATTAATATACATTACATTTTTTTACTTTAAAATAAACTCAATACGTAATACATTTTATATTCAATTTATCATATAGTAGTTAGAAACTGAAATTTATCTTTTACATGTTTATTTATTTTATATTTAAAGTCACCGAAATTTAAAACTATTAATATAATTAATAATAAAACTAAAATAAAAAAATATTAATTTTTTTTCTGGGAAAGTGGGAGGAAAATGGTAATATTAAAACTCAATAAATAAACGACAAATACAAACAAGTTGGAAATTGCTCGTCAAACGCGGCAAATGAGGTGCGTTCGTACTATAACTAGTTTTATAATTATTTTCTGCACCCCATATTGTACTGAATGTATATTGTTTTTTGCACTTCATGAGTGCATAGCCTGTAACATCATTAAAATGCACTTGCAATAATTTTTTCCCATTCCCCATAATGTAACGCAAAACTTTTGACTGTCTCTGTAATTAAACTATACACCGATTTTCATAAAATTTCAAATGGCTCAACAAAATTTTGTAACAATTATATGTTTAAAATTTCAAACCACTCGGAAGGCTGTAACATCATTAAAATGCACTTGCAATAATTTTTTCCCATTGGCCGTAATGTAACGGAAATTTTTTGACTGTCCCTGTAATTAAATTATACATCCGATTTTCATAAAATTTGAAATGGCCCGACAAACTTTTGCAACAATTATATATTTAAAATTTCAGACCATTCGGAAGGCTGTAACATCATTAAAATGCACTTGCAATAATTTTTCCCATTGGCCGCAATGTAAAGAAAAACTTTTGACAGTCCCTGTAATTAAACTATGCATCCGATATCCATAAAATTTGAAATGGCTCGACAAAATTATGCAACATTCATATATTTAAAATTTCAGACCATTCGGTTGGGTGGTTTTTGCTCTGTTATATGAGGACAGACAGACGGGCAGACGGACGGACAGACGGAGAGGACAGACGGACGGAGTGAACGATGACTATAGGTGCTACGTATTTATATAATTACGAACGCACCTAAAAAGCTTAGTTTTGTCAGTTAAAAATTGAAAATAAAATTAATTAAAATAATACTTACACTATTACATAAAATAAAAAAAATAATCATCTTATTACAAAGAAATAGGCCCAGTTTCAATAAAATTAGTTCACAAAAATCGTCTGCAATGGGTGAGAAGACTGTTAAAAATGCAACCAATAATTATTTTTAAAAAAATGAAGCGATGGGTGGAGTTTTCTGACAACAAAATATTTTTCCTGGCACACCTAATTACCAAATCACTATTGTTTTCCCAATGTTTATAATGGTAAAGTAACTTATGAAAACAAAATTATAACTTTGTATTATAAAAGTAATAAGAAAAATTAAATATTTTTGCTTCAATAAATATATCTCATTTCTGAATTATTAAAGGAGAGGATGTAGAAGAATGATTTGAGGAAATATTTACCTACAATAGCTTATAAGTGTTCAATTGAATTATTGAAGACATTTATTATTAATCTAATTGTAAGAAGGAGAAAAAATAAGAACAGTTTTTTAAATTATTTAATTAATGATGATAATTTAAAGGTTCTAAAAAACGTATGAAAACAACCAAAAAATCATCTATGGCAGTTTATAGTATATATAAAATACCCAATATTAATGACATATAATAAAACTTAAAAAATTCATTTTGTTAAATAATAATAATAATAAAAAGACAATGTCCCTTGTAAAATTATATCACATTGTTCAATCAAACAAATTTTTAGCTCGCTGTGATTTCATTATCACGAGTTATAAAAATTTAAATTTATCGGACTGTTATATTCAGCTTTTTTTTTTATTTGGGGGGTGGGGGCTGTTAATTAAAAATTAAAAAAGGTCCCAAATAATGTTTAAATTACAGCGTTTGGCGGCCCACGACAATTAGAATACGAGTTATAAGGTGGTGGGCACCGAAATGACAAGGGACCGAAATGGCTAAGGACCGAAATGGCCAGGGACCGAAATGGCTGGGGACCGAAATGGCCAGGGACCGAAATGTCTCGGGATCGAAATGGCCAGGGACCGAAATGTTTCGGGACCGAAATGGCCAGGGACCGAAATGTCTCGGGACCGAAATGGCCAGGGGCCGAAATGTCCAGGGACCGAAATGTCTCGGGACCGAAACGGCGGGACCGAAATGGCGGGACCGAAGTGTCGGGACCGAAATGTCGTGTACCCACTTATTTCCATGTGCATGTTTTATGAATTATTTTAAAATTTTGAGATGTAATAATGTGTTTAAATGTTTAAAATTTTTGTGCTTAAAATTTGTGTTTAATAATCTGTTTTTTAACGAATTTTTAAGCTCTGAAATTTCATAAGCTTTTAAGTATCGTAGACTCGATGAGTTTTGGTCGTAAATGTATAAAATTTTGACTGTTTTACTTGTCAATACATGGGGATTTTTTCCTGAATATAACTTGACCCAGAGATCGTATAAAGAAATAAATTTCTTATATTAATATATATACATCCTCTAGCAAAATAAATGCCATAACAAAAATCTGTACTTGATTTGTGTACTTTTTGTAATTTGGCAGTACCTTTCTATCAAAAAAGGTTTAAGATATAATTGGGATAGCATCATCTATTTCGAATCACCTGTATATTGTATATCACCTGTTATATATTATATATCATCTGTATATGAGCTACACACTTAATTTGTAGCTCGCCAATGTAGGTTGATACCATTACACTTACTTTACACACCTGATGACAAGTAAAGGTACTATAGTCTGTGGCGGCTAATTTCGATTTTTATAGCTCATTCGATTCGTCTCATCGAGCTAAGTAATTTGCTACGTCGCATATCGGCTATTGAATTTTAATAATGACAGGGGGCCGAGTCAGAGTAAAAAAAAAAAAAAAAAAAAAAAAAAAAAAAAATGTATTATGCGAGCTGCCGAAAATAAAACAGTAGCAGAAAATTCCATCGCATGCAACCGTACTCAGACGTTCCGCAAGTTACGAAGTGACTAAAAAACTGACAAAAGAACCGACAGTGTGTGGTTACAAAGATTTTTGCTCGTAATTCGGGGAAAAGTTTTGACAGGATGAACAAAACTAGACCAGTATTGCCAGTGGACTACTTTTTTAAAATTCTGATTTCTTGATTGGCGCCACGTTTTTGAAATAGTAAAATTCGCTTATTCAATGACATATTTATTATGAAAAAACGAGTGGAATTTTACCATTTCAGAAAAGTTGTACCAATCAAGACATCTAAATTGAAAAAAAGTAGCCCACTGGCAACATTGAACTAGACGAGGACATCATAACTTGCGAAAACCTGCCAGGTAAGTAGCATACGAATATTTTATTTGCAATTACAAATTCTTATAATAACAGCAAAAATGTAACCGTATAGTAGTTATTGGCAATTATGGCACTGTAAAAACAATTAGTAAACTTAAATCACACTTATTTCTATGAAGGCATCCGTTTTTCAATGAATGAAATTTTAACTTTGACCCGGCCTCCTGTCATTATAAAAACTCAATAGCCGATGTGCTAGGTATAAAAGTACTAAGCTCGATGCGACGAATCGAATGAGCTATAAAAATCAAAATTCGCCGCCACAGACTATAGTACCTTTACTTGTGAGTGGAGGAACAGTGCCGTGCTGAAAACAATATGCTACCAGTTTGGGTGCATGAACATTTCCTTGTGGGTAATTAAATTAAAACTAATCTTATTTAGAATGAGACAAAACCCATAATTAATATTCTATCAAGTTTGTTTACACACCTGCATGAAGAAACTACTTTGCGTATCGTATCGAAAAAGTAAAATAAGATTTAATATTTAGAATCTAAATGCTACAGAAAATACCACAATTAGATGCTTAAATATCCCGATATATATTAGTGCATCTAATCTTATTGTGAAATAATTCAAAGCGTTCAAATGAAGATAGGTTCCATCACGCTTATTTACACACCTGAGTAGGGGAACAGCTTTATGTACAGTACCGAATGCAGCAAGTATGGTAACAGATTAGCACATTTCTAAAACTGCAGTCGTACGAAATGAATGAAAAAGTAAATAAAATAAAAAATGCCACCCTCCTCCTCCCTCTCTTCAATTGAATAGCACGTCTAGACATGTGGGTCCGCACTGAAAAGAGACGCGTGGCACACAAAAGAAGCAGCAGATGGAGGAAAGAACAACGAACCGATCGCGATCCTCCACTTGAAAAGATGAAGAAGATCATAAAGTGGCGGAGAATCGCCTTCACATTCAATACAGATCGATAATTTTGGCGCTTTCTAAAAGGTTAAAAAGGGAATTATTGGAGCTGTAGGCATTCCTTCTTTGGAGGTTCTTTTTTCCTTTCTGTTTTAATGTACTCATAACTGGAATAGAACTTTGAAAGTTGTAACATTCAGTCCCCGAGTTGCTCAACTATACAATAATTATTTCACTAATGATACTGACCTGAAGTAAAAATCATTTTATTCTACGAAAATAGGATGAGTCAGTTTAATAAAATAATATTACAGTCAAATCGGTGAAATATGCACAGCTTTGCGACCGAAAATTAGGTGGATTATAAATATTTGTTTATTTACGTATATTTTCTTTTAGTCTGTTTATAAGTGAGCAAATATTTGAATGAAAATGGAAAAAAAAAAAAAAAAATAGAGTGCTGCAGTCGCTTATTTGAAACACAATTATATTCATCTTCAAATTTCATTGATGATTATTCAATTCTTAAAGGTTGATGCAATCAATAATAATTAAACTTTTGTTTATAGTAAATATTATTTGCTGTATTCTACAGCTTAGTTGTTATCACTAGTTCTGAGATAAAATAAAAATGCAATCATCTGGTTCTAAATGCAAGAAATCTACTATTAAATATTTTGTTGAGATTATGCTGTACACATATACTAGATTTTTTAAAAAACTTTCTGTGCTCATTATATTTCTTTCATCTTTAAACTTGTAAGCCGGTTATCAGTTATACATTTTATGCTCATTAATATATTTTTTAATAGAAAACATTTTTCTGTTAAAATGAGATTTAATACCTTAGAATTGATACAAAAATTACAGTCATTCAGGGTAACTTTGATCCATGGGGTGTAACTTTGCACCACGTCCTAATTTTCAATATGTTTTACTTCAAAAAGCTGGATAAACTCCAGTGCTACACTCTGTTGGCAAGATTATAAACTGGGCTTTCTACTCTTTATTTTAGAACATAAATTGGCATCATTATACACAATTAATTGCATCATCCAACTATTATTGTGAAGTAGTGTTTTCAAGTTAATTTTGAATGCTGTTTTGAAGTTATTGTAATCCAATTAAATTTTTATAGTAAGTAACGATGTATTCATTTATCAGACATATTATTATCTAAATGTTATAAATGTGTCAGTATTTTGCGTTTATGTATTTACCAATAATCAGTAAAATGTAAAATTAGAAGGCACTGCCATTTTACCTAATTTTCAGTATAACTTTGAGCCGGCTCAAAATCAGGCATAGGTTTATTGTTTACTGTAAATACTGTATAATTTTCTGTTCATAAAAACTATGTGAAATAATGATTAAAAAAGTTACACCAATAAGAATCATATCATATGGTTATACGAAAATACCATTTTCTTATCAAAAATTCACCATATGTGCACGTATATTATATATAAATGCCGAAAGTGTGCATTAGATATAACATGTAAATATTTTCAAAAACATGTGTGAAATACATAAAATTCATTCAAAGACGTTATTTGGGACTGATCTACTGAAAATTGACATCCCATACATTCGACCAGGGATGCCAGTTTGGC
The DNA here is from genome assembly GCA_963932465.1 of Maratus speciosus. Taxonomy (NCBI): domain Eukaryota; kingdom Metazoa; phylum Arthropoda; class Arachnida; order Araneae; family Salticidae; genus Maratus; species Maratus speciosus. The sequence goes on from OZ010789.1 coordinate 319,512,032, forward strand.
CTCAAATTTTAATCCAACATTTTAAATTCTTACCGGAAATTTCCAAAGAAGAATTTTTAATTTCTGTGATCGTTAAATCTCTATTATTAAATAAAGTATAAATTATTATCCTTTATTTCTGGTATGGGCGCTAAATTTCGGATTAAAAACAAAGGCCAATCTGGCAACCCTACATTCGACATTTTTATTCTTGTTTTATTAATACTAGTACTAGTATGTACTACTGTAACTATGGATATATTATAGAGTTTAAACACTGAAAATTGTTTTTCACTGAATTTTTATGTTTTATGTGAACAATAAACAGTTCTTTTTTGCTGTATATTCATGGTTTTTTTTCTTCCACTCTTCTTATGCATAATATTCGTTGTAATATCATAAATTATACAAATCTTGTGATGTTGGGAAATGTAAATTCAATCTTTAAATATCTGAAAAAAAAACTTTATTCGCTTCAAAGTTGTCCTAACTATAATACTTTTTTTTTCATAATGTCTTACTTTATATGATATTTATAATATGGTGTAAAGTTACCCTACATGGCTGGATAACTTTGAACCAGGCTAAAAATAATTTTTTTATTGTTTATATCATTATTATTCCTTAATTTCTGATAGTCATACAATAATTTAGGATCATTTATTCTATTTTATGCCACTAGTTGCAACAATATTCTTAAAATAACAGTGGGACATCTGAAAATAGAGAAAATGTGGATCAAAGTTACCCTGAATGACTGTATATAAATCGTATGTTTATTAAATAGTCGACAAATTAGACACACTTTCTAAACATCTTCATCTTCAGGGCTGACATTAAGACACACATATACATATATCTGCCATTTCCTAGACACGAAGCGCCTAAGGATCATCTATGGGAATCTCTCAAAAACTATGTAACTCATTGAGTAATGTCGTTATTGCAATGAACGACAATTTTACGTCGCCTTTTGAGTAGCAACGGATAAATAAACCATCGCACATATCAGCCTACCTTGAAAACACATTTGCAACCAAAAAGTGCATGTTGAAAAAAATAAGACGTGTAGTTTTTGAAATGAAATATCATATTTAATTATAATTCCTCTTTTAATATTTTTCTTCGCTTACTATTTTTTAGCAGTTTTTTTTTTTCTTAGTGTGCAATATGTGAAATGTATCAAAACTATAGAAAGCAATTCAGTTCTTTGATAATTTGATAATTCATAAAATTTCTGCCATATTCAATGTATTATGCGGGCTTAACTATTAATCGTGATTTTCATTCTGTACATCTCAAAATGAATGCCGGATTTTAGAGAATGCCAGATTATAAATTAGATTTCAGAGAGTCAAATGTATTATAACAGAAGAGTTTTAAGTTAACCTTATCGTAAAAAGCAGTACATGCAAATGTAGATAATAATTTGCGAAGCAAAGATATGTAGTATTGATAATAGTATGTGTAAAAATAAAAACGTATCGAGTTTTCAAAGTTGTTAATCAACACATTTAAAAATCATTGAATTTAATTGACATATGAAGGGTCAAGGAGGGGGGGGGGGGGATAGATGATAGTCTTCTTAGTTATAATTAAGAATCGACCGAAACAGGTTTTTAAGACCGAAAACTAAACCGAAACCGAATTTTGGTAATCTCCCCATTTTCGGTCGAAAACGAAAACGTCCAAAAAAATTTTAAGTAATTAATACATGCATAAATATACAGAATTATTAATTAATTATACGTGCAATTACACGTGTGGCCAAAGTTGACTCTCTGTGCCTCTGACCAAAACTTTTTATTTTCATATAAAATAAAATGTAATTAATTCATCTACGGCAGAGAGTGATTTTCTAATTATACGAATTTCGTCTAATTAAAAAATGTTCTGGGGATACATACCTCGATTTATCTTTTATAATGATTTATGTAACTGATCATTTGTTATACTAGAACTTTCTCAAAGAGCATTCGAAACACTTCTGCGGTTTCAAATTAAAAAAAAAATTCTAATACTATTAAGTCTGCAACTTTTAATGAGCACGTGAAAAGAGTCTTCGAAGTTTAGTCATGTATGCATTGATTGCTTTATAATTTAGTCAGTCATGGCTGATAATTATAAACAGTGAAGTTCTTAGCAATAAATAAAGAGTGTCTCATTTGAGCCGATACAGCTCAAATCAATGAGTTAAGTTGAAAATTTCCTAAGAAAGAAACCAAATCTTTGGAATACAGATAATTTCCGGTCAGGGCGAATTTTCGTCAGCATTTTCACCGAAAACGAATTTTCGGCGAAACCCAGATTTTGGGCCGAAAACGAACCTAAATTTTCGGTCGATCTCTAATTATAATCATTAGTTAGTTATTATAAACACTAGTTATTCGTCGTTTTTTCCTCCTCTATGCGTGTGGAAAACTTGTAGAACACCAGTAGAAAGCCCATCTTCAACTGAATTTTTAAGGACTACCTTCATTTTTGTCTCGACTACCAATTACACTGTTTTACTTATTAGCATTTAACCATGAAAGAATAAGGTAGGTAGGAGCAAACTAGATCACAAATTTGTCAACGGGTTCCTATTCCTATGAGCGTAATTATGCCAGAGCTAAGAGATAATGGAAGTTACTTCTTTAATTTATTTCAAATAATTCTTTATTTTTGCGGTGCATTCATTTTTCTCTACTGCGATCTGAATTGTCTTTTATCAACTGCGGCTTCACTTCCAGCCATAATGGTATCAAACGTATCATCTTATAAAATCTCATACATATTTATGGCATAGGCTTTATTTCTACAGGTTATAAAATATTCAACGAAAAGAATATTAACTTTGACAATACTCAAATCATGTTCAGAAATCGTATAATTCTCTTTTAAAAATAAAAATGTAGCATCTGCTTGAATGTTATGTACGCCTTGTATTTTTGTAACTTGCAGCTGGGGATAGAGATAAAAATATGTACGTTTTGTTAAACGTTTCATTCTGGTATTCTTTCATTTTATCGCAATTCTTTTTCGATATCCATAAAAGAGAGTTTACAGATAAAAATTGTTTGTACGGAAACGACAAAGGGAATATTTTTTTTATCTTTTGAAAACAATGTTTGAAAAAAAAAATATTTACTTAAAGGTAATGTCGAATATTTTCATTACATTCTTACGGTTATCAGAATTTTATAACTACAAAAAACAATTGATGCCCTTTTTTTGTTTGTTTGTTTGTGTGTGTGTGTGTGTGTGTGTGTGTGTGAGAGAGAGAGAGAGGGTAAGTAGCATTATCGGCTTCTTTAACAGTTATTAAAGCATATACATGATTGAAATATTCCCAGAAAGATTTCCAAAGCAAAACAATCATTGTAATCAAAGCATGGATTGTAATATGGGTACGTAGCATGAGGAAGTATACTGCGTTCTGCAATTGCTGAATTTGGTCAAGTGTCCTGTACAATAGGTGAGTAGCATGGCAGAAAGTTTTGCTTATTTATTTTATTTTACTAGGGGGCTTTACCCCCTACGAGCTACGCTCGCCAACTCCTGTTCTGGCACCGTAGATTCTAAAAATATGTTAATTTGGCCGGCTTTCAAAAGATTACGGAAGATTGTATTATAATTAAAAAATCAGTGCCGATCTCCCCTGTAAACAGGTTTCCGTTCATTTCCCATTGATTGACGAATTTTAAGGCCTAATCAGTTGCTGTTAAGACATCTAATGGTTGCTTTCGTGTTTTATTTAAAAAGGTCAGTTAAACATTTAAAACAAGCTAATATAAATGAATTAGGTAATCGGTGTCTTTGTCTCCCGGTATTTTTTAACAACGCTATAAAACAACTGTTTTAAATAAGACATTTTAAATGTATCGTTTTAAATCTGGCGTAATTTTCACAAACTTTTTCTTTTTTTTGTTTAACATTCACGTGAAATTACTTTTGTTGCTATAAAGGAAATATTATTATTTGAATTTTCAACAATAGTTAAAAAGATCATCTCGAGATATGAAATAAATGTCTTGTGTAAATGTATTTTAAAGTTTAAACTGTTTGTCAATATTATTATTTCGCCATTTTAAATAGGACGTAATTTACCCCATTTACAGCTTTTAATGCATATTAATGAATTAATTATTTTAAAGTTTCCTTTGTTCTAATAATATTCATGTATAAATACAATTTTTATGACGTAATTTTCAACATTTTTCTGCTTTTAACACGTAATCATTTAATTCTAATTTTAAAAGAGGGGGGAGGTCTCTTTTTAATTGTCAAGCGTAAATAAATTTTTAATTGAAAGGAAATGTTATTCTTTAGGCTGTTTTTATAGTTGCTAACAATTTAAAATAATAATTTTTTTTAAGTACGAAAAAATGCCTCTTGAAACAATGAAAATTTGAATAGAAAATTGAAATAAACTCTCAAAAAATTAGTCAAATTAAAAAAATAAATGCAGTCTGCTCACCGCAAGTTTATAATGTATATCTTTAGAAAAAATTATTAAATTCCTATGTTATTTCCTTGCTCCTATACAAATTTTTTAATTGAACGATTTTGACCGACTTCAACAGTTTAGAGCACTTAAAATAATTCTTCGATTTAAAAACGGTCTACTTCAGCATGTTTATCAAACGTCTCTCTATAATTATACCAATGTTCTTATTTTTGTATGCAGTAGTTTTCTGAACCCTTTCGCTACTGGTGTTTTTGATCAAGGATTTAATTTTTAGAAAAAAATGTAAGGTGTTTAATTTAGTTTAAAAGAATTTTACAAATTTTGTGTATGCGTTTTAAACATTTCCATATCAAAAACACAAATATTTAGAAATCAAACCAATATGAGAAAAATTTTTTGAAGACAAACTTCATCGACAAATTTTTGAACCAAAATGGATGCTCTCGTTGAGATAAGCTTTTTTAAAATCATCTAATTTTATGTAATTTAATATCAGAAGCAGCTAAATATACTTCTTATTTTGTTAAATAAACTAGAAACTTTCATTTAAACTTATCGTGATAGTTATAAGTAATTATAATTTTCTTATAGAATTTTCTTAAAGCGCATGTCCATGACATTTGACCATTCTATGACAACAAAAATAATAGTCAAGAATTTTTTATTAGATGCGTTTTAGCTAATTGGGAGCGTTATTAACAATTTGTGAAACTTCATAATTTTTATTCCATTTTCTAAAATGTCGGTAGTGAAATGGTCAATATTAGCGAAGGAAAACCTCCGGTCACTAAAAAGTCGTTTACGGCAGCGTTGCAGCGTTAGTTACTTTTTTTAAGAATAGAGATATTTATTATTATATTGTTGGTATAATCGTTAATGATTTAGCCGCGCAGATCAAAGAAATGAAATGCAATCAACACCAGATGACCGGAAGAATGATATCCAGGTAAGATGGAGGTAAAACCAGTCAATACTGAATAACCAAAGAAATGAATATTGTTAGATACTGGCACAAATTACATAAGTACTGATGTAACAATACATAGAAGATAGACATACTGAAAAATTAAAAGTCTGAGATCCATAATCGTCACCACAACCGACCCACAATTTCTGACAAGACCCTGCCGCTTATACGAATTCCTCATTAATAGAATCTAATCAGACGCATCTATGAATCTAATGACTCTAAACAAGATGATAATCGTAACATTATTGCTACACATTGAAACCAATAAGTTAATTGTAACAAACCCTAGTTCACCCTAATTATTAATACAAGGATGATTAAAAGATGATTGTTTCTGAAATTGTGATTGGTGGCTTTAACTTGATGCAGTAAGTCATTGGCAAAGCCAAAATTTTTAAAGGGAACCAAGTGAAAAAAAAATCTTTTGAGGCCCGGATTTTCTTTCTTTCAGTGGTAAAAGAATATTTATTTTAGACTCATTGGAAGCCCCAATAAAAGCAGGACCTGAGTGCATGGTCACATTCCTATCCTTAAAGCCAACCTTATATTGTATAAAATGTTGTATAGGGAGTAATAAATGAAGATGATTGCATATTTTCATTTTAGAAAATTCTTTATGACTGTTTACGAAATGCAAAGAAACAGACGAAAACGAAACACACACGATTTTTCACGAGACTGAGATAAAAAAAAAAAAAAAAAAAAAGTAAAACAATTATTACGTCGATACTAATTTATTCGTCTTTAGTGTACTATACATGTAGCAGGGTGCTTTGTAAAATTCAGCCGTTAAGATAAATTTTAATGAAATATAAATTTCTTTAAACGAGCAAAATAAGGAAAGCCAGTAGAGATTCAAAGCGAGAATGAACTTTAGATTGAAATAATAAATAATCGTACTGAAATAAAATAAGAAAGACGATTAGAGATTCTAAATGAGATCACAATTTTAACTTGAATAAATAAATTTAGTAATTAAATAAAATAAGAAAGGCACATAGAAATTCTAATTGAGATTGTAATTTAGAGTGAATAAATAAATTAAATAAGGAAATAACAAGTCTGGAATTGTACGTCAAACGTGGCAAGTGAGGTGCGTTAGTACTATAACTAGTTTTATAAAAATTAAGATGCTGGTGCAGTGGTGTTACACTCTTATGCAAAAGTGCATGAATATAAAATTTATTGCGATTATATGTATTAAATTCAGTAATACGGAAATAATACGACTCCATCTTAAATAGGACGTAATCACCATGGCAACCTAGAATAATTACCTATCATGGTATATCTTTGAATTAATTACGTATGATAGGATGTAATTGAGTGAAGAAAACTTTTATTAATATCTTTTTTAAGTTTTGATTCGATTTTCATAAAATTTGGAATGAGTATTATATATGGGGCATTCTCACAATCTTTTGACTTTTCTATATTTTTCTGTCCCTGAATAATAATTTTTACTTTAGTATACATATTCCTGGTTTTTTCCCCCCCCTTATACTGGAAAACATCCCATTGCATGACTCCATAACAATATTAACGAGATAAATAAGTTTTGGACGATGTTTGGATGTCCAAATATACCACGAAATTCCTATACCGTCCCGTGCCCCTGATGCTGATTTTTAAGTTTGGAGCTGTCTGTATAAAACTATTTCAATAAAAGTAATTCGATGTAAATTTTTTTCCGAAACTGGGACTATTGTTTTATATAAATATCTAATATCTAAAAAATAGCAAAAAATTAACCTGCACACATTTTTAGGGTTGTTATTATTATTTTTTATCTCTGTCCCTGGGTTTTAGATTCCTTACCGTCCCTCTTTCTAAATTTATACAGAAAATCACTTCAGATGCAGCCACAGAATTTTTTTCAACTTTTTTCTCGTGCAGAAGTATGCTAGAGAAAGAATGACTAAAATTTTTTGACAGTAAATTTACTGCAGAATTTAAATCAGCATTTAAATATCAATTTCAAACATCATGGCTTTATGGGTAGTCTTTACCGTCCCCAAGGTTTATTCCTGCACTTTTCGAGGTAAATTACATTTAAAAAAAAATTAATCCAATGTAAATAACTGTTTCTAAAAATCAATGAACATTGTGGCCATCACTTAGTCTCAACATGATTTGCCTAAAAATAGGTGGTGGTTTTCCTTACCGTCCCTTCCTTATCTTCCCCCCCTTTTCCCCCCCTTTTTCCCCCCCTTACCGTCCCTTTTTTCCTATACCGTCCCTTTTTTTCCCCTTACCGTTCTTTCTTTAACACCTCTTTAAGACAATGTTGTACCAAAATTTTGTACTAAAAATACTACATTGTTATTATTTCTTATTTGAATATCCTGTGGGTACTATGCAAATTCATTATAAGTAAAAATTTAGAAGAAAATGAAAAGTTATAGCGGTAAAATGGTAAGTAAAATTAAACTTGCAAGTTTAACTTAAACCTAAGTTAAATTAAAAAAATTTCGCTCTGACCATTTTTTCTTTATTTTGAATCATTAAGGCATTCGTCTATAAGTTTTTAAAATGTTATTTTAGTAAGTTTAATTTCACCAGATTTTTATTCCTGAAAAGTCAAAAGATTGTGAGAATGTCCCATATATTAAATTTCAAATCTTTCGGTTGGGTAGTTTTTGCGCTGTTGTATGTGGACAGACGGCTATCGGTGCTACGTATTTATATAATTACGCATGCACCTAAAAAAATCCCTGCCGGCCCGGCCTACAGGCGGAGGTAGATTTCGAAGTTAAGTATACTAATTTCACCAACAAAAACTAAATCATGATTATATATAAATCCACTTTAACAGTTTTATCTGACCGCTTTTGACGAGTTTTTATTTAATTTTTATATAATAGCTGGTTTTATCAGAATCAAGTTAATGCGGTATTAAAAAAAAAAATAGTTTTCCATGATCAAAACTCTAAATTTTCTGGCACATTTTCAGATTCATTTTTAATAGAAAAAATATGAAACTTGCTGACGTGATTTTTGAAAAGATTTATGAGCGACAAGTGTTTAAATTTTTCTTTCAATTAATTAAAATTTGATTAATAAACAATTATTTTCTCAGTAGAAGAATATTTTTCGTTCTAACACAATCGCTTCGGGATATTCTGTTCAAAATGCCCACTTTGACATCATTTTTTGAAATATATTCTGCCCCTATCAAAAAATCGATCATTACGGTACATTATATAGTTTCTGAATAAGAGAATCTACCAATTGGATGCGTTTGAGAGCAAAAATGAATTTAAAAATGAGTAAGAAAATAAGCAGTTTGGATTTGAATACACCCTTAATAAGATGATTTTTTTCTTCAACCGCTATGTATTTTTAATTTGTTTTTGCTGTAAGAATTGGTCTTATGAAAAACTTGTCTATATAAATGTTAAAGACAATATTAAGAATATATATGATAAGCCCGTGGGGATTTTATATCTTGTGAATTGACGGAGGTATATAAATTTTTCTTCTTCAACCCCCCTTTTTTTTTTTTTTTTTTCGTTTTTTTTTTTTTTTTTTTTGCGGTACGAATTGGTCCTATCAAAAACTTGTGAATATAAAAGTTGTAGATAATATTAAGGAAATTTATAAAAAAAATAATTGGAATTAATATCTTGAGAATTGACGAAGTTAGGATTTTTTTTCTCCCAAAAACCCTATTTTTGTGCGCCCCTTGAGCCCATTTTTAATTTTATCAAAAATCTGTGATACATAAATTTTTGGCCCTATTTTTAGAAGTAATAAAAACTTTAACCTGATTTGATATGTGAAAAAGTTAAGAAGTTATAGGGTTTTCTCGGTTTTCGCAAAACCCGTCCCTATTTCCATCCCCTTGGTCCGATTTTGCACATTAACGAACTTGACCGAGATTTTATGCCCCTTGATTTTATGTATCAGTTTGGAAGAGATTTGTGAAGAATTGTGGAAGTTATCGTGTCCAGAAGAAAGTGATATATATATATATATATATATTTTTTTTTGACGATATTGTTATCTAGTTATTAATTAATTTAATAGTGCATTTTGTTATTTTAAATAATGTAATTACTTTCTATTTATTTTATTTTATACTAGCAAACCCCGCGGCTTTGCTCGCGTAATATTTGAAATATGCCAAGTGATATTTATATGTCTAATTTTTATTAAAAGGTACTAACTAAATTTTTATTTTATTAAAAGGTAATATTTTATTTTATTAAAAGGTTTTTTTTATTAAAAGGTACTTATTACTTTTAGGAATAATTCAAAAATTACTATTTAAAACACAGTTTGATTAAACATCATTATTACACTGCATTAGGCAGAAATGAGACTTAAATTAACAAAATGAAATAAAACTAAATAAATGATAATTTAGAAAATATTTTGAAACTTTTGTGCTCAATTAATACGCTCATTTCAGTATTCATTTGAAGTTTTGAATGTTTTAGAAACCATCTTCTTACATCTTAAAATTAACCATCACGTCAAAATCCAAGTTCTACCCCCTCTCTCAACATAAAGGGCTATGTTGAAACAGGAACTGTCACCATTAATTTGCCAACATTATTTTTGAAATCGGTTTGTTATTTCCTAATATTCCACAGAAACGTAATTTAAAAAGCTTTTAAAGCCCTTTTTTAGAACGTTTGTTGTTCCTGTGAATCCCAGGTGGTAGAATCACCGGCATAAAATATAGCCTGTGTGGGATAAGAGACTGTTACCATTGATTCGCAACTATTACTTTCATAATCGGTTTATATTCCCTGAAATTCCATAGAATCGTAATTTAGAACTTTTTTAGAATGCTTTTCGCACCTTTCTCTTCACCCCTTTTTAATTTGAATTTATTTTCGACGTTCCTTCGAGGGCATTTATATTTTATAAGTAACTACCATGTCATATTTAAAGTCTCTAGCCTTTTCAGTATCACAGAAATCGCAATTTAGAAGGTTTTTAGCTCCTGCAACCCTCTGGTGGTAGTGGAACAGACATAAAATATAGCTTATGCTTGAGCAGGTTCTATCACAAAAATGTGTCTTCATTATTTTTTTAATCGGTTTTGTAATTTATAAGTTTGCTTAAAAATTGTAATTTATAACGCTTTTCACTCACTTCATTTTTTTTTAATTTGGAATTTTCTTTCGACTGTTCTTAGAAAGCAGTTGCATCTTGTAAGTAAATACCATGATATACTTCAAAGTGTTAGACCCCTCAGTTGTGCAAAAAACGCAAATTAGAGCAATTTATAGCAGGACTGTCACTATTGATTTCGAACTATTACTTTTGAAATAGATTTGTTATTTCCTTAGATAAGTAGAAATCGCAATTTAGAACGTTTTTAGGACACTTTTCGAGCATTTTCACCCCTTTTTAAGTTTCCAATTTTTTCGAAACTGTTCTTAAAGATAATTTATATCTAATAAATATGTACCTTGCCTAATTTTAAGTTGCTAGCCCCTACCGATCACAAAAATCGAAATTTAGAACGCTTTTTTGCTTCTGCAACGTCTTGGTGTTAGTAATACCGACATAAAATAGCGTCTATGTTAGAGCAGAGGCTGTCAGCATCAATTTCCTACCATTACGTTTGAAATCAGATTCATTCTTCCTGAGATATTGCCGACAAATCGGCATTTAGACGTTTTTAGAACGCTTTTCGCGCATTTTGCTCCTGCATCTCCTCTGGGGTAGTGGAAACAGACTTAAAATATAGCCTGTCTTGGAGAACGAGCTGTCACCATCATTTTTACACCATTACATTTGAAATCAGTTCAGAACAACCTGAGATTGCACAGAAATTGCAATTTAGAACGTTTTTTACAACGCTTTTTCGAATTTTGACCCCTTTTTAAATTTCGATTTTTTTAGGAAATGTCCTGAGATATTTTTGATATCTTATAACTAACTACCATTCCGAATTTCACGATTCTAGGCCCTTCCTTAACGCAAAAGCCGCAATTTAGAACGTTATTCTCCTGCACCCCCTTTGGGGTAGCGGCACCGACATAAAACATCGCCTATGTTAGAGCAAGGGTTGTCACCATCATTTTGACGCCATTATTTTTTAGATCGGTTTGGTATTTCCTGAGATGGTGTAAAAACCACCATTAGAACTTTTTTTAGAACGCTTTTCGCGCATTTTCACCCCTTTTAAATTTCGAATTGTTTAAGAACTGTTCTTAGAAATCCTTTATATCTAATAAGTAGCTAATATTTCAAATTTCATATTTCTAGGCCCTTCGGTAACGCAAAAATCGCATTTTTAGAACGTTTTTTGCTCCTGCACTCCCTTTCGGGTAGTGGCACCGACATAAAACATAGCCTATGTTGGAGCAAGGGTTGTCACTGTCATTTTGACACCAATATATTGACACCATTATTTTTTAAATCGGTTTTGTATTTCCTGAGATTGTGTAAAAACCACCATTTAGAACGGTTTTTAGAACGGTTTTCGCGCATTTTCACCCCTTTCAAATTTCGAATTGTTTATGAACTGTTCTTAGACATTATTTATATTTATAAGTAACTAATATTCAAAATTTCATGTTTCAAGGCCCTTCAGTAATGCTAAAATCGCATTTTTAGAACTTTTTTGCTCCTACACCCCCTTTGGGGTAGTGGCACCGACATAAAACATAGCCTATCTTGGAGCAAGCGTTGTCACCATCATTTTGACACCAACATTTTTTAAATAGGTTTAGTATTTCCTGAGATTGTGTAGAAACTACCATTTAGAACGTTTTTTAGAACGCTTTTTGTGCATTTTTACCCCTTTTAAATTTCGAATTGTTTAAGAACTGTTCTTAGACATCATTTATATCTTATAAGTAACTAATATTCAAAATTCCATATTTCTAGGCCCATCAGTGACGCTAAAATCGCATTTTTAGAACGTTTTTTGCTCCTACCCCCCCTTTGCGGTAGTGGCACCGACATAAGATATAGCCTATGTTCTAAGTTGGACTAACACCATCATTTTGATACCATTACTTTTGGAATCGGTTCGGTAGTTCCAGAGCTTACTTCCTACAAATAAACAATTTTTTCCTCTTTATAATAGGGGTATAGATTAATTTTATTTTTCATGAGTTTTCAAAATGTATTAACTGCATCCTTTGGTCTCAATCACTGTGATTTCTTAACTGTTTTATTCTTAATCTTTACGATATTTTGGGTGCCATGTGCGTGTGGATATATTGAAAAATACTGAAATATTAATCTGTATGTTGTATATTATTTCTATTTTATATCCTATAAATATTTAAACAGGTTTTATTGATTTTTCCATTTCATATTATTTGTTTTTATTCTGTTTTCATTTTTAATATATTCACTCGATTATTATGGTTGTTTGGGCACAGGGGAAAATATTAGCTTTAGCTTATTTTTCTCACTGAAAACAACCATATTGCTTATATCATTGAATTCTGTGCCCTTGATAACGTAATTCAATATATAAGATTTTCCATTATTTGTCGGTGTCCACTTTCTTTTTTCTTCCATAATAATTCTTATAATAAATTATTTGGCATTTTTTTTTATACTTACAGCTTTAATTCACAATATTACGGTTATTGATTGGTGGTAGGTTATGTTTAATTAATGTTTATATATATATATATATATATATATATATATATATATATATATATATATATTATTTCAAAATTAATGAAAAATTACTGCATGAATGGCGCTACAGCAGCACATATCAAATGCAATATGATGTAATATATAGATAGATAGATAGATAGATAGATAGATAAAGTTTTTTACTGAGGGTGGTTTTGGGTTCTGGGGGTCATGATCGGTGTAGATCTGCAAAAATTTTTCAGAAATTCCAACATAGACACAATCGCAATAGGTAGTATTTATACGAAATCTACTTAAAAAGGAAGCATGGGGAGATTCAAAATGAAATTGCAATTTATATTGAATAAATAAATAAAATAAAATAAATTAGGAAATCATGTAGAGATTTTGAAAATTCAATTTAACTTGAATAAATAAATTTTGTACATAAAATAAAATGAGAATTCTGCAAAAAGACGTTCGGCTACTAATGTCAAATGAACGTCTTTTTGCACGCTTTTTTCGCTCTTACACCATCCCTACTACACCTTCGCTAGCATGCGTAGGGATGGTGTAACCAAAGAACGTCGTTCTTTGGTGTAACAGCGAAAAAAGCGTGCAAAAAGACGTTCGTCTGAGATTGGCCTAAGTGAGATCGCGATCGCAATTTAGATTGTATAAATAAATAAAATACGGAAGGCGCTTTAAGATTTTAAGTGAGAACACAATTTAAACTTGTCGTAAATGTGAAATATTTTATTATGTGAACGAGTTGGGACCAAGTTCAAAAATGTACAGATGAGAAACACATAAAAGATGTTCTATTGTACTTAAATATCTTTATTGTATATAATGAATTATTTTTTTCTAAGCGGGAGTTGTAAGAATTTTTTTTCTAAAACGAATCTTGATTTGTAATGCTATTTTTCCTTGCATTAGCAGCATTCAACGATCGAAGACAATAAAGAAAGTTGAAATTATTTTTGTTGCAGACTGGTTATCAGACATTGGAGTCTGACATTTTTAAAATGTCGTTCTAAATGATCTCAAATGCCTTGTTAATTACAATATCATGACAAACAATGAAGAGTGAAAGCCCTTGGCAATGTTATATCTCTACCTTCCGTGCTTAATCGTTGTTACATCATGGAATTCCACTTTCGTCGATTTGAAAAGCTAGCTCTTTTTTACTATTTGCCGTGTCTATACTGCTGTGCTTGATAATTGTAAGAAGTGAGAGAAAACCTTGAGTATTGATTTCCATTTAAGGGGACAAGGGACCTTCACACTCATTTTTACTTCATTCTATCTTTACAAGAAGAAAGTATTGGATTCGTGAAAATTTTCGGTTTTCGACGGATTTACACGTTTTAGGGGTCAGAAATTCTGAAAAATGATTATTGTCCTCTGTCAGGGTAGGAAATCAAAAACATATCTGAAGCATTTTATTGGTTGAATCCGCATTTTATTCGTTTTCTGATTGGTCTATACAGTAATCTGTATTTCCCCTTCACTTTCAACAGAGATGGATACTTCTGTTGCCACTATGACAAAAAAAGTAATAAAAACTGCAAAAAAAAAAAAAAAAAAAAAAAAAAAAAAAAACTCAGAAACAAATTGAGATACAGTTTTCAAACAAATTGCATTTAAAAGTACATTTTTTTCTCTATACGACGTTGTAAAAAGTAATATTTTGGGATGTTTAGAAGTTTAAGAATGAAATTTCATTTAAAATTGGTCCAGGAATATTAACGTTTAATCCATGGCGTACGTAATGAATGACCAGCTCCGTAGAAGTTAAAAAATTTACAGTACTGAAAAATGTAATCCATGGCGTATGTAATGTCTGATCAACTCCGTGCGATTTTTTATGTCTTAAATTTTAGTCTTTGAGAAAATCATTTTCCAAATGATCGTTGCAATTTGTTAAATTGCATTTTTTTTTTTTTTTTTTTTTTTTCAAAATGTCTGTCTGAGTCTGTCTGTATGTGACACAAATTTTGTGGGCGTTCTATCTCAAGAACTAATGCACGAAATTTAATAAAAATTTATATTCAATTATTCCCTAATATAAATTGGTGCTGATTAGTTTTTGGTGTAAATCGCTCAACAGGTGGCGCTGTTATGCAGCATTTTTCATGATTTTCGCAATAGCTCAATCTTCAGAACTAATGCACGGATTTTCATCAAACTGCAGATTCAGTTAGTCCCTAATATGAAATGAAGTTTTATAGATTTTGGTGTAAATCGCTCAACAGGTGGCGCTACTGTGCAGTATTTTTTGCTATTTCCATAATGGCACAATCTCCAGAACTAATGCACGGATTTTCATCAAACTTCAGATTCAGTTAGTCCTTGACATGAATTGACGTTTTATACATTTTGGTGCAAATCGCTCAAGAGGTGGCGCTTCTGTGTTGCATTTTTTGTGATTTTCGCAATAGTTCTATCTCCAGAACTAATACTTGGATTATCAGCAAACTTCAGATTAAGGTATACCTTGATATGAATTAGTGCTGCTTATGTTTTGGTGCAAATCGCTCAACAGGTGGCGCTGCTATGCTGCATTTTTCAAAATTTCCACTATATCTCTATCTCAAGAACTAATGCACGAATTTTCATCAAACTTCAGATTCTGGTATACCTTGATATTAATTAGTGCTGTTTATGTGATTTACATAGAAGAAAGTTTTGTGATGGACACAACATACTTGTTTTTATTATTTTTTATTAATTTAACTTTAAATACTATTCAAGGGTCACACTATTTGCATTATGGCATATATTTATGACACAAGAAAAAAAATTGTTTTTGGAGAAAAATAAAGTATTTTCTTGAATATTTTAAGCGTTATGAAGATATATAAACATATATTAATACATGGAAATTATTCCAGAGAAAAACATTCGCCTAACTTGCAATATTTCAAATGAAAATTAAATTTCAAAGTAATTGCTTAAGAGGCGCAAAGGCCAACATAGTGAAAAAGATTCCATGCCGGGACTCGAACCCGGGCCATCAGTATAGCGCACTGACGTTCTACCGACTAAACCACATGGAACGATACCCAGCCTGGAAAATTTCTCACTATCATATGTTGGCAAGGCTACAAACGCAGCACAAGATGGAATATTTATCGTGAGCCACCGACCTGGCACCGAACACGAAACAATTGTATGTTAGGCGAATGTTTCTCTCTGCAATAATTTCCATGTATTAATATAGTTTCTATCGATGCTGGATTTAATTTTGTTTCGTGTTCGCCCCAGGTCGGTGGCTCACGATAAATATTCCATCTTGTGCTGCGTTTGTAGCCTTGCCAACATATAATAGTGAGAAATTTTCAGGCTGGGTATCGTTCCATGTGGTTTAGTTGGTAGAACGTCAGTGCGCTATACTGATGGCCCGGGTTCGAGTCCCGGCATCGAATCTTTTACACTATGTTTACGGCTCTTAAGCAATTACTTTGAAATTTTATTTTCATTTGAAATACATAAACATATTTCAAAATGCCCCATGCGCATTCCATATCAATTAAAATCCCCAATATTTTTTATGCAAATTTTTATATATATATATACAAATAAAATTGTGCATCGAATTTTATATATTTTGAATGTAAAGGTAATAAAAAAAATTATTTTCTAAGTTTTATGAAATTTTCAGCATTTTTGCATCCTATTTCTGCAATTAACTACCTGTAACTTTCCCAATTATATTTAGTTAAAAAAAAAAAAAAAATGCTCAGCTTTATGACATATATAATGACAATAAACTATAAAAAATATTGGGGATCTTAATTGATATAGAAAGCGCATGGTGCATTTTGAAAAGTTCTTCATAACGCTTAAAATATTCAAGAAAATTCCTTATTTTTCTCCAATTTTATTTTATTTTTTATTTCTGGTGTGATAAATACAGGGTGCAAAGGAAAGTCCCTTTAACCTGAAAATACTTGCGAACGGAGAGAGCTACAGCTATGCAAGTGAGGTAACGGTATAGTAAAGCCCGATTTAATGCAAACGACAGCATTTGGAAGACAGCCATTGCAAATCGAAAACGAAAAGAGATAGAGCAAAATTTTCAGTTAGAAAGTCTTAGTGTCAATTAATTAGTACGAAACAACATTTTATTTACATGGATAAGATAAATCTTCGCCTGTATAACCCAAAAATGTCCGAAATCTCAAGGGCAGATCTGGAGGGTCCTCAAGGGGGGGGGGGGGGGCGATTTTAGAAATTTGGAGACTCCAATCTGATGCGTGGGTCGGGACTAATTTTTTTCACTGAAGGTCGGGTTTGGGTCCGGTTGACTTCTACTTTTTGCTGCGGGTCGGGTTTGGGCCCGGTTGACTTCTAGTTTTCTGCTGCAGGTCGGGTTGACTTCTACTTTTTTCTGTGGGTCGCGTTTGGGTCCGGTTGACTTCTATTTTTTGCTGCGGGTCGGGTTTGGGCCCGGTTGACTTCTAGTTTTCTGCTGCAGGTCGGGTTGACTTCTCCTTTTTTCTGTGGGTCGCGTTTGGGTCCGGTTGACTTCTACTTTTTGCTGCGGGTCGAGTTAACTTCTACTTTTTTGCTGCGGGTTGGGTTTGGGCGCAGTTGACTTCTATTTTTCTGCTGCGGGTCTGGTTGACTTCTACTTTTTAGCTGCGCCTAGCGCGCTGGGTTTGGGTTAGATTGACATACATTATTTCGGGCTTGAGTCAGTTTCGGATTGGGTTTTCACTATTGCGAGAAGGGTTCGGGTTGACCCGATTTTTGAAAAGTAAGTCTAAATATTTTTGAAGATCAAAACAATATATAGTAAAAGCTCCATAACGGACACGTCCAAATAATTATTTAGAGATACTTTTTAATCTTCAGGATTATGTAAAAAGTACTAATTTGGTATAAAACTGCTTGTCTCTTTATATCTAAGATCAGTTGTAATTCAGTAAATAATGCTTTGAAACTTATCAAAAAACATACCGGGTGTCCCAAAATGGACTGACTGATTTTAAAATTCAATAACTTGCAAATGATGACAGCCATTTAAAAAAAATCTTGCAGGTTATGTAAGATGTCAGGAGATTTTTTGCTGCAATTCTTGATTTTACTTTACAATAGCAGCGATAGATGGCGCTGCAATCAATAGTCGTTAAATCGGGGTCCAATTTCTGGCCTTCCTCCTCCGGGCACAGATTTAGAGTCTATTGTTTGCAGCGCCCTCTATCGTTGCTATTTTAAACTCAAATATAGAATCGCAGTAAAAAAATTCCTGATTAGGGGTGATTCCCAATAAATAAAAATAAAAAAAATCTGAAATTCAAAGCAAATTTTCTGAAAGGTTACAGTAGAGGGGGGGGGGGGGATTCAATCCTGGCACTAATTATTTTTGTTGCAGGTCGGGTTAACTGTTTTCGATTCGGGTCGATTTCAGGCTGAGTCGCTGAGTGCAGATTCTTGCGCAAGCTGTGTTTGTGTTAACCCGTTTCTTCAAAAGTTAGTTCAGTATATTATTTCAGATTAAAAACGATATCTATAATAATAAACATATAGATATATATGTGTGTGCTGTTTTCTAAAGAGACCGCTGTATTTTTTCGACGACTCTTTGGTGAAATTTGCATTTCTTCCACTACTCTTTGACAAAATGTGCGTTTTCCACTACTCTTTGACAAAACTCGCGTTTTTCAGCAATCCTTTGACGAAATTCGCGTTTTATCCGCGATCCTTTGACAAAATTTGAGTTTTTTCGAGACTCTTTGACCAAATTCGCGTTTCTTTTGCGACCCTTTGATGAAATTCGCGTTTCTTTCGCGACCCTTTGATGAAATTCGTGTTTCTTTCGCGATTCTTTGATAAAAATTGCATTTTTTCGCAAACCTTTGACGAAATTCGTGGTTTTTCGTGGCCATTTGCCAAAATTCCCGTTTTCTGCCGCGATCCTTTGACGAAATTTAAGTTTTTTCTGCTGCCCTTTGACCAAATTCGCGTTTTTTCGGCGTCTCTTTGAACAAATTCTCTCTTTTTCGTCGTCCTTTTGACAAAATTTGCGCTTTTTTCGTGATCCTTTGGAGGAATTGAAGTTATTTTTAGATTGACGAAATAGATTTTTTATGACGACCATTTGTCAAAATTCGTGACTATTTTTATGTCCGAATTTAAGCATTGATGATTTTTTTTTAATTTTCTGAACCGAACGCCTTAACCTTCTCGCCGCGTATTTTTAAGCAAAATAGCTTCAAAAATTGCGCATTTATTTTATTACATATTTCAAATCTTCATATATTTTAGAGTTAAAATATGCCCGAAACCTTTGTGAAAGAGTTTTTTTTTTTTTTTTAATAGAATTAGATCATAAAAAAAAAAGATTTGCTGCGGAAATCGCGGGTTGTGCAAATTTTGCTACTTTTACGTTGGCCGTGGAAATCACGGAATGCGCAGCGAGAGGGTAAAATTTTTGGAAAATTCGGAACATAATCACCCCTGCTCCTTGACTTCTTACATAACTCTCCTGCAAGTATTTGTTTTAATAGCTGCCACCATTTGCAAGTTATTCAATTTTAAAATCAGCCAGTGCATTTTGGGACACCTTGTATGTTCATTAGCTATGGGATGATTGATGAAAGAAGCATTTAAAAAAAAATAAAGCGGCCTTCGATATGTCAGTTAGAGGTTTCCCCGGGCTGAAATTTTCTGGCCCAAGTCCAGGTCCAACCCGCACAAAAAAATTATCGCCCGGCCGATATAAAAGCTAAAAAATCGACTCCAGCACAGCCTGCATTTTGCCTTTAAAACTATTCATAAAGCACACCACACTTACTTATGCTCATATTTTACTTTCAGATTATGTTCCAAATTCATGAATACATAAAAACGATATTATTAAGGACTATTTAGGCAATTATGTACATAAACACTACTTAAAAATATGAGACAATTACATTCAAATGAAAATCCAGTTAAAAAATCAGTTTAGAATGAAAGAAACGGATGATAAAAGAAAATCACAATTTTAAAGCTCTACAAGGAACTAGTATGTTGTGGCCATCACAAAACTTTCTTCTATCTCATACATGCCAATACTTCAAAATTCACTATCTCAGTGCCAATCTGTGTTCATCATGAGAATTCTATAAATATGAAATTCCGTTCATTAGTTCTCGAGGTATGACTGTCACTGAAATCGTGTAAATCCAGCAAAATGCAGCATAGCAGCGCCACCTATTGGGTTATTTACACCAGAACCTAATTATCACCAACTTATGTCAACGTCTAACTGAACTGTCTGGAAAATTCGTGCATTAGTTTTTGAGATAGAGGTATTGCGCAAATCATGACAAATGCAGCATAGAAGCGCCACCTGTTGAGCGATTTGCAACAACACATAATCAGCGGCAATATTAATCAAGTTATACTTAAATCTGAAGTTTGATTAAAATTCGTGCATTAGCTCTTGAGATAGAGCTATTGAGGAAATAGCTCAAAATGCAGCACAGCAGCGCCACCTATTGGGCGATTTACACAAACACGTAGTCAGCATCATTCCATATAAAGGACTAACTAAATCCGAAGTTTGATGGAAATGTGTGCATTGGTTCTTGAGATAGAGCTACCGCAAAAATAGTGTAAATCCTGCAAAATGCAGCATAGCAGCGCCACCTGTTGGGCGATTTACACCAAAACGTAAACAGCATCCATTCATGTCAAAGACTAACGGAATCTGAAGTTTTATAAAATTCCGTGCATTAGTTCTTGAGATAGAGCTTTTGCGGAAATCCTGCAAAATGCTACATAGCAGCGCCACCTGCTGGGCGATTTACACCAAAAACTAATCAGCACCAATATATATCAGGGACTACCTGAATATAAATTTTTATTAAATTCTGCGCATTAGTTCTTGAGATAGAGCGCCCACAAAATTTGTGTCACATACAGACAGACAGACGGACGGACAGACAGTCGGAATTTAGAGGAGTGCACTGCACAGGTCGCGATCGGGCCAGTAACGCTTATCATAAGGACTGACATGGACTGAACGTTTAGCTTTTATTCCGGGCCGAGGCCCGACTTGGAAATTTCGGCCAGTGCAGACCTCTAGGAAGAATGAAGTCCAGGCCAGGCTCGACCTGAAGAAAAAAAAGTCTGGCTAGACCCGAATCTGCAGAAAAATGTAAGATCAGGACACGGCCCGGCTCTAAAAGAGAGAAGACCTGACCCAGCACGAGTCTTGTGGATTAAAACTGGCGCGACCCAGGACGGGTCGCGCCGCGCTCGAGCTTCGCCCCAAGTCATTTCTCGTGAGGATGCATAATGCCGTTTTTAAAACCCTTTATTTGCCCAGGGGGGGGGGCGATCGCCCCCTCGCCCCCCCCTTAGATCCGCCATTGCGAAATCTATGCACTCCATTTTGTATACACTCTAAATTGAAATGTCTGAAATTCAGACACTTAAGTGACTGAAACGGAGTGTTCAATTTTCAGACATTTTAAAATGTCTGAATTTTTTCAGTCACTTCTTGCGTCTGAATTTCAGACACTTCAAACGTCTGAATCGCAGCCGTTTCATTTTGCAAGCATGATACGCAGCCATGTTTGACCACAATGAATCCTGGAAAAATATTTGACCATGGTCCTGCCCCTCCACCCCCATACAGCCTCATTTTATGGGCTCTCAAAATTGGTATGCCATTTTCGTAAAGCTGATAATTTAAATCTTTTATCGACATTGTACTGATTATAATCAATATTTTGAACTTCTATAGTAGAATAAGATTAAAAACAAAATTTTTTTTATCTAAATACAATAAAACCTCTCAATAGGGGGCTACTACGGAATTTGTCCGCCATTCGTTGCCGAGGTGCCCTTGATTGAGAGGTTTTACTGAATTTAGATTTTTTTAAAAATTTATTTAGTTTATAATCTTATTCTACTTTAAAAGTTCAAAATATTGATTATAATCAATACAATGTCGAAACAAATTTAAAATAAAAGCTTTACAAAAATTGCATGTTTAATTTGGGGCCCCTAAAACCGTAGTGAGAGGATACTGCCCAGTTTTCCCATTATTTAATCAAGTGCTTCATCTTCAAAAAGTCCAACCCTGCATTATAAGTTCGCTAAATAGAGGTGTCCGGTATTCGGGAGTGTCCGTTATGAAGGTTAATGAACATTCCCTAATATCGGACACCTTTATTGAGCGACAACCTTTTTTAATCCACAACCCAGACATTTGTTTATTTTTACTTCACAAAAGCAGACACCTTTGATTATCGAACAAATTCCGCAGGCCCCAGGTGTCCGCTGTTGAGAACTTTTACAGTATTTCGATAAATATATATATATATTGTTTCTAATCATGTCCTACTCTAAAAGTTCAAAATATCATTATAATCAGTGCAATGTCGAAAGATTTTTTTAAAAAAAATTACGAAAATTGCATCACAATTGCGAAAAATTTGCTTTACGAAAATTGCATGACAAATATCCCCCCCACCCTCCCAACACACACACACACAAAAAAAAAAAATCATATTATAGGATGCACGATCTTTGAATATCTCGAAACGATAAAAAACAAAGCATTTTTCAAGGTACCAAAACGCAAATAATATGCAATTAAGATCTTTTTTTCCCCCTTTCTGCCTCAAATATATATTCATAACTATAATATTATCCAGAAAAATAAATATTGTATATACAAAATTAATATCTAAATTTTAAATGTAAGCCGTCATATCACTAATGCGTGAATTAAAATCTAAGTGCTGCACGCATGATAAAATTCTAAATTATGCATATAGAAAACAATTTTTGAACAAAATAGAATCATAACACACCTAATATACACATTAAATAAAAAATATACGCAAAAAATTTGGTTTAAAATTCAATTTCAGCACAAAATAAATTTAAAAAAGTAAAATATTTCACGTTCAAACAAATAAATAAACAAAATATGTTTGGGTTTTTTAGCATGTAGACTATAAAGAAACGCATATTTGTTTATTTTTTTAAAAGCTGCGCTTACATAGTTTGAAAGAAACAACAAAAGCACAAACTTCAAACTTGCTAATATGAGAAAACGCTTTTTAAAGTTTCGATATCTAACGGATCTTCAACTCTCCGTCTATAAATGATTATAACTCAATTTTGAATGGGGTTTTTTGCATATTGTTGAAAAATTTTAAAACATTCGGAATAAAACAGAAACAGAAAACTGATTTTTTGAAAGGTTAAAAGGTCCTGTGCCCTCTTAAAAATTAAGTCTTCTTTAAAATTTATATTTACACATGGGCAATTTTTTAAAAATATAGATCAGATGATAATCACAAGAGCTATTTAACTATCAATAAATAAATATTATATTTTAATAAGATAAAGAAAAATTTATTTCCAGTTTGAAAATTTGTCTTAAATCTGCACATAATCAGTAAAGCTTAATAAAATAGCTAAAGAGATAAAGTGTAATCATTCTCTAAATCATTAGAGTGTTATTGACATTATATATATTTTTTTTCTCCTTCCAGTGTAGCGATGCCAGATGAATCATCGGCGGGTTTTGCTTACTATAGGAAAAATTGAATGATATGGTTGAATAACGGCGTTGAATGGATGTTCAAACTGTATAATTTTAAATACTTATAATTAAGCATACATAATATAATAATTAAAAACAGTTATTAAATTGGGATGGTTGCTATAAAGACATGGGCATTCCAGTACATATCACATAATAAACCTTTGAAAAATATAGAAATCGAATGAAACCAAAGTAAACATTAACAAATGCTGTTCGAGAAGAAGGCTTAGTATTGCGTAAGTCAATAAATTCAATAACTGCAAAAAACATCCTGTAGACTCATTAAAACTGATTTTAAGGATAACATTGGTTAGAAAATAATATAGAAACATGATTGCAGATGTTTTTAAGAACAGAAACTTAATTATTAGCAAGATAAAATTTTAACACGGAAATTCAACAGACAAAATGCTTTAAACAAATGTTGGTATAACTCAGAAACTAATAAAGCTAGAGACTTGTGTAAGGGTTCCATTTAAAGAGAAAACATTTACGGAGAGTTTGCAATACATGGTCTAGGTCCCACTTACCTGGAAAAAGGTGTAAGGTATCCAAAATTATACCCGCACAGGGGGCGTCAATTTCAACTGGTGGCTAGGTTAATGATCCGTGAGGGAGAAATACTTGGATCTTTTAAAACGAAAATTCCTGTATACATCCGGCTAACTATATTAAAAGGGTGAAATATTTTCACTCTTAAAATAGAATCTGCCAGACAAAAGTTTCTATTTAACAGATTTGACGAACAGAAGACTAATAACACTGTATTATTCATAAAATGATTACGAATAAACACTAAGTCGATACGAATTAATCCACAGAACTTCACAATCCACAAAATATGAATAAAGTCAAAATAAACTTTCAGTTTGAAATTGAATTACAACGTACATTAGAACGAAACACATCTAAAACGCATGACGCATGCGCAACTAAGAGTCCCTCTGGTGGTTATAAGGAAGAACTGAAGAAATATTTTCCCTCCCAGTATGATGAAATTGAATCAATTATGTTTTCTTTATGTCTGATAATTAAAAATGAATGATATTTCTTTTCTTACAAATGGCTATCGAATAATTTTACGTTAAGGGAAAATGTTACTAAGAATTTTACTTCAGAGAAACCCACCCTCCTTTGAACATTTCGTAGAAGACAATTTTAATTCTTTTCTTCTTTTGATGTTCATATATTTCAAATTTATCTCAAACGGTGTTGTGTGTGTGTGGGGGGGGGGGAGGGGGAAGAGTCCATTGAGAAAAAAAAGTTCTCTATTTTCAAAACTGTCGTTTGAAACTTATTTTTGAACGATTACTATCTCTTAATTGTTAAATTTTTAGATGCGTTCTTAATTATATAAATACGTAGTACCTATAGTCGTCGTTCAGTCCATCTGTTTGTCCGTCTATAACAGCGCAAAAACTACCCAACCGATTTGTTTGAAATTTAAAATATATAATTATTGCATAATTCTGTCGAGTCATTTCAAATTTTATGAAAATCGGATGTATACTTTAATTAGTACAGTCAAAAGTTTACCGATACATTACGGCCAATGGAAAAAAATTATTTCAAGTGCATTTTAATGATGTTACAGCTTTTCAAAAAGAATGAAATTGATATGCGCTTATGAAGTGCAGTAAAATATACATTCAGTACAATATGCAGTGCAAAAAATACTTATAAAACTAGTTATAGTACGAACGCACCTCATTTGCCACGTTTGACGTGCAATTTCCAACTTGTTATATTTATTTTTATGTTGATATCTTTAAAAATTTCTTGCACAAAGAGTTCTGACAAAATATTCTTAGTTTGCCTATTTCATGTTTATGTTCTGCATTTTAGAAAAGCAGATTACGCTGTTGACCCCAGTCACACCTGTTCCAAAATTTTGCCCCTCCCTAAATTTCTTTCTACCGGTACATCTCTTAGTATTTAGAGGGGAGGGGGGTTGATCCTTCCTTGGAAATAAATATATTTTGTGAAAAGCAATTACTGATTTATTTATTGCGTCAAAAGTAACTTAGTCCCAAAACTTTAGTAAGCGATCTATTTTAATTTTCCAGATGTCCCATGATCTAATCAAATTACTTTTTTTAAATAAAATAATACCAAATCTAATGGATAAAAATATTTTAAACATCCTTTATCCATTCGAAAACAATTTTCTGGTAGTGCTGGCATACAAATTGCAATACATTTATACATACAGTTATCACACATATGATACAACTGTATCACATTTAGACACTTAAGTGTCTAAATTTCTAAATGTCTTAATTTCAGACATATCACCATTATTCAGACATTTTAATCAGCTCATTTATGCCATGATCATAGTAAGACACTTATGTATCTTAAATTTAGACATCTGTGATGTCTGAAATTTCAAATTTAGACACTTAAGTGTCTGAATAACTTTTTCAGTCACATATGTGTCTTAATTTAAGACGCCTCTATTTGCAGTGTAAACGTTTGAATGGAATAACCAAAAGTATGAAGAAATACGCACAATTTATTGTATAAATACGTACTTATCTCAATACATTTTGTTAACATCACACACACACACACACACACACACAAAAAAAAAAAAAAAAAAAGACAAACTGTCTCACAGTGATAAAAAGTTAATATTCAGTATGTTCGAAAAGTTCACCATTGCCCACGATACACGTTTGTATTCGTGAGAATAATTCTGCATGTACATTTCTCAGCATGGAACGTCTATTGTAAGCCTCTTGAATACGATAAGACGACATAGATTAACCCTTTCAAGGGCGGTGGCTAGACGGTCTAGCCACCTAATTTTAATTCCAAAACTGACAAATGGCACCAAGAATATTTTAATAAAATTTTGCTTTTGTAATGAAAGTATAAATTAGCGGGTTTTTATTTTGTAAGAAATTCGTTTGAATTTTCTGGTGTCA
Organism: Maratus speciosus; assembly: GCA_963932465.1. Classification (NCBI taxonomy): domain Eukaryota; kingdom Metazoa; phylum Arthropoda; class Arachnida; order Araneae; family Salticidae; genus Maratus; species Maratus speciosus. Next base: position 319,538,491 of record OZ010789.1, read on the forward strand.
GTCAATTATTTCACCAGTTTACGAACAGAATTCTTCTGCCCTTGAAAGGTTTAATCTAAAATTTTAAATACATTGGAAATTAAATTTTTACAGACATTACAACGTCACTATCTGCAATTGTGCACTGCTACATTTTCGGAATGTGAATATGCAAAGTAGAATCGCTACTCATCGATTTCGGACATTTTTGGGTATACAGGCGACGATTTATCTTATCCGTGTAAACAAAATGTCGTTTCGTACTAATTAATTGATGCTCTAAAACTTTCTAACTGGAAATTTTGCTCCATCTCTTTTCGTTTTCGATTTGCAATGACTATCTTCCAAATTTCGCCACTAGGAGCGCTGCTGTCGCTTGTATTAGGTCGGGAGTAGTCACTTTACTATAACGTTATCTCACTTGCATAGCTGTAGCTCTCTCTGTACGCAAATACTTTCAGGTTAAGAGGCTACTTCAGTCAAGTGAAAAGACCCGTTCGTTAATGCTAATCCTATATGGAAGAATTTTATAAAGATATCTCGGTTGCATTTCAATATTTTTAAATGATTTCGTTTTCATTAGATAGCTGAGATCGATCTGTACAAAGGTTGTTTTTAACTTTTTCGAGTTTGTTTACAGATATTTTTTATGAGGACACTTTCATTTTCGGAACTGGTTTCGAAAGTAAAAACATCCTCATAAAAAAAATCTGCAATAAAAATTGAAAAAATAAAAAACGGCCTGCATACAGATCGATCTTAGCTATCCAATGCAAAAGAAATAATTTAAAAATATTGAAATGACATCGAGATATCTTTATAAATTTCTTCCATAGGATTAGCATTAGCGAACGGGTCTTTTCGCTTGACTGAAGTAGCCTCTTAAAGGGACTTTTCTTTGCACCCTGTATGCCATAATGCATATAGTGTCCCCTTGAATAGTACTTAAAGTGAAATTAAAAAAAATAATAAGTTTGAAGGTCCCTTGTCCCATTTGTTCAGAAGACAACTAGAAATAACGGTAAAAAAAAAAAAAAAAAAAACTCAGCTTTTATTTATTTTAGTAATAATTTCAAAATACGTTATGATATTAAAATTTGTATATATAAAAAAACTTTTTTTATATCTAATTATTAATGAGTATGGATTTTAATTTCTTAAATAAAGGTGTAATATACATTGTCATTATAATTTTTTAGTTCTGCGAAAAATCGTGAAGTTAATTAAAATATCTAAAAATATGGCAAATCATCATCACTTCATCTTCTTAGAAAATTAAATAAAAGCAAAATGAAATATCGACAAGCATTTTTTCCCCTTCTGTGTACGAATTTAGAATATAGTGGTTAACTGTGCTGTGAAAAGCATATAGCTAATAAATTTTCCGCTATTTTGTTTCCACTATTTTTAAAAGAAATTTTCGCCTTAATTAATCGCTGATTTTCCTTATTTAAATAAACAGGAGATTTCTATTATAAAATAATAACAATATAAAAACAGCCAGCTATGAAAATGTAATTGTAAAATATTACAAGATTCAGTTTTACCTTCTATTTGTATTTTGTAAAGCTGCTTAATATTACAGCATTACTTATTCAAGAGTATAATCTTCAATAATTAATTCTCATAAATTACATTATTAAGCTATAGTCAGTTATTACTGTTTAGATAGCATTGGATGGTTTAATTTCGAATTTTCTTTTTTGACTTACGTTCAAATCAAATACAAAACAGGGTTGAAAAAAACCCGGTTTATTTGGTTTAAACCGCTTTATTATAATTTTCTATCGCATATACATACATATTTATTGATAAAAATAAACATTGTTGAATATATAAGTAATATAACTCATTTAAAATTTTTTTTAATTAAATAATTACAATCAGTTATATAGAAAATTGAAATCATTTAAAATTTAAACATTTTTAATAACAGATTTTAAGTTTGGTATTATGTTCCAAGAGTAAAATGCTCTAGTGAAACATTGATACCTTGAAAATCTTAATAAACTATCTTTTGATTAGTATTATACATTAAAATATATAATGTAGTTTTGTGAATATAATATACTTTTCCATGGCTATTCGAAATAGTTGTTATCTGGGATGTCTGATTTTTCTGTTAGAACACTACATGAGCAATTATCTTTTATTGAAAATAAAGCTTTTAATAAGGAATTCCTGGAATGATTTGACATTTAGCAGTACAGTCTTTACACGTTTCAAGAAGTATTGTGAATTGTCATTTGACACTTCTTCTCTGAAACTGCCAATTTTTTAAAAAAGCGACATTATAATAAGCAGAAATATCTGTTTACCAGCTTTTTAGACTACTGAAAACATTTATCTTAAAATGCACAGTATTATAAAAGTTGTCATCCACTAAAACATTTAAACAGCCTTCAGACTAATACACAAAGTTTTTTCCAAGCAATTTTATAATACACATTACTTTTAAATGGCTAAAGTAAAAATTAATAATATATCTTTTTAGGCATTTTTATGAGACTTTTTCCAATTATGTCTCATGCAAACCTTTCCTCGAAATACTCGCCCCATTTTCTTGTCAGATCCAAATAGTGGGTTTGATTATGTTACAGAGGATTTAAATATATCTTGTTACACATTTTACTTAAAAATAAACAGGTGCTTAACTAGCACCCAATTTTTCAATGTGCTCTTATTCAACTTCATATCTTCAGTTCCTTTTTTATTCTTAAAAGATAGTCTCGCCAATCAAGAAAATTTTCTTTTACAGATTGACTGAAATCTTTAAGATCATTTTATGTTATTAATTTATGTAAACAATCTGCATTTTCTCAAATGAAAATATTTTATGTAAAATTTAAAATATTTTTAATCTGTTTTATCTTTGCTAAATTCACATTTTTTAAGTTTTCTCTTTAGTGACCCAGAACCAGATAGACATCAGATATACATGGATATACCAGATATACATCTTCACATACAGTTTGCATTCTACATGCGTGCAAATATGACATAAGCTCACTATGTGTCATGGTGACTGTTATAAGCAGAAATTATTTATATCCAATAATTTAGTTGTGAAGAGAAATGCTGTTCTCTAACAACTTCTACCACTCTCGATGTTGAAGACTGACGGTTTGATTTTTTAATCATTTAATTGTATATCCCAATAAAAATATAACTCTCTACTATAGTACAGCTGTGGTTTTTATCTGCATATTTTATTAATAAAATAATTATCAAAAGTATGCAAATGCGTATGAAACGCGCCAGTGTGTTCATAAATGCATTTTTCGAGATTTATTACGTAACTGTGAATTTACGTAAGTCGAGGGATGCCTGTATAGGACATTAATTCCATACATTCTATTCACTTAAAATTAACTAGTATTTTTTCTTGCATTCATTTTTCCTACATATCACTAAAGTATCTTTGTACTGTTATAATTTTATTTACTTGGAAATATTTTGGTATAATATATTGAAATAATAAATGAAAACATCTAATTAATAATAAGAAAATAGCAAAACAATCGAGGATTTAAAAAACGTTTTAAACTCAAAGAGGGGCAGTTGCCCCACCTTGCCTCTTTCCTAAATATCGTTTCTGGTTTCAAGAGCAATTTTTTAGCAACTTCTTTCATTTGATTTGTTTTCAACTTTGTTGGGATAAGTGTTTTCTGCTTCACGTGGCGCATGATGGCAATTGCTCCCGGAACGATGGTTTGTTTGTTTGTTTTTTTTTTTCTTTAGATAGAAAAATCCCTCCCATAAAAAAAAAATAAATAAGTAAGTAAATATATAAAATTTACCGTTAGTACAAATTCTAGTGTTATAAATATCAGTTAGGGCTTTTTTTGTTTACCGGATTGTTTCAGAACTCCATTGCTTAGCAATGCAATGCATGTTTCATTTGATTTGTTTCCAACTTTGTTGGGATAAGGGTTTTCTGCTTCACCTGACGAATAAAGCTACTAATTAACTTACTCCCAGAACGATAGTTCTTTTTTTGCTGATTTTCTTATGGTGAAAAGCCCTGTTCTATGTCGCTCCCAACTAATAATAATATAAAAAAGCAATCAACCAATAAAATTTACCATTATTACAAATTTTAGTATTACAAAGATTTGTTAGGCGATATTTAATCTTGCATTTACAGTAAGTACTGTTTCAGAACTTCATTGCATAGCAATCCAGCTTACCCCCCACCCCCCAACCACCAGCACCTTCCTATTTTTAGTTTCTGTTTCAGTTTTCTCAATAGAGGTTCCTAATAAAAATCAACTTGAGTGTAAATCCTTTCTTTACCAGCCTAGCATATCTTACCTTGCGCAATCCCACCCCGTTTGTCTGTCGGATATCGGATTCTTCCGTCAGCCTACAACTATCGTGCGGCTTTTTATTATTGAATCACAAATCGCGCGGTAGGGGGGGGGGGGGGCGCGAAAAAATAGCGATCTTTTAATCGCAACGCGTGCATCCTGCCATGCCACTACAGCGACAGCAGCTGTGATTGGCCGCGCACTGAAGCATGCCGCCGCGAACTTACCGGCTGTGATAGGGTCGCTATGCTTGGCGGGTCAGCTCTCCTTTATATCGGGATTTCGCTTTGATTCTAATTTTATTTTTTCTTTCTTCTGTTGTTTTCTGGAAAAAGAGTGTAATGATCATGAGAGAGCGAGTGCCGAGCAAGTCTGGGCACATATTACCGATACATTCCGCGAATATTTCTTTTATGCCAGTATCGTTTGATTATTTTTATGATATGCTTCGTGGCTTTGATGCTGTTTTACTTACTGTTAGGCGATTTTGTGAGAAAGTTTGTTTTAATGAGTTTGCTTCAGTAATAGAATCTGTTTAGGAATGGGGAATTTAATACCATCTGCTTGTTATTTTTTAATGTACATTAAAAAAGGTTTTTTTCTTTTCTTTTTGTGGTTTAGAATGTTGATATAATTTCTCGCTCGATGTTTTATGAGGAATTCATTAGGGAAGATTTCTGTTTTTTCTTTTCTTTTATGCTCTTCCTATTTTTTTTTTTTTTAAATATATAGTAGTGTGGTGATGATTACATAATATATTATTTCTTACATGTGTTGTTGCTATTGTTGTTTTTATATAAATTTCTAGCGTTTGAAGACCATAGACTTTCAAAAAATGACCCATAAAAAAAATGCGGACTTTGACCGTAAACACAATGCCTCAAATTAAATACTCATTTACATATTTTCGTTTTCATTCTTTTTTTTTTTCTTTATCCTTTTTCTGGGCAAACATGTAATTTGTAAAAGACAATATTTATAAATGCAATTAATTGCAAAATTGTGTTTGAAATGTTTTCATTTACTCCTTTCGCTCGCTTTTTTTCCCTCGTAGACAAATTTAGCTTTTCTTTTTTTTTCTTTGCTTGTATTAGTTGAAGTATTATTCTACAAATTTTCTTACCGAGTGGTTTTATTTTTTTATTCTTTCTTTCTTTTTTTTTCACTGCAAGTAATGTGGACACTTCGTTTCTTTTTTAATTACTTTTCATATTTCGTACTACAAAAATTTGTCGTCTTACTTTTACACTTCGTTTCTTTTTTAATTACTTTTCATATTTCGTACTTTTTAATTGGTACAAAAATTTGTTGTGTTACTTGGGTGATTCTAAAAAAGTTCCCCATGATGCTTCCCATACCTTTTGATCATTTTTATGGCATGTTTGGTGCTATTTTTCTTACTGACACTGTTAGATGATTCTGTGGGAAAGCTGGATTTGATGAATTTCTTTTGGTAATATTAGCTGCTTTTTTAAGAATAAGGACTTTAATAACCCCGGCTTGTTATTTTTAATGGACAATATATATATATATATATATATTAAACGATAAAGCTAAGTCCCTTTTTGAAATTAAAAAATTTAAATCCCCTTTTGCCCCTTTTAAAATTTGAAATCCCCTTTTTAACAAATAAAAATTTAAATTTAGAAATTAAAATTCAAACTTTTTAAATGCTGTAATAATTGTGTCTTTAATGATTAAAATTTAATTTGCCCCTGATAAGTTCGTTTTCCCGCATAGCACTTTATAACTTTGAAAGATCACTTTGAGATCCTCAGTAAGAATAGTTTTGATGACGTTAGCGCAATTTTAAATTATATCGGCATTCCGTGAGCCGACGGAGCCAACACCTCTTGGCCTGGGTAATTAATCATTGAGCTGTTGTCCAATTAAATTAAAAATACGCCCAATTTTGTAGCAAGGACCTCTGGCAGAAATAATGCCAACTTCTCCCTTTATATACCGCTGCACGCCTCCGGGAGCGGAGATTATAATATCTAAATAATGCCATAGTAGCTTTGAGGGCGCTTTTGCGATAGAGGACTTCCCGATGTCCGTAAAGAATTAAACGATTCTTAGTTATCATGCCAAAAGGGTTTGATTTCTCAAAGGAAATGTAACTAACACAAATAAATCAGGTCCCCAGAAAAGACTGTGTATTTATTCAGGCACGCACTTTCTTTCAGACTTTCATTGGATTCCATACAGTAATCACGGCCCACGACTCCTTGAAAACTAAGAGCTCGGATGGAGCGATCCTATGTATGCTCGGACCCGTACTGCTCTGCTAGATCCAGAAACCTAGAAAAGATCCGCCACAACTATGCTAAGTTACTGTGACCCGTCACCGTCCCGCGGCCCTGCCTGGTACCGGACCGAGCCCGCGTGACAGAGCAGCCCCATCGCCCCCGAATTCCTTACACACACACACACACACACACACACACACACATATATATATATATATATATATAAAACCATTAATTAAACATTACCGACCATCATCAAAAACCACATTATTGTGAATGAATTGACAGTAAAAATGGATGCCACAAACCTATAATATAGAACTGTATGTATAAAATAAAGTACCTCATACTTAATTACAAGAATTTATAAGGAAGAATAAAAAAGAAGAATATGGATTCCGAAAAAATTCAAAAACTTATATATTGAATTACGTTTTCAAGAGTACAGAATTCAATGATATAAGCAAATCGGTTGTTTTCTGTGAGAAAAAAGGTAAAAGCTGAAAAAATTTTTCTCCTGTACCCGAACAACCAATAGAACCTAAATAATAGTCTCAAGATGAAAACAGAACATTATCAAATAGCATGAAATGGAAAAAAACACTACAACCCATTAAATACTTAATTTATAGCAATAGAAATCTTACACAACTTACGGAATTAATTCCCAGTAGATTTTCAAAACAGATTCCCGCACATGGAATTCATAAGCATGATAAGATTAAGGTGAATAAAACAGTTAACACAGAAATTAAGACCTATGGATTCAGTTAATTCATTTTGAAATACCGTGATAAATACAATTAATATAATATAAATAGAAAATAATTACATTATTTAAAATACCTAAAAACAATTTTAAATTGTTATCAATTTTACAATATTGCCAATATTCAGCGTAAAATACCACCTGGTGTAAAAAATTAAAATTATTACTTTAATAGAAGCTTTAAATATATATATATATATATATATATATATATATAGAGAGAGAGAGAGAGAGAGAGAGAGAGAGAGAGAGAGAGAGAGAGAGAGAGAGAGAGAGAGAGAGAGAGAGTAGATGTGCCAGTAATGAACACCTTAATGAATTTCTTTTTTAATTATTTTTTTATTAATAGTTATTATATTCCAGTTTTTTTTCAATATTATATTAATCTATCAATAACATTTAACCTTTCTTATAGTCTCATTTCCAAATATGAACCAAAATTTAATTTTAAATAACAGAAATTTATCAAAACACTCAAAAATTCAGTAATGGACATCCTCTGTTCCAGTAATGGACACCCCACAAAAAATAATAGATATAATTGTTTTTATGGCTGTATTTAGAACCAGAATTTTATGAAAGCATACTAATGAAACAAAATTGTTATTTTCATATAAATTTAACAATTAGGATATCAATAATTAATCAAATATTTGTGAGAATTATTCACTGTTTAAATTAATTATTGTAATTATCACAAGATCAATATTTTTAGATAGATATTATTTTAGATAGATGATTTAAAATACTAAATGTCAGGGAATTACAACTTCAAATTATTGAGACAGAGAAGGGGTTTTGAGGGGTATTAAAAAAAAAATCTGAATAAAAAAAAAGGTTTGTAGGTTAGTGTATAGATTCGTATATTTCCCACTATTTTGTATTTTTAACAGTTAAACTCCCCGAAACTACTTGATATTATTACTTGTCGTAATTAGTATTACACATATTAAAGAAATAATACTTTGGGGTTAAATGTTTAAAATATTTTAAAAATAAAACTGCAGAACTCACGTTTGAGGCCACTGACCTGTAGATTTACTAGTATCATTGCTACTATAAATTTAATTAATATTACAATAATTTTATTTCATTTATTTATTTTATTTTATTTATTTATTTATTTATTTTTTGTCAGAAATGAATAAGCAAACATTTAAGATATAAAATAATAGATTTTTAACAACTTCTGTCAACTTAATTGTTTTTATTTAAATGGGGGGGGACTATGAGCCCCTCTTTTCCCTATGCCCTTAAACAATATTCTCTGCTTCCTGATTTGTTTTATTGATTTCCATATTCTAAAATATGCAAGGCAGAGTTATAAAAAAATTAATTTGATTAAAATATTGAAAATTTTATTAACCACGCAAAATTAATTAAAAGCAGCTATTTATATATATATATAAACTGGGAAGTGCAATTTAAAAATTAAAATTGATTAAAGTCAAAAGATTTTATGCACTATGAACATTACTGAAATCGCATTTTTAGCAATGTCTACATGGGGTGTCCGAATTATCATATATTCGAATAAATATATCATATATTTATTCGTTATAATTATCATATTTTGTTAACACTCTAAAGTAACTCATGTTGCTTACCTGGATTTGTCCTTGGGTTCACATTGATATGTTCTCTTGAAGTTTCTTGTATCTGTATTTTCTTATTCTCGAATTCCTTTTCACGATTTCTTTCTTCCAATTCTACTCTCCAATTTGTTACTTCCATTTTCAGCTTTTTTTCATTGATTGTAGCTTGCAATTTCTTTCGGTTAATCTCCGCTTGCAACCGTGATTTATTTTCTTCTAGTTCTGCTTGTAATTTCTTCTCTCCCTTTTCTTCTTCTGCTTTCTCGTCTCTAGCTGCCATAATTACTTTTAAGACTCCCTGCCGGCGAAGACATTCACGAGTTAAAGCTAATCCTAATCCTATGGGGAGGGATTTAACTAATATTTCATTTGCATTTCGACATTTTTAAATAATTTTTTGCATTGAATAGCAATCTCTACATCGTACCTTTTTTTACTTTTTCGATTTTGGTCGCAGATGTTTTTTATACAGTTACTTTCACTTTCGAAACCGGTTCTGAAAATAAAAGTGTCATTCTAAAAAAATATCTGCAACCAAAATCGAAAAAGTAAAAAAGGTGCGATGTAGAGACGGATCTCGGCTATCCAATCCAAAAAAAAATTATTTAAAAATGTCGAAATGCAAACGAGATATTAGAAAAATCCTTCCCCATAGGATTAGCGTTAGCTCGTGAGTGCCTTCGCCGACAGGGACAGGAGCCTTAAGCGATCCTTTATAAAACTTTCTTCGTACTCTTCTGAGTTTTTATCAGTTTTATTAGCGCTAGAATCGTCGTTTTTCATGATAGTTTAATCCCGAATTCCTTACATGATTTTATGAGATCACTTCTTCTAGCTTTATTTAGGGTTCCCATGTCAATCTTCTAGACTTGTACTTGGAGAAGTATGATTAGGGTTTTCGTTGACAATGGTAATTCCTGACAATTAGGTAGCTTTCATTACAAAAAGCTATCTATTGCAGCCGTTCGGAGGAAAGCGATTTCAAAACATTTTGGTATATTTTCATCGATCATGACCCCCAGACCCCGAAACCACCCTCCGTTCAAAATCGACATATATATATATATATATATATATATATATCTGACCTATGTCACACTGTAACTCTCGTATTTATGAACCGATTTGGATGTAATTCGGTGTGTATATAGTACATACCAATGTCTCGACTGAGCTCGTTGGCAAGCTTCATCCGCCATTTTGTTTCAAAATGGCGGCCATTTAAATATTTTTTAAAAAATTTAAAATTTGAAATGTGGTACCAAAAAATTGAAAATGGAAAAATATTTTTTTCATATGTATTTGACCTTTATACAAAGATTTCGGAGCAGTTTTTGTTTCGTCTATATCTTAAAAAATGGCTGAGTTACAGCATTTTGAATTTCTAGCGTGGCTGACATTTTGAAACGTCCTGAATTTTGTCACGCGATAAAAGGCGTATTTATGAACCGATTTGGATGTAACTTCGTTTATACATAGTACATACTAATGTCTCGACCGAATTCGTTGGCCAGCTTCATCCGCCATCTTGTTTAAAAATGGCGGCCATTTAAATTTTTAAGAAAAATTTAAATTTGAAATGTGGTACCAAAAAATTAAAAATTGAGAAAATATTTTTCTCTTATGTGTTTGACCTTGATAAAAAGATTCGGGAGCAGTTTTTGTTTCGTCTATATCTTAAAAAATGGCTGAGTTATAGCATTTTGAATTTCTAGCGTGGCTGACATTTTGAAACGTCCTGATTTTTGTCACGTGATAACGGGCGTACTTATGAACCAATTTGGATATACCTTGGTCGAGATATTTGTATGTACTATGTACACACCGAGTTCGTTGTCCAGCTTCATCCGCCATCTTGTTTCAAAATGGCGGCCATTTAAAAAATTTAAAAAAATTTAAAATTTAAAATGAGATACCAAAAAATTGGAAAATGAAAAAGATTTTTTTTATGTGTTTGGCCTTGATACAAAGATTCCGGAGCAGTTTTTGTTTCTGAAAATTTGTTCTTTTGTTTATATCTTAAAAAATGGTTGAATTATCGTACTTTGAATTTCTAGCATGGCTAACATTTTGAAACGATCTTGTATTTGTCACGCGATAACAAACGTATTCGCCTGTTTCGATGTAAGAAGGCATGTGGATAGTATACATCAATATTTCGACCAAGTTCGCTGGCCAGCTTCATCAGCCATCTTGTTTCAAAATTACGGACATTAAATTAAAAAAAAAAATTATATTTAAAGTGAGGTGCAAAAAAATTAGAAATTGAAAAGGTTTCTTTTTTAAGTATTTGACCTTGATATTAGGATTCAGGAGCATTTTTTGTTTGTCTTTATCTTAAAAAATGGCACAGATATAGCAATTTCAATATCTAATGTGGGTGACATTTTGAAAAATCTGATTTTTTGCCTGCGACAGCACTCATATATACCAATCGATTCCGATGTGAGTGAGCATGTGCACAGCAATTACTAAGGTCTCGACCAAGTTCACTGGTTAGCCTCATCCACCATGTTGTCTTAAAATGGCAGGCACTTTAAGAAATCGCCGAATTTGGCAGCCAATATAAGTTACTTTAAATAAAAGCCGCTTGGATAAAGCTGACTCATTTCGCGAAATTCTCATTCATAATGATCTTGTATTGATAAAAATTAGTATTGAATCTCCTATATTCGGTTTCCACTAAATTGAGCTTCGTGTGTTTGAATAATATAAGTTGGCTTTTTTAAATTAAGGAATATGAAAGTTACCTCTTCCTCCCGGCACTGGCCGGAAGGACTTTTTCGTATTTAATTCGTATTTTCCTGTTTGATTTCCGTTCTCACCGCTACTATTATAATAGTTTTACTTTAACTATCATCTATATCCCGGATGAGCCCCTAAATTATAGTAGGGTGATGTGTGAAACATTAACCCCTTGGGGACGAGCGACACGTATACGTGCCGCATGAAGCTCTCAGAATTCTTGTTTTTCCTCACCAGTAAAATTTTACTGTAAAATCTGCCTTGTTTAATCAGCTCATTTTCTCGATTCAAGAAGACACAAATTTCTGTTTTAAAAAAACGGTGACTAAAGATTAAAAATTTCGTAAAAAGCTCCCGTCCCGAAGGGGTTAATTTATTGAAATATTGAAATAATTATAGAAGGTTGGAATAATACGGACTTGAATTTAATTCCTTGGAGACACTTAATTTTACAATGCACTATAACTAGTTTTTTTTTTTTTTTTTTTTTTTTTTTTTTTTATACAGCAGGGTTAACACTTAAAAGCGGTAGTTTATACAACACATAGAACATTTCAATTAGGCCTAATAGAAGCAATTGGTTTTTTTTGGCCACTTCATGAGAGATGAAAAATAAGAGGCTTCTTTTCTGATTTTCAAACTCAGAAGTCAATGTGCTCGTGGTCCGTGAATTTTGATTTAATATCCCATGCGTTCAAATGATAGACAATAATAAATACCAGGGAGTTGGTAAATTTGCTGATCACACACGTCATAAGTGAAATAAACGACGCTATCTAAAAATTCAAGTCCTATATATATATATCGTCATTTTTAAAGAAATATACATTGGAAAGATTCGAAACTAGAGTCCTGCAACCCGACCCGAACCCGCAAATTCCATTTTAAGTCAATCCGCAACCCGACCCGAAACCGACAAAAGAAATTCCTTGACACGCAATCCGACCCGAACCCTCAAAAATAATTTTTGGCAACCCGCAACCCGACCCGAATCCGAGGTATTTCAACGCGAACCCGCAATATTTCAACCCGCAACCCGACCCGAACCCGTAATGAAAGAAAAGTAAATCATGTTTCAATGCCATTATGAAAAAAATTCTACAATTGTTATCTCTAATACCATTTTTATATGTTTCATAGAAGAATTAACAAACCTACACAGTGTCCCAAAAGTTTAGACAATCAATAAAATTTGCATTAACATAAAAAGTAATGAGGTACAATTAAAATTCATGAAATAGGTAATAAATAAAAGCAGTTTTGCTGATATACACATATAAATTATGATCAAAGGTTTGAAATTATAAAATATACATTAAATTATATAGAAATGAGTTGTCCCAAAAGTATAGACACCTGTAATTTTTTTTTTTTTTTTTTTTTTTTTTTTTTTTTGGTTTTACATTTATAAAAGTAACTAAAAACTTACTTTTAATATTTTATTGTATTGCCACGACACTTTATAACATCAAGTACACGTTGTTCCATAGAATTAACTAAGCATTGCATTACAGAAGGGGGTATTTCATACCACAATTTGTCGATTGCAATTTTTGAGTCATTTACACATGTATATTGCTTTCCATTTTCATATATTTTACGAGATAAGATTCCCCCATATGTTCTCCTTGGGATTCAAATCTGGAATGAGTGCTGGCAACTCTAATAGTGTGATATTGTTTTGCCGTTTTCGATGATGTGGAGGTATGGATGGAAACCCTCTCCAGGTCATTACGAATCCTTCGACTTGTTGCCTGCTGAAAGAGTTTTTGGGTTCTTTTCTTAGGTCATGCTAGTAACATTTATGACCATCAGGGCCGTCTAAATTCCATTTCTTTTCATCACTGAAGATTGCAGAAATCTATTTTTCACCGTATGACATATGCTTTCTAGCGCACTTTGGACGTGCATCTTTATGTCTCTGCTTTAAGCAAGGTTTTCTATCTCACCAAATATTTCTAGGATTTATGGACAGAAAAATGAAATCAGAGGATTATCAGGATATTTTACGTACCAATTTACTGCCAATTATGGATTTGCTAGCAGGACAGGACTGCGTTTTCCAACAAGATGGGACATCCATCCATACCTCCACATCATCGAAAACGGCAAAACAATATCACACTATTGGACTTGCCAGCACTTAGTCCAAGTTCGAATCCCATGGAGAACATATGGGGGATCTTATCTCGTAAAATGCATGAAAATGGAAAGCAGTTGTCAGGTTCTGAGAAACATCTACTATTAGAACTGGTGTTCTATATTATTTTTGTCTTAATATATTATATATTGTATAGGCTGTGTACTGGAATTTCAAAACAAGTCTTTCCTTATCTAAAACTGGATCTAAGCCGGTGAAAATGTATAGATGGTATGAAGGGGAAAAAGATAGTTGGAGAGGGGTGTGCACAACCTTTTGAGATGTCTGTGGAAGATGAGGAGACAAAAGCATTCCACGAACGAAGAAAAGAGCTTGGAATGGAAGCCAGGTAGAAAACCCCGGAGGGGTTACGTTGAGGAGGAGCCAGGGGTTGCTGGAAGGCAGTCTCTTCTGCTGAGGGAGTCAGTTGAAAGTTGGCGTGCAAGGCGCAAGGTGAGTAGCTGTGTGTAGCTCTTAGATAAGAACGTAGGGTTCAGTTAGAGCCGAGAGCGCCAAGCGCAAGATAGCCACTGTGTATAGCTCGGAGAGACATAGGCGTAGGATTGAGTGAGGTTCGGAGAGCTTAGGCTTAGAGCACATATGTGTTGGGAGATCGAGATTGATCTCCGGAAAGCTAATTTAACGTGTGTAAAGTGAGAGTGATTTAACGTAGTTTAACAGTACACAGCCAGCATTTACTGTATTCAATTTAATGTTGAACCGGATTATCTATATCCAAGTTTGTAAGTGTAAATAGTGTTTTGTTGTTGTGTAAATAGTGTGTAAATAAACTGTTAATTTAGTTAATTGAAAGCGTTGGTTTTCATTTAAACAATCTTCTCAGTGCGTGACCGATATCACGTAATCATATCGGTGGTGGCAGCATATAAATAATAAGGATTTTCTTCGAAGTTGTGCGGACTAAGAGGAAACTCCGACAGCAGTATACATGTGTAAATGACTTAAAAATTGCAATTGACAAAGCGTGGTATGAAATACCTCCCTTTGTAATGCAATGCTTAGTTAATTCTATGGAACAACATGTATTTGGTGTTATAAAGTGTCGTGGCAATACAATTAAATATTAAAAGTAAGTTTTTAGTTACTTTTATAAATGTAAAACCCAATAAAATTACAGGTGTTCATACTTTTGGGACAGCACATTCTTATATAATTTAATATATATTTTATAATTTCAAACCTTTGATCGTAATTTATATGTGTATATCAGCAAAACTGCTTTTATTTATTACCTATCTCACGAATTTTAATTGTACGTTAATACTTTTTATGTTAATGCAAATTTTATTGATTGACTAAACTTTTGGGATACGGTGTATATTCGTTATTATTCAAATATAGTAAAACCTCTGAATAGTGCACACCTCGGGATCGTTGAATAGAGTCAAACATCGGATCGGGTTATCCCAAATTTTGTTTTTTCGGCTCGGAATGAATCTAATTTTCTTTCTGCTGGTCCGGTTCACACTATAAAAATTCTTGTGTGTCATATATGCGGGGTTTTTTGCAACTCAGATTCTTGGGATTTTCACAAAAAGTTTGAGCACAAATATGTTTCAGATGAAAAGAAATACGTATTTGAATTGGAGCATACTCATCTCAACTAATACAACAACTCGCATCTACATACTCAATTAATACAACTCAATTAAATGAATATCACAGATATGATAAATTATACCCGAACTTTGATACAATGAAAACAAAGAAAGTAGAAAAATAATGTTTCAATCTATACGTAACAGTGTAAAATTATAAATCTGCTCTTTAAATATCCTTTAAAATTTGTTGCAGTTTCGAAAGTTGCACTTGTAACGGTAAACCTTGTATTACACAATTAGCATTCTGCCTTATCGTACTTTAAAAGTACAATACGCTACAAAACGCTAAATGATTCCTCCTGTCTTCCTGCCTATCACACATTAGATTTTTGTCATAACAACGTTAGAAGTATCAAGACTAGATCATTAGAATTGTAACTATTCAGCAAAAATGCTTTAGCAATGCAGATGGCCATTCGTTATAATTCTTATCGTACCATTAGTTGAAAAAGTCTGTTTATATTAACTTCCGGAAACTAATTCTAAGACTAGACGCATTTTGCTTTCATGAAACTTTGATCTGCTGTTTAATAGACATTTAACGTGAAAAAATATTTTGTGCATTCATTTTAAAAATTGGGTCAACCCGAAACCGACCCCCAAGAGTTAAAAAGCCAACCCGAATCCGAAACAATGAAAGCCAACCCGACCCGTAAAAAAAAAGTTGAAGTCAACCCCGGTCGGATTCGGGTAATGCAGGACTCTATTCGAAGCATTAAGCGCTAATGCACTATAACATATTAGTTTCTGGTTTTATAATAATTTAAAACACCAAATGTAATATTTGTCTACGAAGAGTTCCATTCCTGACCTTCTCTTGCGGAGCTAATTTTTTATAAATTTACGTAATTTGTCTTCATGTACATTTGAACTTGTTTTTCCCAGTCTAATATTTTGTAGTGATTCTTTTATGAATGGAGCAAACTGCTGGGGGCATATGAAAAAATTAAAGAGGAATAAACGAAATAATGAACTTTTTACCGACTGTGGAAAATGTGTTTAATTTAAATGGCAAGAGAATAACTCTTGATTCTATTTTAAATAAGTTACATTTGTGCGATGTAAATCATTGTAGCGTTTGATGTGCCTCCAAAACTGAACAGTTGTAAATGTGTTTGCGAATAATCCATCCGGCAAAAGAAATTAATTAATATAAGTTGTGCCGTGAAATCGCATAATTGAATTTTAACACAGTCGAATATGGAAAGGATGGTCGCGTACTTTCAAATGAAAACTGATTTTGAATACCGTGTTTGAATACTGTATCTTTACATTAATAAGTTATTCACAGATAAATCTGTTTATTTAAAACCTGTATTTTACATATAGTCCATAACTTTAAGTTATTTACCTTAATAAGGTAAATAACTTAAAGTTATGGATTATATGTACTGTATCTTTTACTGTTTTTTTTTTTTTTTTTTTTTAAGGTTTTGAAAGTAATTTTCAAGAAGGATTTTTTTTTAAATCTATATCTATCACGTGCCAATTATGAGAAGATTAACCTATTTGCGCTTAAAACAATTATAAATATATCAACAAAATTTAAATGTTATCCATAAATAAATAAATAAAATAAAACAGAAATTTAACAGATATGTAATCGAATATCACGCTGAAACACTGAAATAATCAGAATAGAAAAAAAAAGAAGTTGCTATAAACAGTGAAATCTTGGCTATAAACCGCTAGCATGCAGGTAGTACAAAAGTGCTGTTTTTAGTAAATTTCAAAACTGTATTTTACCAAATAATACCAAAAGAATTTCTAAAGCAAATCTTCAGAAATTTATTTTCAACGACAAATATTTCAGTGGAATACATTTTGAATTTCTTCGAACTTCTAAAATAGCTTTACATTTTTTACAATATCAAAGAGCGTGAAAAATGGAGGATCAAGAAACAAAAGAAATATATGTGGATGTGGCTTGCGCTGTCCAAAACATCCTGACCGCAGTAAGAGAGTGCAGCTAATTTTCATGAGAACTGACAAAGCTTGCAATTTCTAAAAGACAATAAACCTGATGACTTAGTGATTTTGAATCTCCAGCATGAGAGCGAAGGTTCGATTTAACTTCAGAGTTCGTTTGCGGACAGAACTGGGGAGACGTCCAGTCAGACTCCGAGAGCGCGTCGAAGTACTGAAGGCCGGTAGATTGCCGCAAAAAGCCCCCTTTATCCCCTTAAAACTGCATATATTTTGTATGTATCCTGTAAATATAATTCATGCCTTACTCCAGACATTAAAATCGTGTTATTTTTACACCATCGAGTCATCAATTAGAAGTATTTATTACCAAAGATCAATTGCAGTCAATTCCACATGGGGGATCGCCGGTTCAAATCCAACCATTTTTCAAGCCCTAGACATCACTGAAATCCTGCTGTGAAATCCATCTTGTGAAATATAGAAGTTCTACGAAGATTCTATCCGACAGAGAGAGCGGAAAAAGAAGAGACGTCACGAATAACACTGACCCACATCTCTGTTATCGGGCCAGCCGTATTTTTTCTAAGTGCGAGAAGAATCTGTGCATTTGTTTTTCTCCTCTCAAATGGATATCGTTTATTCATGCAGCGTTCTTTTTTAAAAAAGGATACCACAATAGAAGTAAGCCTTTAATTATCTTTACTTAGACATGTTTTTGCAAGAGATAAGTCCAGTTTTGGCTCAAATTAATTCCACACGCGCCGAACGAATTAAACTCTTACATACCCTGGTATTCGGTTCTGATGAAAATAGAAATAATAGGAAAAATTTAAGGAAATTCGAGGGTTTTAAATTTAAAATTGGGGATACAGAATTTGGCGAAAAAATAACGGACACAGCTAAAAACTTCCCCTTAGCCCAACTCATTTCAATGGAAAATTTATTATGCCTAGACATTGTTGGTAATGAAGCTGACATTTCCCGACGTATTATTGAAGCACTGTTAGATCTAGCACAATTTTAGTTCTCCATTTCACCACAGTCTGATTTAGAGCCTGAAACTCCCGATGACAATGATTCTCGCAATACTTTACAATCCAATTCATTATCAATTTTTTCTGGTACTACTTTGCAACACACTGCTGAGATTTCTCTCCATTCTGCACCGCGTCAATCCATTTCCTTTACCGATTTCGAAAATTTAATTACACCTTTTTCTGGCAAGCCAGTAGAAAATATCTTACAGTGGTTAGAAAGATTTGAAGGTTTGGCCACAACATCTCAACTTAATGAGTTACAAAAATTTCTTTTCGTCGAAAAAGCTCTCAAAAGTATCGCATTATTATTCGTCCGCAGTGAGCCAGAATTAACATCGTACGCAACATTAAAACAAGCTTTAATACAAGAATTCGCGCATATTTCCTCTTCCACCCTAATACATGAAACGCTAGCTTCACGTACTTTTGTAAGCCCAACGAAAAAATGAGTAAATATTTTCTAGTAATGAAAGAAATTGCCCAACGAGCGAAAATAGACGACGCATCGCTCATGCATAATGTTATCACCGGTATTAGAGATACACCTAATAATAAAACAATTCTTTTTGGCTGTCACACTCTTACTGAATTTAAAAGTAAACTTCAAATTTATCACCAAATTCGTGATTAAAGTCCCCACCATCGGCAGTCACAGCCGCGGCCTACACATGTTAGTAGTAAACCCTACACACCGAAAAAGCGCCGAAAATGATTTGTTTTCCTTGTGGACAAGCCGGACACCTTGCAAAAGATTGTGTAATTGTGTACATAAAAACCAAGGAATTAAATGTTTCGCGTGCAATCAATTTGGACACAAGAGTTTCGAATGCACTCAGACCACCTGCCGTAAAGTTTCAAACTCAGGCACCTCCCCCCTGCAATTCACGTAGTAGAATTAGATAAACCGCGTCAAAACGGGACAAAATTAGTGAAAATTGCAGATTTAGCGATAGATGGGTTGATGGATATACCGGTTCGCACATTACGTGTGTGAGAAAGATTTGTACCGCTTACTCGGTGCCCCCACCCTCAACGAAACAAATTTACAAATCGCAGGATTCGGCAACTGCAATGCCACACCAATCGGGTCGTTCAGCACAACCATCTATATAGATGACAATGCGTATACCACCACAGCTTATGTCATAGAATTTGCTCACATGAACATTCCTCTCATCATCAAAAGGGATATAATTTCCCAGGGAACACTCACATGGGATCAGAACGGTATATCACTCCAAAAACCACCCCCAGCCGAAATCTTTGTCAACTGTATAACCGTTTGTGAAGGTGTAAACAACGTAGACTTAGACCACAGACAAGAAAATGTCGTGTTAAAGAACATAGTTTCCAGTATCCCAGTACATAATGAGGATGTGCCTTCTCAGATCCTACCATCTTCTAATTGCCCTCGTGACTACACACCTGTACATAAGATGTTCGCTACTCACAATTTCTTAGTGCCTGTATTGTGCTTCTCACTCATCATACCATTTGCCTCAATGGAATCGCCTACCTGTGTTACTGATGTAAAAACTGTCGCCCATTTTCTTGAACCATATTTCCTACTGTGTATAACGGCATATTTTTACATCTCACTAGTGCCAGCTTTTCCCAATACTAAGAAAGCAAAAACATGCCACCGAAAGTGGAAAAGAAACAAACTCCATTTACGCACAATATAGCTTCGGGAAAAAAAGAAGAAAAGTGTTTTCTCAAAATGTGCTTTCTTTTTGTGTTGTTTTTTCACCGTGCTATCCAGTTATGTAAAAAAGTGTTCGCGTTGCGAGATTGTGTTTTTTGTGCCGCCGTAATTCAGTGTTACTTTTCTGTGTGTGATGTCAAACAGCTGTTTATTACAAGACTGCATCTTCTGTATGTATATTTTTATTTATCTGTATTCCACGATTCATACCCATCCCAAGACTGTATTTTCTTATCAGTGACTGATCGTTATCAACGTAAAGAGAATTGAATCCTTTTTTTTTTATCTTTATTTTTTTTACATTTTTTCCCCGGTGTGGCAAGAACTTATATTTTAACAGATGACTGTATTACTGCCAGATAAGAACAATTTCAGCAAGACCTCTTTTTTTTTTTACAAAATAAAGAACCAACAGCAATTAAATTCAGATGGAATAAGTGTTTTTTTTTTGTTTTTTTTTATTCCATGAGTTTGTGAAATATGCACGGATTTTCGAAGATATTTTTTCTTTTTTTTTTCACACACTACTTCAAGAAACTATTTATTTTAACATATTTCTGTTTAATGTATTTTAATGTGTAAACGTCACTCATATGAATAAGTCTTGTTATTATGCATCTGTATTTTTATATATTTGGTAATTTTTTATATATTTTGAAATGTTTGATTCAAATAATTGTTTAAAATATTAGTATGTACCCCCCCTCCCCTTCCCCAACACCTACATTTAATTTTTTTTCCCATAAGCTATATAGTAACTGACTGCTGCACTACTTAAGACGAATTTCTTTTTCTTTTCTTATGCTTAGATTTTCTAAGTCGAATAAATCTGAGGAAAACTATTTTAAAGACGTGAAGTTCTAAGGCAGATCTTCTTAAAGACGAAAAGACGGTGCATGTTCACATGGCACGCACGACATTTTTTTTTAACTTTCATTTTTTTTTCTTCGAAGACTTTTTTTTTTTCTCCTTCATGCAGTGTTAGTGCAGTTTAGCCTATACATTGTAATTGAAAAGTCTAAATTTAATTTTAATTTTTTTTTGTTTTGTTAGTTCTCTACCTTTTGGCTTCTAAATTTTTTTAAAGATTTTTTTTTCTTTAACTTTAAGAATTTCGGAAAAGTTTTTCTAAAGTGTCGTTTTTTTTAGATAAGTTTTAGTTTGCCCTTTTCTTACTGCTTTTGGTCTTACGTGTGCAGGGGCGCACACATGTCAAGATGCCCGAGTATGGATGTGGCTTGCGCTGTCCAAAACATCCTGACCACATCCTGACCGCAGTAAAAGGGTGCAGCTAATTCTCATGAGAACCGACAAAGCTTGCAATTTCTAAAAGACAATAAACCTGATGACTTAGTGATTTTGAATCTCCAGCATGAGAGCGAAGGTTCTATTTAACTTCAGAGTTCGTTTGCGGACTGAACTGGGAAGACGTCCAGTCAGACTCCAAGAGCGCGCCGAAGTATTGAAGGCCAGTAGATTGCCACAAAAAGCTCCCTTTATCCCCTTAAAACTGTATATAATTTGTATGTGTCCTGTAAATATAATTCACGCCTTACTCCAGACATTAAAATCGTCTTATTTCTACACCATCGAGTCATCAATTAGAAGTATTTATTACCAAAGGTCAATTGCAGTCAATTCCACATATATGTATCAATAAAGAAAGAAAAGGCACAAAATGATACAGGAAATAAAGATATTGCAGCATAAAAAATTGAAGTAGTATTGCAATTGCAGTTTCATAAGTCATTCAGTCATTCACTATAGTATAACCCAGAGACAGTTCTAAAGTAGATTTATAGTTGTAATTTTAACGTTTTGCTTTTATTTTCCCAATTTCTTTGATCGAACTTTGAAAATGATATTATTTATTCAGTTGGCACGTTGACAGTAACGAATTATGTAAGGAATTCGCAAAAATAAAAGTTATTTTAGTTTCTGTCATATAAATTAAATATTTCTATTAGGCTTTTTGTTATTAAGGAAAATTACTTTTGTAATGGACATTTGTGTTTAAAAATTTCATGTAAACAAGTAAAATAATTAACAGTTCTCCTTAAATTTAACTTACAAAACTTTTCGTGTCTATCTGTTTGACCTCGCTGTAACTTTTATAATCAATCCTAAATCTGAATTTTCAGTTACTAAATCTGAAAATGTTAATGAAGCATTTATTTATTATTGAGAATTGTCTCGTTATTTATTTCTTTATGGCTTTAAATAATCAAAAATTATCATATAATTCGTATTCCCTTTTTATAGTTTGATATCCTTTTAGTAGATTAAACGATAAGTTTTCAAAATGTTTTAGGAGGACTCTAAAAAGCTCCTTCTAGAAATAATTATTTAGTAAGTAGCAGACCCGTCTGTCGTTGCCCGTGCCGGTTAAAATAACATTACCACTTTCTGAAATTTCTTTAAATGTGTTCGCATCGAGAAATCGATAATATAACTTTATAAAAATAAATAATTAAATATCTTCGCAAAAAAAGAGGGAAGGAGAACCAGAAGATATTGCCGTAAGGTCGAGGTTAACGAAAAAGACTGTCAGCCGCACTGCGTTACACGTCTCCCTCTCTCTTTTATTTATTTTTTCAGACCGCTTGACTCACGTTATGCACGAATGCAGGTGCATGAAAAGAACATCACGTGACTCCAGCGGTCTAAAGTGGAAGGTAGTGCGGCAGCCTGTCATTTTCGTTAGCCTCGCCGGCCGTAAGGTCGCATAACACTTATCTTTCACTTACCAAGGAACTCCGTCGCCATAACAGGCTTTTTGGCGATAAAAGATAACCTTAGGCACACCTATCTCGGAACTTCATTTGGTCATCTGAAATTTCTCTTTAAAGATTTTTAAAAATCATATAAATTCAAATTATTATTATTACACCAGAGTCTCGAAAATCCGAGGTAATTGAGGCTGACACCACCTCGGATTACTGAAAACTCGGATTTTCCGAAAAAGTAGAAAATTCTTAGCAATTATAATTTTACTCAATAAGGATGACAAAGAATGTACATACCTTTATTCCTTTTGTAATGATATACAGGATACTTTACAATTTACAAAAAATTGATTTTTTTTTTTCTAGTGTTAACTCATTACTTCTCTTTATAGATGCAATATTTAGCCGGCACTTAAAATGCATAACTTTAGCAGGGATGGCTTCATTTTGCTGTTCTACATAATTTAAAACCAGTTCTGAAAATGCAGAATCTTCTCTATAAGAAAGTATTTTTCAAATGGCAGAGAGTCATTTTCTCCTGTATCATTACATTCCTCTTTATCTTCTATCATTTCTACACTAGTCGATTCAGTTATTTCCTGCCTTTCATCACTGTTTAGTCATTTTTTAACGTCATCTGCGTTACAATTTTCACAGCCAGGCACAATGTGGCCAGGCACAAACAATGTTTTCACCATCGTCACCATTAAAATTCTCAGTGGTTGTTACCACTTTTGGTAAAAATTTCAACCAGGATTTATTCAGTGTTGTAGTTTGAATTTCTTACCAAAAATCAGCTATCCAGTAAACAATATCTCTCATGTATTCTTTCGGGCTCAAAAAAAAAAAAAAAAAAAAAAAAAAAATAGAATTTTTTATTTTTGACACCTCGAGTTAAACGGAACCTCGATCTTCTGAGACTCGGATTTTTGAGACCAAAAGTCTACTCAATACAGGGGTATAAAATATAATATTGCACCGTTTAGGCTGTCGTACTGTTTCTTCACTCTGTCGGCTAAGAGAATTTTGTTTATGTTAATTATTAAAATTCAATTGATGATTTTTTAAAATATATATACCTAAATTCCTATTAAAGGAAAATTATGAAACTTCGCAAGAAAGTTTTCAGTTACGTACTCTTTAAATTGTCTACTAGATTTGTGAGATAATTTTGAAAATATGGACTATTGAAGGAAAAATACTCATAGAAAAGACCAATTTTTTTTAATCGCTTTTATTATTATTTTATTATTAAATTCCTTTATAAATTGTGAAGACTATATTTCTATGTACTTATGCACGTAGAAAGTTTACAAAAATAATTAATTCTTTCAGAAGGTATATCAAATTTTACACATTGCTGAAATGTAAATTTTTTTATATTCAAAAAATATATGCATTTTTTTTAAATTTACATTTGAATGAATAAATAAATAAATAAATATATATATATATATATATATATATATATAACTTCAACAATAGATTAAATTACGTAGAAGTCATAATATATATATCTATACTAGATAGTACCGTCAAGATTTGACGGTAAATAACTTGAATGTTTCATTAGAAAAATTCTTGAATTTTTAATTAGTTGTTTTTAATTAATTATTGAAATCGTGACAATAATTGATTCCTATTTCTTTAAGACGATAGATGATGCTGTCAGCCAAGCCTATTCAGTGAAGTATAACAATTTTAAGTTTATAATTTACAACCAATTTCGCTTGCTTTTTATCAGAAATTTAACTAAAAATATTGGGTAGAGCATTTATTTTTACATACTAAGGTCTCATTTTTTTTCGAAAAAATAACAATATTTTTTATTTATTTATTTTTTAACTACGCGACCATTAACGTTACCATGAAATTTATTTTTATCAGTCTCATTCTCTAAACTCCTAAATTTGAAACTTGATGCAGCTAACAATGTATAATATGTATTTTATTACTTAAATTTTATTTTACACTAGCAGACCCGCCCGGCGTTGCCCGGGGTTTGTAAATAGTAACCTTAGTTTGTCTGATTTTATATCTTTGGAAATTCTTTTAAATGAACCTAATTTCGGAGGCTCCATTGCCTCCCGCAGTGTCTAATGCGTTCCAATCAAACTTCTTTCCGAACGAACCTGTAATCTAGATCCCCACTACCTATGGCAACATTTACCGGAAGTACCCGCACGTGCCGGAGACAGTCGAAAACCAAGTTGAGTGAGCCAAACCTCGTAGGAATCAAGCCCACAGAAACAAAAGAATACGCTATTAATGTTAGAAAATGTGGGTAACTAAAATCTAAGATAAAATTTCGTAATACAGAAAGTAGATGAATTGTAATCTAAGTTGAAGGAATCAAATCCCGGTGAAATTGGGCCCTTAAACCCGAGGAAGTAATACGCCACAAAGCGGTGGAAGATGCCTCCTCCTCACCTTGTAAATTTCATGAATCACTGTTAGCATTAACACAATATTTAATTAGCGAATGAAATCCCTTATCTAAAGTTACCTTTAAAGTAAAGCGATTTTTAATTTACGGCTGTAGTGAGTAGACGTAAGTTAATGCTGACAAAGGGAGATTAATGTTCGAAAAAGGTGGTAGCTGAGGTATAAAGAAAGACCGGGCCCTGGGGGCCGGGGTCTTAACTGGAATGTAGTTGGGTATAAGAAAATTTTTTAGGTGTTTTAAAGTAGCATGGAAGACGCTAAAACTATGTTAAAGAAGATTGCAATAGAATAGAATAGTTTTTATAGAAGCTGCAACAAAGGCCCCATGAAGATGATTAATATTCAAAATTGGTGGTAGCTGAAGTCTGCAAATATTTTTCTGTCGTTCATGAAGTAGCTGCAGAAACGAAGAAATTGTTAGGGAAAAAAAGTTCGTGATTCGGACCATTTTTAAGGGAGCTATAACAATGGGACGAAAAGGGCCAACTGTTAGTTGAGAGCAGGGCCTTAACATGAAAACATGTTTAAATGTTTTAGTACTTAGCTTTTTAGATCTTCAATTAGTCAAAATTAATCATAGGATATGAAATAATCATTAGAATAATATTTTAAAGAAATGCGAAAAAATGGGGTAAATGCTTAAAAAGGGACCCTAGAGCTCCAATAAAAATATGAGGGTGTTGGTCTAAGGGGAAGAGTCCAAGACTCAATTTTAAAATCATGCGATGAAAAGGTGAGAAAATTAGGGTGTAAAAAATGCATAGCACACAAAAAGTTCAAGTGGCCCCCGATCGGGCCCTACAGGACCCTAAGTTGCCCCAGGATTTTAACTGGAACATAGAAACTGGAGAATAACTAAATCGAAAAATGGTTCCAAAATTGAAGATCGGATTAGGAGAGGAAATTTATTAATAATTTATGGTTCAAAAGCTTCAAGGAGCCTTGTACCGGACCCCAAGGGGGAAGGGACTTAAGTGGCATGTAGTTTGGTATAAACACACTTTTTAGTAGTTTTTAATGTAATTTGAGTACGCTAGAACTATGGTAAAGAAAATTGCAAGGAATTTGGATAATTTTTAAAGAGGATGCACCAAGGGTCCTAAGAAGATAATTTACATTCTAAATTTATGGTAGTTGAAGCCTGAAATATATATATATATATATATTTTGTCGTTCATGTAATACCTGGAGAACCTAAGATGTTGTTAGAAAAAAAAGCTAGTGAATCGGACTATTTTTAAGGGAGTTATAATAGGGGCCCAAAAGGGGCCAACTGATAGTTGAGAAAAGGACCTAACATGAAAACATGTTATAACGTTTTAGTATTTAGCGTTTTAGATCTTCGATTAGTTGAGATTAATCATAGGGTACGAATTAATCATTAGAATATAATTTAAAAGAAATGTGCAAAAAAATAGGGAAATGCTTTAAGAAGGGCCCTAAGGCCCCAATAAATGTATGTGAGTGTTGGTCTAAGGAGAAGAGTTCAAGACTCAACTGTAAAACTACGCATTGTGAAGGTGAGAAAATTAGGGTGTGAAAAACACATGGCACACAAAAAAATTTAAGGGGCCCTGTACCGGACCCTACAGGACCCTAGACGGGCCCATGGTCTTAACTGGAATGTAGATACGGGAGTATAACTAAATGGAGAAAGTATCCCAAAAATGAAGATCGGATAAAAAGGAAGCAATTTATTAACAATTTAGTGCACTAAAACTTCAAGGGGCCCTGTACCGGGCCCCTTGCAAGGGGGCCAGTGTCTTAACTGAAATGTAGAAATGGGGTAGAAACTGAAAGGAGAATTCACTCGAAAAACGAAGAAGATCGGATAGAAAAGAGGCATTTTATTAACATCTTATTGCACTAAAACTTCAAGGGGCCCTGTACTGGGCCCCTTAACAGGGTGCCAGGGACTTAACTGAAATGTAGAAATGGGGAGCAAACTGAAAAGAGAATTCACCCCAAAAACAATGAAGATCGGATAGAAAAGAGGCATGTTAACAATTTAGTGCACTAAAACGTCAAAGAGGCCTGTACCGGGCCCCTTAACAGGGTGCCAGGGTCTTAACTGAAATGTTGAAATGGGATAGAAACTGAAAGGAGAATTCACTCCAAAAACGAAGAAGATCAGATAGAAAAGAGGCATGTTATTAACACTTTAGTGCACTAAAACGTATAGGGTCCTGTACTGGGCCCCTTGCAAAGGTCCCAGGGTCTTAACTGAAAAATAGAAATGGAGCAGAAACTGAAAGGAGAATTCACACCAAAAACGAAGAAGATCGGATAGAAAAGATGCATGTTTTTAACAATTTAGTGTACTAAAACTTCAAGGGGCCCTGTACCGGGCCCCTTGCAAGGGTGCCAGGGTCTTAACTAAAATGTAGAAATGGGGCAAAAACTGAAAGGATAATTCACCCTAAAAACGAAGAAAATCGAATAGAAAAGAGACATGTTATTAACGTTTTAGTGCATAAAAACTGAAAGGGACCCAGGGGACCCGGCCCTTAAAAAATTAAAAGTCCGAGCCTCAGGTGTATCAGGAGCTGTCTTGGACTACTCACATCTCAAATTTCAGACTTCTACGTGCGGTAGTTTTCGCTAGCCATCGCACACAGACAGACACACAGAGCGATTTGTTCTTTTATTAGTATAGATTTGTATACATTTTTTTAATTATTAAACCATAGATATCAAGGTAATTTTGTTTATAGCTCTTATATGAATATTTTTCTTTTTTTCCCTTTGCCTTTCTTTTACGTAAAAAATATAAAAAATAAAACTTTTCTTTCTGACACGCACACACATCTATATATTCTTGATAATGGGCAGAAAATATAACAAAAATTGTAGATCAGCTCAATTATTTAAATGATAATTACATGCAAAATATTTTGGATTGTAACTTAAATATTTTAGATATAAAATTATCATTATTATTTCTTTTAATATTGTTCAGTGTTAAATTATATTTAATTAAATTATATTATATTAATAATTAAATTATATTAATAAAGCATTCATATAATACTAATAATAAAATAAAAATCATATGTCTCCTCCTAATAAAATGTCATCATTGAAATAAATAATCCCAAAAATATCTCAAAAGTCATTTCGCCGGGCTTTGGATTCGAACTTGCATCCTCTACAAAAATTTAGAGCTTTAAACTGGTGCTTTAGACCTATCCGCCACCAAGAACTCATTCTACTTTCCTTTCCTCTAAATTGAAGAAGTCCAAAAAAGAGTTTTGGTACATGGGCAGTTGTACCGAAATGAGTCTACTTAAAGTTTTACCTTTGCATTTTAATATACCGGGTGTCCCAAAAAGGGCTGACTGATTTTAAAATTCAATAACTTCCAAACGGTGACAGATATTAAAAAAATTCTTGCAGGAGGGTTATGCATAAAGTCAAAAGTTTTATTACAGTGATTTTTGATTTTAGTTCGAATTACAAACAATAGATGGCGCTGTAAGCAATAGTCGCTAAATACAGGCTCGATTTTTGGTCCTTTCTGTTGTTCCATGCAGAAAAAGGAGATGGAAATGTATTATCCGGGCCACGGAGTACCAAAAATCGAGCCTGAATTTAGCCTCTATTGATCGCAGCGCCATCTATTGTTTGTAATTCGAACTAAAATCGAAAATCTCTGTAAAAAAACTTTTGACTTTATGCATAACCCTCCTGCGAGAATTTTTTTAATCTGTCACCGTTTGGAAGTTATTGAATTTTAAAAATCAGTTAGTCCTTTTTGGGACACCCGGTATATATGATATTAGGTGCAAAAAAATCATGTTTTTGTTTCTAAATAAAAAAAAAATTCGATTTTTTAAAAAATTAAAATCAGATTTTTTTTTTAAATTTAAATCGGACTTTTATTATTTTCCCCCTGCGTTAAAATACGGAATAGCTATCATTAATTTTAGGTTTCTAAAACAATTCACCCTCTAATTGTTAGCACAATGTAACTTTTTAAGCTTTAATAAAGCTTAATTAATTATAGTTATTAGTTAGTAATTACAGTAATTATAAAACCCGCATTCATTTTCATTAATAGTATACAATAACGTTATGTACCTTAATATTTGGTAATAATTATCTAAAACTATATTAAATACTACTAATATTTACAGTATATTTACAGTTATTAAAATTATTAATAACTGCATTTAATGTTAAATTGTTAACACTGCGTATAATTAGCAATTATTAAACAATTAACTTTCTAATTAGGAAAATAATATACATATTTGTGCTTTAATTACTAAAATTATAATTAATAATTTAGTATTCATTCTAGAAAGAAAAAGGGGCAGGTGCTAATTTCCAAAAAAGGGGCTAGTTCAGTAAAAAAAGAGCAATACTTCATGAGTAGGGGAGGGTAGTACACAGTGAGACGATAATTATTATTACCTAACGAATGGCAAAGATTTTTATTCTTTTGAAAAAAAAAAATTGCAACATCTTTAAGCTACACAAGTACGCTACACATTAATGTATAAATGGTTTTAAAAAAAGTTATTTATAAAAGCACAGAAGCAGAATAACGGAGTATCGAAAATTGTCTCACTGAGGTAACAAAAGTCATGGGATACCCTGCTAATAGCGCGTCTGTCCTCCATTTGCCCGGCGAAGAGCAGCAACACGACGTGGCATGGACTCCACGAGTCGTTGGATGTAATCTGGAGAAATATTGAGCCATGCAGCCGCTATAGATGTCCATAATTCCGAAAGTGTTGCCGGTGGAGGATTTTGTGAACGAACTGATCTCTCGATTATGTTCCATAAATGTTCGATGAGATTCATGTCGGGCGATCGCGGTGCCCAAATCATCCGCTGGAATTGTTTAGAATGTTCTTCAAACCAACTGCGAACAGTTATCGCTCGGTGGCATGGCGCATTGTCATCCTGGAAAATTTCATCGTTGTTTGGGTACATGAAGTCCATGAATGGTTGCAAGTGGTCTTCCAGTAGCTGAACGTAATCATTTCCAGTTAGCGACCGGTTCAGTTTGACCAGCGGACCCAGTCCATTCCATATAAACACAGCCCACACCATTATGGAACCACCACCAGCTTGCACAGTGCCTTGTTGACAACTTGGGTGCATGACTTCATGAGGTCCGCGCCACACTCTTACCCTTCCATCAGCTCTTACCAATTGATATCGTGACTCATCTGACCAAGCCACTTTGTTCCGGTCGTCTACGGTTCAACTTATATGGTCACGAGCCCGGGAGCGCCGCTGTTGGCGATGTCGTGTTGTTAGTAATGGCATCCGAGTCGGTCTTCTGCTGCCATAGCCCATTAAAGCCAAATTTTGCCGGACTGTCCTAACGGACATGCCCGTCGGACTTCCCAAATCCATTCCTGCGATTATTTCACGCAGTATTGCTTGTCTGTTCACATTGGCAAGCCTACGCTGACGTCGCTGGTCGCGGTCATTAAGTGCCAACGGTCGACCACTGCGTTGTCCTTGATGGAAGGTTATGCCTGAATTTAGGTATTATCGGCTCTCTCTTGACACAATGGCTCTCGGAATTTTGAATTCCGTAACGATTTCCGAAATAGAATGTCCCATGCATATAGCTCCAACTAGCACACCGCATTCGAATTCCGTTAATATTCGTCATGTGGCCATAATCACATAATCAAGCTTCTCACACGAAGCATTTGTACACAAATGAAAGTCCTGCCCAGGCACTGACCATTTATACAGTTTGTAAGCGACACTACTACCATCTATATATTTGAATATTGCTATCCCATGACTTTTGTCACCTCAGTGTATATATTTTCATAAATTATACATTTTTACACTCTATCAATAATTTTCTGCAGTTTATGACTTCTAATTAATATTTCTAGATTTAAAAAATTTTAAAAATATGAGCCTCGGGTGAACAATGGTAGACATTGGGCTATCTTCATGCAAATTTTCAGCCTCTTGCGTTTAGTAGATTTCACTAGCCATCGCACGCCCCCCCCCCCCCCCCCCCACACACACACACACACACAGACAGAGAGAGAGAAAAAAAACCCTTCTTTTATTAATAAATAACCCCCTTTTTTTATCAGAACAGCATAGTAGATACACAGTGAGGCACGTCTCACTGTGTACTTTCGTTACGTTGTAACAAAATGGATGCCATATCTGTTTCATCATCAATTTCACAGCTTTGAATGCTTGTGTCGTTTTGTCGACATAGTCTATCATTAGATATAACTAGGCTTGGTTAAGTAAATATATGCTATAATGAAAAAAATAAACTCTACAATGGACGTTTATGTAACTTTAACCCCTGTAAAATAAATAATTACTTACTGTTTTGTTGGACGAGTAACCGAAGTGCCGAAACTACATCCACGTGTTGCATAAGATGAGGTGGTTCAGTGTGTGTTCCAGCTAGGAGAAAAAGTTATAACTATATGTCAAAATGGCTGCTGTCTCACTGTGTACTCCCCTACCCTAAATATATTAGTAAAATATGTTTTGTTTTAGTAATTATATAAGAAAAAAAATTATATAATTTGTTAATATGATAAATAAAGTGACATTAATTTTAAAGAATTTTATGAATTACAAATTGAAAAATACAATTAAATAGCGACATGATTTAATAATATCCTGTTTTTTCTAAAGAAATAAAGTTTTATAATTTTTGCAAGGTACACGGGTTTAAAAATACTGTGGTATATGTAATTTGTTACAAGAAATCTCTGTGTACAACTAAAGATGAATTTCACTATTAAAAAGAAAAGGGAGGGGGGGGGGCATTTTTCCAATTTTAAAAAGAGCAGGGTGTTGCAACTTTAAAAATTGGTCTAAGGGGAAACAGTAAGTAATTACAGAATTAATAAACTGCAGAATTAGTTAGAACAAACAACAAAATAAGCAAATATCATTTTGCTCGTTTTGCATTTGTACATAGAAAAATTACTGTTAATTGCCTAAATCAAAACTTACACAAATGTAGTTTATTATTTAGCACACACAGTATGCTAACCAAAAAAATTATGAAAATTAGTTACACTTATTCATACACACATACAGAGTGAATATATAAGAATGGGCAGTTATATCTAAAATCTTTAAAATATTAAATAGCAGCATTCTTACCACTTAGTAGGGATTGTTAGCATTCAGTAGTTTTTTTGCTTTTACTGTCCCTAACTAATTTCTTTATTTGGTGTATATGAGTTCGAAAGTAAAAAAAAATAAATAAATAAAATAAAAACATTTATTCAACCTCTACCGAAGAATCTCTTTCTGAACTTAACATTTTTATACCAACTACCTCTTTTTTGTTTATGCATTCTTTTATAATAGTTGTTGAGCAGATGTCATTCTTTCATTTTCCTTTTGCTCCAATTTTCTATACATTTGTTATTGTAAAAGTAGAATGAGAAAATAACATACCTGCTACTTATTATTTTATTTACAGAAATTTGATGTATTTGCTATGCTTATTTTATTTGGTATTGCTATGGTATTTTATTTGTTTTCGAATTTTATTTTGAGGAGATAGAAATTTATCGAGGAAATATTTTTATTTTGCAAAGTCTATTTAGCGGAGATAGAATTATTTTTCGAATTTTATTTTTCGAACTTAATTTTATTTTAGAGGTGTTAGAAAATTTATTTTATTTTTAAGTGTTAGAATTATTTTAGGAATTTTTATTTTCAGATGTTAGAAATTATATGCGAATTGAATTTTATTTTGAGGAGATAGAAATTTATCGAGGAAATATTTTTATTTTGCAAACTTTATTTAGCGGATAATTTTATTTTCGAATTTTATTTTTAGGTGTTAGAAAATTTTTGCTAATTAAATTTATTTAGGAGAGAGAGAAAATTTTTGCGAACTGAATTTTATTTTAACGGAACTTTATTTTTATTTTACGAATTTTATTTTCAAGTCTTAGAAAATATTTGAGGGAATATTTTTAATTTTGACTAGTTAGAAATTTTATTTTGAGAATTTTATTTTCAGATGTTAGAAATTATTTTTCGAATTTTATTTTAGCGTACTTAATTTTTATTTTGAAATCTTAATTTGACTAGTTAGAAAATTTATTTTAACGAAGTTTTATTTTCGAATTTTTTTTTTAGGTGTTAGAATTATTTTAGGAATTTTTATTTTCAAGTCTTAGAAAATTTATTTTTCTTTTTCGAAGTTAATTTATTTTTCAAATTTTAATTTAGCGAAGATAGGAATATTTAGCGAAACTTATTATTATTTTTTTTTTCGAATTTTATTTTCAAGTCTTAGAAAATATTTGAGGGAATATTTTTAATTTTGACTCGTTAGAAAATTTTTGTGAACTGAATTTTATTTTTGAGGAGATAGAATTATTTTATGAATTTTTATTTTCAGATGTTAGAAAAATATTTGAGAACAATTTTATTTTGAGAAATTATTTTTTCATTTTCTAGAAGATAGCAAATTTCTGGGAACTTAATTTATTTTTCAGGAAACTGTTTTATATTTTGAGAACTTTTATATATTTATTTTTTCGCGCGATGTATGGATTTTGTGAGTAATTTTTATTTTCTTTTAAAAATACCTAGCGATAGAATTTTTTTATTTTGCGAACTTTATTTTTATTTTAGAGGAAATAGATTTTTTTTTTTTTTTTTTTTTTTTTTTTTTTTGAGAAGAATTGCTATTTTATTTACTTAACGGAACTTTGAAAATTCGCAGGAAAGAATTTTAATCTTTTTATTTTGGGAACTTAATTTATTTCACGATCTTAATTTAGAGGAAATATTTTTGATTTCGAACTTAATGTATTTTTCAGGAAAATGTTTTCTTATTTTGAGAACTTTTATTTATTATTTTTCGTATATAATAGATGTGTGTTAGAAAATTGGGAGGATATGTCTTAGAATAGACTAATATTTTATTTTTGGAATTGCAAAATTATTTGATTTATTATGTTTATAAAATAATATGAAATAAAAGCTTACTTGACTTTCAAGATGAGAAGATAGATCTTGTCCGTTCATTGAATTATGGTTAAACGAAATTAACGCACACAAATTATAAAAATACTGAAGAAATATTATTACAGCTAAGTAGCAGAAAGATAATGAGACGTGATAGGAATTGCATGCACTTATAGACCAGATAATATTTGAGTTGCCATTTTTAAAATACAAAAGTTTTATTATAATAGTGTTGCCACTTTACGATAAAAGTCTCTTAACAACTCGCTAATGGATAGCCTCGTTTCCCTACTTAAGTAACCTCAAACACAGATTTTTATCTAGTGTATCTCTAACTTCACCCTTTTCGTAGACAGAAAAACTGCACACTTAATTATAACATTTGTTTTTGATATCAGTC
The DNA here is from genome assembly GCA_963932465.1 of Maratus speciosus. Lineage (NCBI taxonomy): Eukaryota > Metazoa > Arthropoda > Arachnida > Araneae > Salticidae > Maratus > Maratus speciosus. Next base: position 319,573,094 of record OZ010789.1, read on the forward strand.
GATGAAACTTAGAGAAAAGCAACGCGTGTTTGCGCTGGCGACAGTCAGTCTATGTGTATTGTTTGTGGTGTACCACCACAACGCAAGAATGCATTACGCGTTTCGAGTAAATTATTAAAACTAGAATATTTAAAGTAAATACAGAAATTTTAAAACTTGCAAATGGTAAAGAATGATGACTATAATTTATTTAAAAGAGAGGGGATTCTAAATTATTTAAAAGAAACAAAGATCAATCTTTCTTTCTTTTTTTTTTTTTTTTTTTAAGAGAAAAATGAAACGATCCAAAAATAAGATTTCAATTCTTTTGAAGAAAAGCTTTTGATAGCTAAATCTTAACGCTTCTTGGTGAAGTTTTATTTTCCAGAGTATGCCTTTGAAGATTTGAATATTTAACACCATTTTTAAATGAAATTTGCGTTTTTCTTATAATACGTGTTTAGCTTTAGTTTATAAATGAATTCTAAATTTGCAAGTTGAAATAATAATAATAATAATAACAATGAAATAACAATGACAACATTGAAATAATAATAATAATGACAACCTTGAAATGATGATAATAATAATAGCAAAAAGCAAAAGAAATATTTCGTTGGTTGAAAAATAAAGTTTTTCTCTTTAGAGTTGATATATATATTTTGCAGTGTTTACTATCTATTCACATATTTATCGATGTGTTAGATCTTTTCAGAAAATTAACTTGATTTTTGCATAATGTTTGTGAGAAAGAATTTTTCTTCTAAAGGAATCATTTGAAGTTTCTTTTATAAAATGGCATGGCTCGACTTGGGAAATAATTTTACTTATTACATAAAATGAATTTTTCAAACTTCTGCTTGAGGAATCATGTTAGACTTGAAACAAAGGCAAGTTAAAGATTAAATAATTCACTTTTAGATATTCTGCGCATTTTCAGTAAGCATTAAATAAATTTTCAGGAATAAAGATCACGAAATTTCTAAATTTCTCTTAAGTTAACGCGCCAGTCATCATACGTGATTTAGGTCACGTGACTAGCAAAATATTCTACACCAATCATGGTTGAGTATTTATAATTTTCTGCACACGCGCGCCCCCTATGATTGTATAAATTTGCATGGCACGAGATAATTTCACCATTCTAGTGTATTGTCATTGAAGTGTTAGAACCTGCTCAAGTGATTCAGTCGTTTTAATTTATGTCGCAATGGAACGAAGCATGCAATCATCTTTGTTGTTGAATCCAACTCGAAAAGTCAACCCTTATCACCAGGATTACAGAATCAAGACATGGAATTTTCATCGTCACCTGTTTCGAATGATGTGAAACCTTCTTCATCAGAATTGAAGAAACAGGAGTTACCCTTCGTGTGTACAACTTGCAACCAAGTCTTTTCCAGAAAGTTTGTGTTGATTAGACATATGAAATCTCACCTCAAGAATAAACCATTTGCTTGTGATTTGTGCGAAAAATCTTTCGTTCAAAATAGTGATTTACAACGACATAGGAGAATTCATTCGAAGACCCTTTAGAAGTATAAGTGTGATTTATGCAATGGCGTATTTTCAAGAAAATATGACTTATTAAAACACAAAATGATTCGCAAGACCCCCAAACGACATAGTTGTGACCTCTGCAGTGATGTGTTTTTGAGAAAATATGACTTATTAAAATATAAGAAGATTCATGTGAAACCCACCCCAAAATACCCATGTGATGAGTGTGATAAAATTTTTCTAACAAAAGTGTTTTACTGAGACATAAACGCACTTCACACAAGGTTTTACCCAAACAAACTGATTCTTCTTTAAAAGATGCCTTGTATGAAAAAGTAAAGCATTTTCAAAGACAAAATGCTCTTAATTCGCTTTCTGTAATTAATCTCACACCTGACGAAGGTAATGATAAAGACTTACACATATTTTTTAATAGTATAAGATCAGATATTTTGAATGGATTAAATTACCAAATGGCAGATAAAACTCATTGAAATGGTATGCAACAGTTCATGTGGTTGTTAGCCGTTTAGTACATGATTGTGAAATGGACTATGCTACTCCCTTTTTCCGTTCAAGAGCAACTCTGGAGTTGACGAATGATAACATACCTCTGCATATTGAGGAAGCATTTGCCAAAATGAATAACTCATTTGAAAAGTTCACACAGCAAGGTACTGGATGGATGTTAGATAGAATTTTGAATTTAGAAGTGTATTCAGCTAAACTTGGCATGTACTAAAACTTGTATTTTTGTACTTGATATTGTAACTTTGAAAATAAATATTATGTGAGTTAATATGCTTCGTGTTTTGTAATTTTTTTTCACATATTAACATACTTTACTATTATCATATACTATATAAATTACTTTTTAACATTTGAATTGGATACAAACACTAAAATCTGAGTTCAAAAACATTTATTCTATCACGCATAAATCTCTTATATTGCAAAATAAAATTCATTTGAAAAATGAATGCTAAAGATTAGAATTCTGTAGAGATTAATTAGACATACCTAAAATCCACTTGCTTGAAATTTATTTTCTTTGAACAGCGACTCAACTTGTAATAAGAAAAATAAAAGGTGCCGTATTCTTTATCAGTTAAACACAAATCCACGTGTTATCACATGACTTCACTCTACCAGGTGAGTGGCTGATAGTACAAACACTTATTCATTATCAATAAGCGATAAGAATAGCTAGATTTTTGTGGTGTTATTGCATTGCTATCCGAATTGTTTGAGCGTGTTTTTGCTACCTCACCTGTAATGTAAGTTTATTTTTAATTTCTTAGATAATTAAAATCACCAATTGCTAATTGTAATTAGCATGTTAATTGATTTTTATAATAATAAGTGATTTATTTTATATTGTTTAAATTTCATTAAGTGTTGATCTTACAAGGAGAGGGCCAACATTGTTTTAATATATGTTGTAGGGTAGAGACCCCTTAGTGTCAGGTTCAACGGATTTTATCCAACGCTCCTTAGTTCTTGAGAAACCGGGGGATCTAATAATAGTACACAACTTAAATACTTTTATTGCAACCACAATTACAGGTTGGTTGTAGCTCAGTTGGTATGGCGTTTGCCGGCTGATCCGCGGGCCAGGGTTCGATACCTGAGTGAACTACATTTGTTTTTCTCATTTTTTGTTTTATAAATATACTTGTAAGTATAATTAATAATCTCATTGTCAATTAAAATTTATAATATTGTATATCAATTATAATTTTAACCTATTTACTTTTAACTAAATAGTTGTATAAAACATCATAAAACTGTTAATTTTTAAAAAATCACTTTTAAAATGTATTTCATATATTCTTTATCGATGCAATGACATTGAGCAATTGTGTCAATTCGTGATTTTAAAGAAACATCATTTACGCATTGCTTTAACAAAGGAAGTCAATGCGATAATACTATTATTCTGTTTTTAAAGTAACAAGCATAATTATATTAAAAATTAGCATCAGAAATAAATTACAACCGATTTTTTGCATATTAAAGATTTTTAAATGTGTAATACGTATGCTTGCGCTTTCAATTAATTTGCTTCCACCTTTATCTTCTTTCTGCTTTTATTTTTATTTTATTTGAATATTCTTTTATTTTATCATAACTAGATGGCACCACAACAGATTTTGTCACGATTTTGGAATTTTTATCATTCAATAATAGATCGAATTTCTTTTTAAATCTTTTTAAAGGATGAGAAATAATAGTTTAAAAAATGATAAATTTAAGTTTTTTAACATTATAATTAATGTATGATATTAAAATTTGTAATTGAAATTTTTAAATTATAATTACAAGTATATTTATAAAACAAAAAATGAGAAAAACAAATGTAGCGCGTTCGGGTACCGAACCCGGGCCCGCAGATCAGCCAGCGAACGCCGTGCCAACTGAGCTATAACCAACCTATCACTACGGTTGCAATGTAAGTATTTAAGTTGTGTACTTTTATTAGACCGCCCGGTTTCTCAAGAACTAAGGAGCGTTGGATAAAATCCGTTGAACCTGACACTAAGGGGTCTGTACCCTACAACATATATTAAAATAATCAAAATCTGTGATTAACAAGGTTGCCCTCTCCTTGTTAGAAATAACTTAATTTTGCTTAATTTTTGTTTGAATGATGTATTTGTGAAACGATTCTTTTCTAGAAAAAGGGATATTCGTTTTCAAATGTATTTCCTGATATTCCGTAACATGCTTTCGCTGAAATTTTTCCTGAACGAGTGTTACAAGATATTTTTTCTCTCTCAGCAGAAAGTCAATTTAGATTTCATTCTCATTAGTCACTTTAACCATGCTTGCTTTGCAAATTGAAAATTATTTCAAAGTATTGAACGATGTTTTTGTGAGACGATTCTTTTCTAGAAAATGAGTCTTGAAAAATATTCACGAAAATTACTTGGCTTGAAAATTTTTGAAAGATATTCAACACTAACCTAATATGCCAGCTTGATCATGACATGTGCATTTAACAGGACGACTTTAAGTGAAATGGCAAATCCTTATCGTGAAACAGGATATCACGTGACAACTTCCTCCCGTTTCATTGGTGGATGATGGAACCACGTGATTCCTTATCTGAAACGTCATTCGACGATAAGAACTCTGAGAAGCGAAGTTCACGCCATGTTATCACTCTTTTCAGGTGAGTACCCATGCAGGTTTGTCTTTGCTATCCGTCCCTCGTATAATCATGTCAAATCATGTTTAAACTTGCCTGAAGTTGTCTAAACATGTTATTGCTTCTTACTTATCCTAAAATGCAAGTTTAATCACGAAAGAAATGTATATATTTATATTTTTGTTAGATTAGATAATTGAAATAAACAATTGCTAAGTATAATTAAATCACTTCCGTTAATTAATAATTATATTAATTAAAATAATAATTGATTTATACATGAACTAATTTATAATACATACTATAGATTTTAGAAATAACTTAAATTTATTTTGCAAGTGAAAAAGAATAATTCAAATACATATGAGTGTTAGAAAATTCTTATGTGAGGAAACTAGAAAGAAAAAATGATGAGAGACCTTGGATATTTCAAGCAAACATTAATCATGCATTTTTCAAGAGTTAAAAGAAATAATATTTTTCATGACTGAGTTTTCAAGATGTATCCAAAGGGTGTCATCGTTAGTTTCCCCACATTCACAAATTTTCTAAGACTTGAAAATAAAAATTCCTAAAATAATTCTAACACCTAAAAATAAAATTCGAAAATAAAACTTTGTTAAAATAAATTTTCTAACTAGTCAAATTAAGATTTCAAAATAAAAATTAAGTACGCTAAAATAAAATTCGAAAAATAATTTCTAACATCTGAAAATAAAATTTCTAACTTGTCAAAATTAAAAATATTCCCTTAAATATTTTCTAAGACTTGAAAATAAAATTCGTAAAATAAAAATAAAGTTCCGTTAAAATAAAATTCAGTTCGCAAAAATTTTTTATCTCTCCTGAATAAATTTAGTTAGCAAAAATATTCTAACACCTAAAAATAAAATTCGAAAAATATTCTAACACCTGAAAATAAAATTCGAAAAATAATTCTATCTCCGCTAAATAAAGTTTGCAAAATAAAATTATTTCCTCGATAAATTTCTATCTCCTCAAAATAAAATTCCATTCGCATAAAATTTCTAACATCTGAAAATAAAAATTCCTAAAATAATTCTAACACCTAGAAATAAAATAAATTTTCTAACACCTCTAAATTAAATTAAGTTCGAAAAATAATTCTATCTCCGCTAAATAAACTTTGCAAAATAAAAATATTGTCTCGTTAAATTTCTATCTCCTCAGAATAAAATTCGAAAACAAATAAAATACCCTCGTACTATAATACGATATCTCGCAAAAATCAAATATTTTCAAAGTCACGCTAATTCATTTATTTTATGAAATAAATACAACTCCTTATCAGTTCCCGACAGCGTACTCTAACACGTCTCCTCTTATCTCCTCCACCGAAATGCGGTTCCTCCACCACCGACTCTTATCAGCGCGCCACTCCACGAGCCTCCACATCCTCCACACTCCACAACGCAGGTGACGCCGAACCGGCATAATCACACTACTCGCATCTAAATATGACTATGAACATCAGATCTTACATGCATATCATGCTGTATATCATAGATATCGCTTGATGTTCACACAAAAATTTGCTCATTATGGATATCGAAGCTTGTTTATGCTCGACGTGAAATAGCCAACTAAATACCATCCACAATCACAGCGTGCACTAAGTTCGTAGACGCATTAGTGTTGGATTTACTTTTATCATTCAACTGTACGTGCTAAAATGTTTCAATACGCCCAGATGCTATTTTGTGCAGAATTAGAACATAGGAGAAAATTATCAGGCGTCAGTGACACCTAATAATTCTTAGTTGCCAAGATATTTTACTTCGGGGCCGTTTTGAAATTATTTACTTTGTTTATATTCTATGCATATAAACAGGTAGTATAATGAGACAACACCATTTGTAAACAAAATCATTTTAAAATTCATGGACATTAATATGTTTTTTTTATGTTTTTTTAGGGGGGAGGGGGGTAGCGTGACTTGTTCAGTTGCATGCTACATTTTTCTCGCTTTAAATTGATTGCAAGTCTTCTATTGTAATCAATCAAGTGTGGCCCACACAGCTTAACAAATAACAAACCAAAGAATGAAAGAAGTAGAAAAAGCAAAGTTTTGTTTATATTTTAATTAAATTAGAATAATTACACACATTCCTATTTACATTCTTCCCTCTTCTTCTTGAGCTTTATGAAATGAAATATTGTGCTGAAATAGAGTAATAACAAAAAACTGAATAGACTAGACTAGACTAGACTAGACTAGACGAATGGGTACCAGTTTCTTCATTTGGAAATAAGCTAAATGAAAAAAGCAAATTTGCATTTTATAAGTAAAGAAAAATTAATAATTAGATGTAAAAAATGACGACTAGGTGTAAAATCACAGTCGTCAAATTGACGACAAATAAGTGCAAAATGCAACTAACTGCTGCTAATTTCGAATCCTGATTTTGAGTATCTACTTATGTAAGCGCAATGTAAATACAAGTATCAATGTCAGTGTTTTCTAACGTTTGTTTTCATGCACCTGATATAACATCGAACAGTTCAATTCGTATTTTTCTTAAAACTAAGGATCTTAGGTGGATTCTAACTCTCTAAAGTTCATGTTGGCTCATTAACCTGTAAATTAAATTATGAAATTCTTTAAAAGTTATTACAGTGAAACCTCCCTGTGCGATCACCTCCATTAAGCGACCACCTCCCTGAAAGACCATATTTTCATGGAACGAAATTTATTCCCATAGGCTCAATACTAATTTTACCTCTAGTCAGAGACCACTCCAGTTTAATTCCCTCCATGAGCGACCTATTTCTTTGAAGCAAATGAAACAAATTCCGTTTTTTCCTGTTCGCTTGAAGAAGGTTTTATTAGAATATTAATTCCGGAGAGCGCATTATTCATCACATTTATAAACTAAGTTTAGAATTTGTATTAATTTTTAAGTTTTTAAACCCCTTTGTACCTATTTAGGCTATGAATTTAACTCTGATGAGAAATTAAGAATGACGGTCAATAAACTTCCCTGCCCTATTCTGTCGGAAAACTCTCAAAGAAATAGATAAATTAATGAAATCGTCATATTTTGAAATCTTCATAATTTGTTCCCGTCAAAAAAAAAAAAAAAAAAAAAAAAAAAAAAGTATTTATTTACTGAACTTCGAAAGGACTTGGAAATAAAAGTTATGCAAGATAAAACCGTAAAATCAAACCAAAGATCAATGTATTGATTTTTTTAAACTCTGCAGTAATTAACTAATGTAATTAACTTTTGATTTTATACTTAAATTTTCATATTTTTTCCTAATGTGAAAAATAAGTTTTAAGTAACATTAATTGTTACCCTTTTCAACAATTAAAATTTAGATTTAAACATGACCTCCATTAAGCGTCCACCTCTCGGAGCGACCAATTTTTATTGGAACGGAACGTGGTCGCTTTAGGGATGTTTTACTGTATTATATTTTGTTTAGCCTTCCTTCTTGTATTTTTGATGTTTAAGATTAGTTAAATAAAATTTCCCTCATTCTCCGACTCTTCTTTTTACTCAAAAGTTGTTTCTCTTTTCAGTAACTCCTGCTTTCTTTATCTTGGAACTGTAGTTTGCTTTTTCCTGTCATTTTTACTTGTCATTTTTTTCTATGAATTTCCGTATTAATTAAACTATGAATTAACATTTTAATTAAATTAGAATATTTTATTACCCCCCCCCCCCCCCCCCCGCCTTTAGATCGACAACTTTCGATCTCAGTGCTGTATTTTCTGTGTTTTAAATTATTTTTAAAAATTAGATAATTCCATCAAAATTGTATAATTTTTTATGTAATTAATTGGGATAATAATAATTATGTGTGAGGAAAAAATGGGAGAACGTGAAACAAAGTATTTTTTCTTTAACAACTATGAAAAAAAAATGAATTATATATATATTGCAGTTTGCATAATGTTTTCGTTAATGTTTATCTTTTTAAGTATATTATCACTTCGGTACACGTATATTTTCACATTTATTTGTTTCGTATGTAACTTTTTTGTTCACATTAAAATTATATATAATACACTAATTAACTCAAGCAGTTTGACTTTTATGGCACTCTTCCAAATCAGGATCTATGAGTCCGTCCTAAGCCTAATTATCTGAATATATGCCTCAAAGCATGCGAAAAACTACATTTTTATTGTATTTTATATAACTTTTTACATAACATATTTTTGCGTATATTTAAACTATTAAAATTCTACACTAATACACAAAAATAAAGTCTCATACTTTTTTTTTTTTTTTTTTTTTTTTTTGTTTCAAATTATGCAATTTTAAGAAACTAATAATAAGGATTTTTTTTTGTGTGTGTGTGCACAATTATCCATCATCTTTCTTAGGAATTTCCACTACGTAGTGAATTTCCTCGACCAAAAAAACATTGTTGATTGACAATACAATATGTATTATATAATTATATTATTATATCTTTAAATATATATAACAGGGTTGGCACGGTTTAAACCGTTTGGTTTTTTTGTCAAAAAATTTTTGGTTGTTTTAGAACAAATCTAATATAATATTTTTTCTTTTTAGTAATTTGGGTGCTTTCAATTATTGGTAGGAGTAATTTCTACTTTTAACACATCTCAGCAGTCAACATGAGACATAACGAGTCTAGGTCATGTTTCTATGCATGTAGAATAAACATTAACATGTGCTCATGAACATGTCTGATACCCTAAAGATTTAGCTTAAAACATGTGAAATTAGAAAAGCTAAAATAGATAAATAATATTCAATATTTTGCATAAAATATTCTCATTTAAAAAATGCTACTTGCTGAATCTAATGGATCTAAAAAATGTTGACTTGGACATTTGTAGTTATCACTCAGAAAACAAATAACCAGAAGTATTTCGATTAAAAAAATAAAATAATAAATAAATAAAAAATAAAATAAAAATAACGACCACAGAATAATATATTATCTTCATGAAACTGCATCAAATATTTGTTGATTATTAATCAAAAGATTCTTCATACGATTTTCATGATACCAATGTTTCACTGTGCATCCTTAAAACACTTAATAAAACACCAAAGAATAAAGAGCAATTTATTCTTTGAACTTAAGACATGTTACTAATAATATTTAAATTTCTTCTAACTTGGGGTTTTTTTTAAACCCCGATTTTTGCCAACCCTGATGTAATAAAAATACCAAATCATTTTTTTTTATTGTATGAATACTTTTTGTGATATTAAATTACAAAAATATGAAAATTGTACTTTATTTATGATGTCTTAAATCTGTAAATGTCTCTGTCACAGACACTATCAAGTGAGTATAAAAAGGTCTTATTTTTAAATTCCATTTTCATTTTTTTAAATGTTGGAAAATCTTTTTATTAATAAATTTTTTATGCGTTAGATTTCTTTAAGTTAGTATTCCATCCGTATTTCAAAAAATTACAGTGAATTAAATGTTGCATATGGTCAATATTATGTGTTGTTACTCAATGTGAGTAGTTTACGGTATAAAGTGGATAGTTGAAATTATATTATGCATAGAACATTAAAATGAAAATTTATAAACAATACAAAAAAAAATTATGAATCAATTATTACAAAATCTATGCAAACGCTGGAAGGATATGGAGGTAAACATTTAACTCAGAATACACATATATGGGGAAGTTATACCAATGGCCAATTTTTTACCATTTTCCAACATATAATTTTAAATTCCGTCTAAGACGATTTTACTGTATAGCAATTTCAGATTTTTAACACTTCAATATATGGAATATGGATTAACAATATTAATGATATCTGAAACATTTACATACAAGAAATAGAGATTCATTAAAAAAATAAATATCGCAGTCTGCGGCACTTCTATAATAATAAAGATTATAAACATAAAAAAAAAAAAAAAAAAAAAAAAAAAAAAGTTAAGATAAATATTTTTGTCAGAACTCCTCGTACGAGACAAATTTTTAACCAAATCGACGTAGACCAAATCGAAGATGTTTTGTAGAAATTCACTCGGGCTGGGCCGGGCTCGGCCCGAACTTCTGATTTTTGTATCGGGCTGGGCCAAATTTCTTTTCTATGAGTCGGGCCGGGCCCGGCCTGGAAATTTCGGCCCGTGCAGACCTCTATCATGAACACCCCATATTACATTCGGCAGTATTTTTTAACAGGATTTCTTTTAATGATAATTGCGTAAAAATAAGCATCAAACATTAGTTTTTAGGAAATACAGTTTCAAATAAATTAATAAGTGTGAAAGATATACAATTTCTCTAATTTCTACCAGTCATGCCAGACTGTGTCAAGTATGGAACATGATTATCATGAATAGGGACGTATTAAAAGAAAATACTTAGAAGTATATTTCAACTTTATTTTTACATACAACATAATAATATATTTTATTTTATAATTTGGGAGCCCATTTATAAGAGAACGGGTTGCTAAAATGTTTTAAAAAGTCAAAAAATAACATAAAAACTAGAAAAGAGGAATTTTGCTTTTTCAGAATTTAGTATCACCCCCGATGAAAAAAAATATATATGTATACAAATGTAGATAGTTCAGTTTTAAGACTTAAAACACGCGCTTTTATTTTAAATAAAATGACGTCATCCGCATCCGCTGAAGAATTCCTCATTTACGATCCAGTCTTAAACAGCATCTACAGTAAAATATGTATAGGGCGTGACTAATGCTGAATAATGCACAGATCCAAAGAAAAAGATTTCATCATTCAAGAAACTGGACAAAAAAAATCGGCTATCTCATGATTCATAGGCCTTCATTTGTTTGTAATATTAATATAGATACTTAAAATTAAATTTAGTTTAAAATAGCTCCATGTTTTATCAGAAATCATTCATTTATATTTTTTCAAAATAGCATGTATTTTAATTACTTTTTTCAGTTTTTATGAAAAAATGGCAACAAAAAGATATAAATTGCTATTTTCCAACTATTTTCCCTTTACTTTCTACAGAAATGGAGTACTTGAGTTGCCAAAATTAAACTAATAATTTTGCTAAAAACTACAAAAAAAATAATATCTCAAAAATAAATGGAGATGCAGTTTTCAAACAAATTGCATTTAAAAGTACTTTTTTTCCCCAATACGACGGTATAAAAAATTGAAAATGTGCGATGCTTAGAGGTTTAAAAAATTGCAGTAGAGATTATTCCGTACAATGATACATCTGCTTTGTTTTACGGCTGGCTTATACAGCGTAACGTTATTTTTTGGAGACAACACAATAATAGGTGGGAGAAAGAAATAGCCTACCAGTGGCTAATAAAATCCAGTTACAGGAATATTAACCAAATAGTATATTAACCAAATTGTTTTAGTAAAATTCTAGTTTTAAATTGATCATTAATTTTATAATGCCGAATTTGTTCTTCAAAACGTCAAAGGTGGTAGAAACGGATAAAAATGTGCTAGTGTGTTTTGTGGCACAATTTTCAATTGGTTTGGGAAGCTTTGAAAGAATGTTATTTAACATAAACTGTATCATCATTTATGGCATAAATGAAACTTGTGAATTCACCCTTTTTGCGTAAAAATTCTACTTTTACCTCAAAGTTTCCACAATTTTGGCCACTAATGTGTTATTGAAGAGTACTGTGGCACGTTTGCTATCGAAAATGGGGTGTATAGCATTTATAGTTCGTATATAAGGGCTCAAAAGATTCCCGTTACATTAGGGTCAATGGAATAAAACCGTTTGCGGTGCATTTTATAATGTTTCATTAAAATATGTAATATGAACTTTAAAAAGTTCACTGTTTTACTTAACCTTCTAACCGCCGCGAACTGATATATCCGTTCTCTAAACCGTAGGTTTCACTGCAATAGAAGCATTATTTAAATTTATATAATTATACATCTATAATCTAGTTTTAAAAAAATAAGTTATGATTATCACTTCCAAGGCTTATATGGCTATATGTCATTAAAAAAATTGTATCATGTTAAAAAAACTTCTTTCTTTATCATTTTAAAAATTACAGAGAAAACAACATTACAATTTTGCCCTTTTGCCCGGCGGTCAGGGGGTGAAAAGTTGATTAAAATAATGAAAGAGATGTTACAAGTTAAATATACATTTTATTTAAAAACTTCTTGGTACTTTCGAGCTTTCCCAAGTCATCATCAGAGAATATTATAATAACTAATTGATGTTTATTTAATACGTCACTTCGTTTTGAAAATGAGAGAGCCAATAATTACTAGAGTTGAAAGTAGAAGTAGCAGTAGCAGTTTGTTGGATTGAAGTTAATTACAGAAAATATACATTATTATTAACTGCAGTTCCATTTATTTTATTACATCACTCTGTTCTCATGCGTCACTTTCATTTTAAATGTGTAGCTGGACAGTCGAAGAGCAGTGTTTTAGATTAAATTTGCGTAGAAGAAATATTTAACTGCTGTACTACAAACTATAATACGTCACTTTGCTCAAGTTTTCAGAATTTATTTTAAATATTGAATACATATGAGAACAGAATGATGTAATAAAATAAATGGAACTGCAGTTAATAATAATATATTTTTTCCCTAATTAAGTTCAATCCAAGAAACTGCTACTTCTACTTTCAACTCTAATAATTCTTGCTCTCTTATTTTCACAACGATGTGATGTATTTGTATAAATGAACAGCAATTCTGAAGAAAGGCGTGCGAAAGCCCGAAAGTACTAAGAAGTTTTTAAATAAAATGTATATTTCTAACTTGAAACATCTCTTTTATTATTTTAGTCGCCTTTTAAGTAAAACAGAGAACTTGTTAAAGTTCATATTACATATTTTATGTTTGAATCAAGGTGAAATGTTGCGTTTCGTCTTATGATTTTATTTGAGATGTTACGTTATTTCAAACATAATAAAGTTGATATGCATGTATGTAGTGTACTAAAAACTGCATTCTGCATGATATGGTGTGCAAAGCATTTGTCATTTATTTACAAGGTCGCTGAAGAGAATTCAATTACATAACTCGGTCTGGGGGGGGATTGTTTGCAACGTATTTTAATTGCGTTACATTTTTACAAACATAATGAAATGTATATACATTTTTGAAGTATACTACAAGATGAATATGACATACATAACAGTTATCGTTCACTTTACAGGGATACACAAAAGATTTTGATTACAGATCTGTCTAGGAGCGAAATAGCTGGAGGTGCGTTTTCAGATGTGGTATGCGATTTTGTTTAACTAAATTTTTGCATACTACATTGTGCGTATAAATTCTATAGGTCATATAGAGTGCTGCCCAAAATAATTCGTAACCATTCACGTATATGAGCGTGAATTGCCTAAGGGTGTTTTTTAACTGAGTTTTACATTTTCCAGATGAATTTATATTTAGTATACTAAAAGATTTTTTGTAGAATATAAATATTTTCGTATACACGGCTATACAAAGAATCTTGTACAGATGAATTTCTGACAAGACAGAATTTCTGAAAGTATGTCTTCAGTTTTGCTATGCGTTTTTTTCCTGAATTGAATTTTAGTTTAATATGAGGAGTGTATAAAAATTTGTAGATCAGGGCTTTAAAAATTATTCGAGTGCATTTCCATCTAATGGTGGAATGAATTTTCAACTGTATTATGCGTTTTGTAACTAAGCTAAATTTTAGCACACTATATGATCCCGGTAGCAGAAAGTTCGAGACGGGAGACAGGCGTCGCAGATTTTCTTTTCTCTTTTGCAGATTCTTTTTCTTCGAACCTTTATTTTGCTTTTTATTATGTTTCGTTCCTTATTACTTAGTAAAAAAAAACTTACGATTATTATTAATAAAAATTTATAAAATGCATAAAAACGCTGCAGGTAAGTGATTTGATTAAGGATGTTCTCAAATCCAAAGGATCAACTTTCTGACAAAAGTTTTTAATTCATTTTTGTTCGGAAACGCATGAAACTAAAAAGGTGTTGTTATTGAGAAACTATGTCATCGAGTTGTTTTTTCCGTTTTCTTGTAAACGCAATAGATCTTTCAGAAAATATCGTCAAAGTTGGCATTTTGAACTAAATTTCCGAACGAAAGAAGAAAATCCAGTCAAATAAGGGGAGAAAAATGCCGTGTCACGTGATCCAAATCGCTTCTATAACTCTATAGGAAATGGATGGATCCAAAAATGGAAAAAACAGTTCGATTCCAAATCGCTTCCAAGGTCAACCTTTCCAATTTTTTATCTTTCCGTTAAAAAAATGAATTTGTAAATATGTCAAAACGTTTTGCGCTTGTTGAGCAGATCAGTTGAGAACAGCCTTAATGAACGATTCAATTGTAAAAATATTTTACCTGCAGATTATTTCTTGTCCCTGAAATATTTGTCGCAGACACTTGGAGAATTTTCTGCTTCTGGGTGTGTAGAGTAGGGTAGACCGGGGCTAGTTGGCCCGCTTTTTCTTCTAATAATTTTAAAAAAATTACAATTCAACATTTTAAATTTCTTTTTATGTTACCACTATCAGTGTACTTTCAGGAAGAAGTCACAATAGTAAAAATTGAAAATATTAACTATAAGTATTAGTTTAGAAGCTCAAATTGACACCAAGTCGCTTGGGCCAACCTGCCCCGATTGCGGGGTAAGTTGGCCCACGTCTCTTTTTAATGTTCTGATAGTGTAAAAGTTTAAGAAACGATCAAAATTTTACCAAATCTTAATTTTTATTTCTTGCGAACGAAAACACAATATAGCCCCCCAAAATTAAAATAAAAAATTTCGTCAATTCACAAGATATCAAATTCAGTTAAGTTTATCATAAATCCTCTTAATATTATCCACAATTTTTGTATTGACAAGCTTTTGATAGGCGCAATGCTTGCAGCAAAAAGAAATTAAAAACAAAAAAAGTTTGTGTGTGGTGGGCAAGGAGGTTGTATAAGAAAAAAAAATCACATTTCCCTTAATCCATTGCGGGCCAACATGCCCCATGCTAAATGGGCCAACTAACCCCGTATCGCCATTTTTGTTTTTCATGACTGTAATGAATTATTCTGAAAGTATTTCAATAAAAAAACATGCCCTACAATAACTACGAACAATTGTTTTTCTGAATTATTATATATCAAAATCTCAAATGTAATTTACAAACAAATAAAAAACGATTATTTATAAGAGAGGAAATTTACTCACCTTTGCAAAATTTTGAAAATTCTCAATAATTCTTTAACGGACGCTCCGACTTCAATGGTGCTTATGTTGGAGGAGAAAAGCGAAGAAGCGCATACTTGGCTGGACTGACAATGTTATCTAACGCAAAGTTAAAAAAAATATTGCGACTGGGCCAACATGCCCCTATGGCCAACTAGCCCCGGTCTACCCTATATACAGATGTATATTGATCCTTCAGGGAAGCACAAAATAGTTCGAGTACCTTTCCGACTATAGACGTTTAATTGCTGAAATTTGGGTTGAACATTTTAAACAGTGACGTTCCGATGCAGTATTCTGCAAGTATTGGAAAGTGTTTCACGATTTTTCTTTCTTTATGTACCTTTAATTTGGAGAGGTATTACTTTCAGATCGTAAGAATTGTTGGGCAGATGAACTTAGTTTACTATATATAAACTAAGAATTAATAGGATTATAATAAAGTTTGAATTGAATTTAAATTTTAGATTTAAAATGAGATTTTAATATTTTATTACCTTTTTATATGTTGTACTTTCTAAGATTTTTCGCTAAATATGGATGAGAATTTTTTCTTGTTTAGCTTAATTCAAAAATCCCCCCCCCCCCCCCCCCCCCTTCATCATATTTAACAGAGTAATAAGATGAGAGTATTATATAATGATATATGATTTCATCTAGTAATTTATAAATTTCAATTTTACCTGCTCTAATGTAGAACTACTAAAACAAAGTACTATCGATAAATTATTTTTTTTCTGCGTTCATTTCTCAGAGTAACCATCACGGGTTAGAACAATGTGTAATTCTTATTGTTTATGTTTTTATACGCTTGCGATTTATGTTACCTTTTTTTTTTTTTTTTTCATTTTTCCTCATAATTGTTATTTTTCCTATGCGTTTTATTCGTACAATTGTAAATAGAGAAATCCAGAAGATGAAATACATCGATAAAAGAAAATATTTTTCTCAAAAGAATGAGCCTGTAGCAGATATTTTTATCGATTCAGCAGCTTTCAAACGTCTTTGAGAGTTAAAATAACTAAAGATGTGTATATATTTGCACACATCTTTAGTTATTTTGAATATAATTTTTAAGCAATTACAAACCGCGCCGTTAATAATGAAAAATAAGCAAATTTGCCTAAAAATAAATGTCATCTAATTATTTTTTCTCTTTTCTAAAAAAAAAATTTTATTAAATTAATTTGAATTACATTAAATTAATACATTAATTAATTATCAAATAATAATTAATTATTAAATAATAATGAATTAATTATTAAATAAATCATTACATTAAATTAAATTGCATCGCTTCCATGACTTTCATTTTTAGTTATGTCGCAATAAAAGAGCTTAGAATTCAAGTGACATCAACTATGTAGCTCTTAAGGCTGTTCTTAACTGCTCTGCTCAACAAGCGTAAAACGTTCTGACATATTTACAAATTCATTTTTTAACGGAAAGATATAAAACTGGAAAGCCTGGCCATGGAAGCGATTTGGAATCGAACTGTTTTTTTTCATTTTTTGATCAATCAATTACCCTTTGAGCTATAAGCGTTTTCGATCACGTGACAAACCCGTTTTCCGCCCGCTCTTGAGTGATTTTTCTACTTTCGTGCGGAAATTCGGTTCAAAACGTCCGCTTTGACGCTATTTTCTGAAAGATCTGTTGCGTTTGCAAAAAAAAGGAAAAAAACAGCTCGATGACATAGTTTCTGAACAACAACACCAGTTAGTTTAATACATTTTCGAACAAAAATGGATAAAAACTTATGTCAGGAAGCTGCCCTTTTTTATTTGAGAACAGCCTTAATAATTCGAAAAGTAACTTAGTAACAGTTCTTAATAACACAAAAGTTTTCTATGGCATTTATTGAATAGTTTGGGTTTCGACTGGCGTTCCCAGGTCCAGTGTAAAGAAAATCGGGACAGGGAAAGAAAAAAAGCTGGACAGCTGCTTCTAAATCGGGACATAAAATTACAGAAAATCCTATGAAAATGCAACATGCGTATAATGAAATACTTCAATTTAGCAGGTATAATTGTGTATTATTCGTATCGCAGGGATAATGAAATTTTTGATTTTAAAACAGAATTCCGTTATAAATAGGTTCAATTTACACAAAGTTTACTCAGCGGAGTACAGTAAAACTAGTAAAAACAGAATCTCTTTTATCTGCAAAATATTCCTTTTTAGACAAATTTTTAGTGTCTAGGCAGGTAGATTTGTAAGGTATTCCTTTAGAAGAGACTATACAAAATTTCTGTTATTGATAAGTTCTGTCTTAACAGGTTTTTATTATATTAAGTTCTACTTGATGCAGATTAAAGAAAATGAAATTAGGGGAAATTAGGCTTATTATTATTATTATTATTATTATTATTTTAATGAAGAATTTTAAAGATTGTTCAGAACTGTTCGGATACAATAAATTTCAGTGCAAAAAAAAAAAAAAATAATAATTTAGATTTTTTTATTTAGTTATTTATTTTATAATTCGTTATTATATAGTAACAAATAGGACAGAAATATAGTATAATTTAAAGATTTTAACTTGTATGGTTGAAGAAGGCAAAGACGTAGTGAAAAATTTGGCAGTAGGAGGGGATGGGAGTTTTAAAGAAAATTTTTTTAAGCCGAAATCACAGAAAATTCTGTCCCTGAACTAAAAACGGGAAAAGCATTATTATACTCCCTGTAGGAAAAATTGGCTTTTCAAGGACAAACATTCTCTTTTCATTATGCCTTCGTTGGTCACTCCTGGTAATGAAGGGGAAATGAAAAGGGGCGTTTGTCCTTGAAAAGCTGATTTTTCTACATGTAGTATATATAGTGCCTGAAAGTTCATAAAATTATACGTCTCATAAATTGGCAATTTTGGTCGTAGAAGAAGGGAATTTTTGCTATTTACATTGTTAGAGCAAGAGGAAAGTTTTTCTAAATATAAGTTATAGAGCCCAGAAACCGTATAAAAACCTAAGATTCGCAACTTAAAAAAATTAACTATTTTGACGTAAATAGATTTTCATAGGATGAAGAACAAGCATTTGAAAGGTTTCTGGAACTGGAAATATACCTCTAGAGACACCGTGGATGTACATTTTTACATTTTTATTATTGCGTATATTTAGATTTACAAGGAGAGGACACGAGGTTGGGGACACAGAAACCGGCGACCCTTTGAGCAATGATAAAGTATAGTTATAGTTCAAGCAATAGGGGATTTTACCGGGCAAAATTAATGGTAATTCTGGAAATCGGCTTACTTTGATTTTTGGGTCGCTGAATGCGAATTTGTAACTTCCCACCAAAATTTCCCTCGGCAACCCCCCCAGTTTTGATAAAATGCCCCCCAAAAAGGTTTTAAAAAAATCAAATCTTATAAGGAAAGTTCGGAGTGGAGACGGGTGGGAGAATGTAAACTATGTGAGTGGTTAAGTGGAATTGCGCAACTTGGTCTACGCAGCACCGTGGCGCATGTTCCGAGGCAGATTCCCCCCCCCCCTCCCCATTCATCCTACGTCATAATGTCATATATCTTATTTGTTAAAAATGTTGTCTACTTTCTGAATTTCTAGACATTTTCCCCCTAAAAGAATAAAAAAATCATTTAAAAAAAAAAAAAACCTTTTTTTTTGGGGGGGGGGGAGGGGGGGGGTTGCCGGGGGAAATTTTAGCGGGAAGTTAAAAATTCGGATTCAGTGACCCCAAAAACATATAGTAAGCTTTTTTCCAGAACTACCATGAATTTTGCTAGGTAGAGCCCCTATACGGTCTCTATTGCCTAAACTATTAGTAGATAAACATATCACGAGGATAAAGCGCAATATGCAAGAGCTCTTAAAAAACAACCCCCAAAGTCACCCAATTTTGACTTAGTAAATATAATTGGATAAATTATACACGTTTCTGAGCGGCCCGGCTGGGTTGTACAGTTGGCAGCGAGCCAGACTTATAAATTTTCACTTTGTGGGTTCGATACCCGACAATACTTTTTTTTTTTTTTTTTCCGCCATGAATTGAGTCTTCTGAAATACATTCTTCAGTATTTAGAAATATAGAAATTTGTTCACTAGACATGTTTTTTCATTTTAATTACGAAATGTGTTTTGCTAAAAACTACCAGTAAATCTACGTAATTAATAAATATTAATGCTTATGAAAAGATTTTTTACTGTAAAAAATAGTTGTTCTTATTCCAAACATAAAATCCCGAGATTGAAGGAAAAGAAAAAAGTTGAAAATTTATAAAACTTGTACATTGAGACAGTATTAGACACTTATACTTTTACAATGTATTAGAAAAGATTAATTTAAAATACCATATTTTAATTTTATGCTGCACATTTTAATTGATTTCGCTGGGAATAACAGACGTTTATTCGTATTAAAAAAAACTGTAAATAAATGTGAATAATATAAAAAAAATTTCTGTTTGAGAAATTCAAATTATGTATTTTATTTTTATTTTTTACTTTTCTAGATCCTTAAAACTGTTATAAAATTGCAATTTTTCTGTAAATAAATAAGTATATATATGTGCGCAAAGAAGCATGTTTTTGTTTATATCTAGCTTAAATTTAAATAATTATATATTTGATTGTGGTTCGAAAATAATTAATCATTATTTTGTCTGCGGGGTGTGTGTGTGGGGGGGGGGGGGGGGAGAAAAAGCCTTGTCGAGATATTGAGCCCACAAAGTTCCGAAAGTGAAAAATTTAAAAGCCTGGCGCTCTGCCAACTGAACAATCCGGGCGCTCTTAAATATGCGTAATTTATCCGATTACGTACTAAAACGTCAAAATTGGGTGGCTTTGGAAGTTGTTTTTTAAGAGCCCGTTGCATATTGCGCTTTATCCTTGTGAACTTGTGATATGTTTATCTACTAACTATACTCTATCATTGTATAAAAGATTGCCGGATTATTAAAAGATCGCATTGGGTTACACACTAAACCCAAAAATTTAATGGCTCACTTTTTTTCGGGGGGGGGGGGGGGGGGGCACTATACTAGTGCATCAGAAATTTACTAATACCCACTTTTAAAGCATAGAGAAA
Organism: Maratus speciosus; assembly: GCA_963932465.1. Lineage (NCBI taxonomy): Eukaryota > Metazoa > Arthropoda > Arachnida > Araneae > Salticidae > Maratus > Maratus speciosus. The sequence continues at coordinate 319,593,940 of OZ010789.1, forward strand.
GGTAACATTTTTAATTTTTTTTCCCCTTCCAGGGAATATATTTTGAAACTTTGAATATTTATTCTGATAAATGAAAACTAAGACTTATCTAAAACAATATATATATATATACATACCGGGTGTCCCAAAAATGACTGATGGATTTTAAAATTCAATAACTTGCAAACGGTGACAGATATTAAAAAAATTCTTGCAGGAGTGTTATGTATGTCAGGAGTTTTTTACAGTGATTTTTGATTTTAGTTCTAATACAAAACAGTAGATGGCGCTGAGAGCAATAGGTGCTCAGTCCAGACCCGATTTTTGGTACTTCGGGATCCATTCAATACATTTTAACCTCCTTTTTCCGCATGGAAGAAGAGAGAGGCCGAAAAATCGAGCCTGGATTTAGCGGTTATTGCTTGCAGCGCCATCTATCAATACTATTTATAACTAAAACTGATAACCGCAGCATAAAAACTCCTGACATCTTGCATAACACTCCAGCAAGAATTTTTCTAATATCTGTCACCGTTTACAAGTTTTTGAATTTTAAAATCCATCAGTCATTTTTCGGACACCCGGTATATATATATATATATATATATGTGTGTGTGTGTGTGTGTGTGTGTGTGTGTGTGTGTGTGTGTGTGTGTGTGTCTTTTGCAGTTCACAAATATTTTAATGATACTTAGATAAAATGCTCTTACGTGGGTACATTTAGTACCTTATTTGCAATTATTATTTTATAAGAATTGCCAGATTTCAGAAAAGAATATTGGTAAATTAGTTGAAATAATGTAATAAATAATTTATTAAATAGTTTTAAATAACAATTCAATAAATTAATTTTAATGGGGGAATCCTTTTTTAAATTCATATCATCACCATTATATAAATTAAGGGAACCCTTTTTGAAGGTGAAGTGGAATTTTTCCTACTTCATTATTTGAGATACAAAAGGTTAAAATACTCAAATGCAGTATAATATTATATTTGATTGTAGGTTGAATTTAAACTTTAACAATGGGGGCAAATTATAAATTTAATAAAAATATTGTGTTTAAAAGCTTAAATCACATTTTACATGAGATAATATGGATTTTACAAATTTTAATGAGTTGACAGCTTAAAGTATAATTTATTTAAAACATATAGGTATATTTAAAACTCAATGTAACTAAAGTTTTCGACCAGTGATGCGAGACATTATTTATTGTTTTTAATTTAAATGAAATCATTAAAACTTACTTAGCGCCTTTCCCTAAAAAATGTGTTTTCTAAATACTCAATATTCTATTAAATATTACTATGACACACACAAACTTAATATTACTATAACAAATCATAAGTTATATTTTAAGTAAAGGCTATTTTTAAAAATTATTTATAATTTAAAAATAAAACATAGGATTTCAAATACAAAAATACAGAAAATAATCAACTTTTGTTAGAATATTTATTTTTTTTAATAAAAAAAAAAAAGTGTGTAAAGTGTAATTAATGATTAATTTAATAGTTCTGAGATTTTAGTTATTTTATTTTTGTAAATAAAATGAAGCAATATTAGAGAACACAGTTTTGAGATAAACAACTTTGAAGATATTTATTTGACTTATAAAATATTGAATAACACCTTCTATATTTAATAACTTTGTAAATATTAAGTGTTTCGAAAAATTGTTTTTGTAACATATTCCTTCTCTTTAGACTGTTAACTCAGAAACAGTTATTTTTATTATAATTGACTATGCCTTAATAATAACTGTATTTATAAGCCTGTACGAATTATTGTAATTGTATATATTTAAATACAAATAAAATTAAAAGTTTCATTTTTACCATACATTAATTTTTTAAACAATAATTAAATGAGAAAACATATACATTAATTTTTTAACAATAATTAAAAATGAAGTTTTATCTTTTATTAAAAAAAAAAAAAAACCCAAAATATATTATTATATCAACCGAGACAAGGAATTGAAAATTCTGTAAAACACTGTATATCATAAAAATATATGTTAGTTTCAAACACTAATATATGGTAAAAATGAACTTTTATTTGTATTTGAATTCGCATTATATATATATATATATATACAGTTATTTGTGTCACAAACTTAGTAAAATATCATCCGAGGAAGTGTCATCGTTTCAACCCATTCCCCCGCGAGTCGTAAATCGGAAATATAGCGGAGAATATTATGAGGTAAGGGAAGAAAAGTAAGAAAAGAAAATTAGATAATCTGACTGCAAACCCCTCTTAGCCATCCCCCCCCCCTATTTTCTCTTTGCTGAAAACTATCTTTCCCCCTTAAGCTTGGCGATTTTCTGCCTTTCCCCCTACTCAAACCGGTTACATCACCTTTCTGGCAACCCTGCCGAGCGACGCGCTTTTTTCTCCTTCTCTCTGTTTGTGACTTCAGTTGAGTTTTGTCCTTACATACGAGTGGATTACTAGTTGTATATGTGCGCGATGTTATAACGTTAACCATGTGTGCGTGTATATTGTTAATAATGTGCCGGTCCTCGACGGATTTTCAACAAATAAGCGATTCAGGCGGAGTTTCGTAAACCCTGCTTCCATTTCGTGGATTGTGCAGTGTTGTCATTAGTTATAAGGAGTTTTTTCCTACTATATTACACTTTTTTTTTTTCTTTGGTGTGTTTTACTTTTCCATTATTAACGAGTGATGAAGAGAAGCGGAGCGGAAAGTGAGGCTTCGCCGCCCTGCCCTTCCGGTGGTCCTTCTGTGGCGGACCTGCAAACTGGTGAAAGGACTTGCAGCAGTTTTGATGAAGTTAGGTGGTGGTGCAGGACACAATGTAAGTCCAATATTATGTGGATTACTGGTGGAAAATGGAAAGTAGAGTTGCATTCACTGTGTTACTTTTAATTACTAAAGGCTCCAAACTTAAGAAAAAATACAACAGTTTACTTGTTTAACATCTTAAACACGTAAGCTGGGAAAAAATAATAAAATTGCACAGAATATTAAATAGCTTATCACATCCCAATTATATTAAGTTACGAAATACCAGCAGCAGCATATCAGTTATTTTTAATGATCAAAGTTTTCTTTTGCATTTTGATCCAAGTCAGCTGTATTAAATTAAATATGAATTTTTAGCAGCAAAAAAATATCGACAAATAAATACTGATATGCCAAATTTGGAAACATCATTCCATCCCTATTTTTTCTTTCTTAAACTTAACCTTGGAAGCTTCCCTTGGAGTTCTTGACCTTTCAGAAAATGTCTGCTATAGCGCTAAGCCTTCGGTTAACATTTATCGCTTGACTTCTAGTATTTATTTTATTATAAAAAATGTTAATGACTATAATATGTGATTGGTAGACTTTTGTTATTACTTCTTCTCAGTTTTCCCTTTGGGAATATAATTTGACAAGGGAATAAATGAAATTTATTTGTGCACAAAGTATTTATGACGCAAGTTACTCTCGTTGTCAGGCTAAAAATAAAAAACACGTATTTGAAATTTTATACAAAACATAATAAGGTTATAAAAGTTTTTAATAATTTTTCCTATACATTATATGAGGGAAGGTCTTTTTACTTTGACTTATTGGAAGAAGGGATGTTCTGAAATAACCTTTTTTTTTCTTGAGTACTTCTGGTTTATTCATTGAATATCTAATATGTAGATGTCTACTGGGGAAAATACATTTGCTTTTTAATGCTTATCAAACACACACACATACATATGTACAATATATATTTAAGTGTGTTTATAAGATTTTTCGCATAATGTTTGCTGATTACAGCTATTTTCTAATTAATTCTCAGTGACTTTAAGATAAATCTGTTTTACAACAAAAATATGAGCAATATCTTTTGTAATTGAATAGTATTTTTAATATTTACAACGACTTTGGGTATGTTATATTGGTTTCAATGACAATCACAAAATGATAACCCTCTTTTTTCTTTCATGTAATTTCAGAATTGTTTAATAGAACTTTAAACATTTTGTTTTTATATAACAAATATAATTTTATATGCTTCTTTTCTTAGACACTACATGATTGTGCACAAACTAAGGGTTCCCCTGAAAAGATGTTAGTATATAGTAGAATACGAATTTCTCAGTATACTAGGTGGATTTAGAAAAAACAAACTATGCTTCAGAATTTTAATTACTAAAGAGAAATATTTCTAATAACTATGTTTCAAAACCTGCAGTTATTGCAAGAGTTTGCTAAAGATATCATTAAGTGCTTTGAAATTAATTTCATCTATACTTTGTGCTGTATTTTAAGACTCATTTCAAATTTCATTAGATATTGAAGTATTCTCTCTACACCCGGGTTTACCTATCTTTAATTCTCAATTATACTCTCATTCATCGTTAAATTTTTTGTTGTTATTGTTTGTTTATATAGTTTGGAATTAATCGCTAACATTGCATCTTAATGTAAATTTCTTATTTAAGATAGTTTTACTTTGTTGAAATGATGCGCTTGATGTTATTATGATAAAATATCACAGGAGGTATTAAAAATTATTTAATTTTCTTTGTATGTATATATGCTTTTTCTTTCCTTCTATGTTCTTCTATTATTCATATATAGTAGTAGTATATGCTATTTGTTTTAAGTATTTATAGAATCGTTGAGTTGTTTACTGCATTTTTTATTTCCTCTATACAACATCCAATATTTTATTAGTTATTCCAAATTATTCAAATCTTTAAGTTGTTTTCATTCTAGAAAAATGTTTTGTTCCTGAAACTACATACGTTTAATGTGTGCGAAGTAAAAATGCATTTTTTTTTTTTTTTTTTAATTTAATCCAGTGGAAATTCTTAACAATTACAGTGTATTTACAATTTACAAACCAGTAATGATTCTCTTGGTTATTTGTGGATAACCGTGACGAAAGTTCATTTGCGTTTAAAATAATTATGCCAAACACATTTCTGGTTTATTAACAAAGAGCATAAAATAAGTTTGTTCTAATGCATAATAAGATAATTCTAAATATTTATTACAGACAAGTGCATTGTTTAAATGGCACATAAGAAATATATTTGTATTTTTTTTCTTTTATCAAAAATATAATTTATTATACTTTGTTTTAAATTTCCTAGGTTTATTTTCCCCCCTTTTTAAATTTAATTCCATTTGTACTGATTCAAATGTATGTAGCATAAAATATATATAAAACTGTTTTGTCCAAGAAAAATGAAAAAAGGAGATTTTAAAAGGGGAATATATTTATGTATTAACGAAAAAAAAAAAAAAAAAAAAAAAAGAGTCATTTAAAATATATTTGTTTCTATAACAACAAATATTTTTAAAAAAAGGAAGGGGGGAGGGGAGTTTGTGAATTTTTATGCGGTATGCTTTTTGTTTGTGGGCTGATATGTCTATGGTGTAGTGCAATTCCCCCAAGAACATATTCATTAGATATAGTTGTATTTAACATGAATGAGAACTTTTTTACATTCTGATATTATTCATGAACTTTCTGCAAATAATTTCCGCAAAACCGATTTCCTTTAACTCAAATTATCATTTTTAAATAAACTATTTTCTTTTAAGTTGAATTATTGTCACGTAGTGTGCTTGCAATCCTTTTAGTTGCGTTCCTAATTATATAAATACGTAGCACTTATAGTCATCGCCTGGTCCATCCGTCTCCTCGCATATAATAGCTCAAAAACTATCCAATCGAATGAACGGTTTGAAATTTAGTGTACTATATAATCGTTGCGGAATTTTGTCGAGTCATTTCAAATTTTATCTAAATCGAATCAAAACTTAAAAATATATTAATAAAAGTTTTTTCTCCTTTCTATTTAATCCTATCATACGTAATTCAATGATATCCCATGATAGATAATGATTTTAGGTTGCCATGGCGATTACGTCCTATTTAAGATGGAGTCATATTATTTTCGTATTACTGAATTTAACATAAATAATCGTAATAAATTTTGTAATCGTGCATTTTTGTATTAGAGTGCAACATCTATTGCAACAAGATCTGAATATTTATAAAACTAGTTATGGTACGAACCCACCTCATTTGCCACGTTTGACGTACAATTTCCGACTTGTTTATTATTATTGTTGCTTTTCAAAATTAAGTTAAATTTGAACATTTACGTTTATTATTTCTTATTGCGTATATATATATATATTTTTTTTTATTGCATTAAAATAAAATGGAGCATCGAATACTCTGTCTTTAAAAGGGAGGGTATGGTTAAATTTTAAATAAAATTTTAATGTGTTATTTTATATGCTTATTTAAATTTTAAGTGTTGGTTTGTTTCTTAACTTATATAGAAAATTTAGCTTAGTTTTAAAATTTAGTGAACATTTAATTTTCTTTTAATTGCATAATAATATAATCTTCCAATTGATGGCATAATCATTCTTTGATATAAATATACTCCGGTTTTACAAGTAATGTTAAAAGTGGTATAAGTTTAACGATTAATTTTTGTTTTATTTCATTTTTCAACAATTAATATTGTTGCCATGTGTTAAGTTTGAAATAAATGGAAAATATAAGCTTAATGCTCTGCAATTTTACAGCACGAAAAATCTGGCGTCCTTTTTGTCCAATTCGCATCAAAATATTGCATTCCATGAAAGAAAATGCGTGTTTAGCATTTCTCATGCGGAAAAACTTTCCCTGCACTGTCGGATTAAGGCCCTTAATACCTACTGTGAAATAATCTGACAACATGCAAAAAATGACGTCACCATAGAACAGTTATAGTGACTATTACTTTTTTTTTCCGTTCTTTGAGGGGGTTTCTTTCTTTTTTCTTTCTTGTTTTTTGTGCATTTTCTAATTCAGAAAGTCACTCTTCATTATCAGTAAATGCAAAGAAAATTAAAATTACAGTGTTTTGTCCTTTTAAGTTTTCTCGTGAAGTTGCGACTTTTTAAAAATGTAGCTTTAGAGAAATTTGCATTGGATCTCGTTTTACAAGTATTTTATTTTATATATCTAATAATTTACCATAACATTTGATTGCAACTTAAATTGATTACAACTTATATTTAGAACAACTTTCTGCAGCTCTGGTCATTTTTAAAAATCGTTTTTAATCTTTATTTTCCATTATGCATTTACTTTATTTTTTGCCCTTTTATTTGTCACTTAATCGTTGACTATAAAAAAAAAGAAAAGAAATAGATTCTCCTTATTATAGATAATGTGCATGCTTGTCAACAAACTGGCTTGGTGACAACTCAATTTAACGTAGGCAAAAATTCGAGCTAAATCACTTAAAATCATGCTAAAATGCTCATAATTTTCACGTAATTGTAATATATTGTATTATATGTATACGAAATATAAATAATACATTATCCATTACAAATTCTGCGAGAATTGTAACTTCTACCTTACACCAAGTTGAGAAGTACAACTTTTTTTTTTTTTTTTTTTTTTTTTTGTGCGTGGCGTCACATGCAGGGATGTAGTGGAGGGCATACGGTGGTATACGCCGTATACCTTCTGGATTTTTTTAAGGAACACCATATACCCTCCTCTGTTTCTCAAAAAAGCTATATATATACACTGTATGTTATACCCTCTGCTTAGAGCTTATGCCCTCTGCTTTTTTTACAACTACACCACTCTGGTCTCATGCACATTATCTATTAATGTTTCTTATTGGTTGATTTTTCTAAAAGTGCTTTTTAATACTTTTTAGCAGTTCTTGATAGAAGTATTAGTGTTGACTCTAGAAAAAAAGGGCCGCCGGGCGGGAATTTTTCAAAAAGAGAACCCTTTTAAAAAAAGGGTACATTTTTCAAAAAGGGAACGATATTCTAAAATAAGAGCACATTTTTTTTATGCGCCCTGCTAAAGCGGCTAAGAGTCAACACTAAGTATATATCAACTGAGAGTAACTGCGACACGTGCTGTTAAATAAAAAAAAAAAATAAATAAAAAAAATTACTCTAAGCATGAAAAAATCAAAATAAAAGGTTTTCCATGAACCTATAGATATGAGAGTATTTTAAGCCCTTTTTTAATCTCTTAATTATTACTTATTGAGTATATTTACTACATATCTCGTCTTCTTTTTTAATTAAAATAATAATTATAATAATACATTCATAAAATAAATTATATCGATAATTTAAAATTACATCTAATTCAATTTTTGGATTTTCAAATCCTCCTGTTGTATATTTTCGCTTCTGTGTATTGTTTCTGCATTTTTTTTTTCTTTTCTCGTGATGCGATGTATTATTACAGGGCTGCCACAGGCGACTATTTTTTTATTCTTTTTCGCACCATATTTTCAAGACAAAAATCGTTTACATATGCTTTGACAACATTTGCAAGAGACATATATTATAAAATGTATTTTTTTTTTTTTTTTTTTTTTTTTTTTAAGTGGTGCAAACAGAATATAAAAATAGTCGCCTGTGACAGCCCTGGTATTAGAATTTCCATTTTACATTAAAGGAAACATTAAATATCTATTCCATAGGTTGTGTGTGTGTGTATATATATATATACATATATTTAATAGCGATTGTTTGTTTTAATCTTATTAATTTACTAGATTATTTCAAATATTTATAGTTGTGTTCTGATCGCTTTCGACTTAAAGGATAATTTCGTGACCAAATAATCGATTATTAAATATCGGAAGCAATTTCAAACGACCTTTGTACAAACATTTATTGCTGTTTTTAAATCCACTTATATAGGAGATTAATTCATTCCATTGGAATTATAAGACATAAAAAAATAAGATGAAAAGGAAAAAAATGAAAAGATGGGGAAAAAAAGAAAAACTTAAAGGGTTTTCCTCACGCAAGATTCTTAATATCACTTTCTAGTGTCTGACAGCTCCGGTCAAGGTTATAAGAAAGAAAAACTCGAAATGATTTGTTACATTTCGCTTTATATTGAGAATGGAGGAATTCTGTAATACCTACTGGATCTAGATCAAAATGATTTGCTTACAGACGTCAGTCCTACAAGTAAGTGGGGAGGCTGTTACCATAGTAACCGATTTCGACCGTTTGGAGACACCCTTCTTTGGATTCTTGTTGTTTTGATTGCTGAAAAAGCACTTCCTTTATTTTTTCTCAACATTTTATCCCTTTAAATATTAAAATTAATTCGTCTCATTTTAAGAGACTTGCACTCAATTTTGGATTATTAAGTTTATGTATATTTCTATCTTTTGCAGTTTTTTATTTTCTTATCTCCCTCTCAAAAAGTGCATTTTATGTTTTTTTTTTTCTTTTGCGATGTAAAATTATTTTCCAAGCCCTTGACACAATTAGAAAGTTAAGTTTATTGTCTTTTGTGAGAAATTTAATTCTATTGTATCGTCTGTCAATTGTGTCTGACGAATCAACTGAAAGAATTAAAAAGTACTGAACAATTCTCATATTTGTAACTGAAGATAATAATAATAATAAAAAAATAGTTATTATAAGTAAAAAAAAAAGATGTTATTGTATAGAAATGACTTCTTTGAATACATGAAAAATAATACGGTAAAAATAGTTAACGTGAGAATTAATTTTTCCCGTTCTTCTTACTTTATTATTATTATTATTTATTTATTTATTTATTTTTACCGTTGCTTAATGAACATTTATTTAAATGTTATGAATGTTGCTTTTGTTAACTGTATACAATTTTGAAACCTCATAACATATTAAAATTTGCGTTAAGATATTTTTGGAAATTTGTATATCTTCACTTGGGAGTAAGCAACCTTGAAAAATAGGAAATATTCTTATGCATATTAGAAATATCGTGAAAAATAGGAAGTACTTTCAAAAAGTTTTAAAATTCAACTAATTTATTGGACACGCTTAATCGATATTTTAATATTTTATTTTATTTTTATTTATTTATTTTTCGGTTAATATTTAACGATAAATCTAAGTATTATTTAGAAATAACCAATTTGTTTTGTTATTGAGTTTTTTTTTCTTCGAAAATTAACATAAAACTTCTACATCATAAATTAAAATATATTTTTTTTAGCTAATCTGTTACTAATGCAGTGTATTAACATAATTTAATAATGTAATTTTACTTTTATTTAACCTAGCTGTCAGTCACATTCTTAACCAGCATGATTAGGTTAATGCTTATAAATATTCTGTCTTTTCATAAATTCTCATTTATGAATAAATTGAAGGGCTATTACGTCTTGAAACTAAAAGCGCAAAAATAATTTAAAATTTTTACTAAAAGACGTATACTGCATATAAACACTTTTAAAACATTAATAAAAGTTTAAAAATTAACGTGGCCGAAACTTGTTGGTTTTTAAACCTTTATTAATGTTTTAAAAGTGTTTATATGTAGTATACGTCATTTAGTAATTTTTTAAAATTATTTTTGTGCTTTCTCATTTATGAGTTAGATCTGTATCTTATTATTAAATATAATTCGAAAGCGAATTCGAAAGAACATAATCTAATGGAAGTGGCCTTTTCGAGTATTTGAAGCACACACACACAAATAAAAAAGGAGGGGAGGGTTTTAAACATGAAAGCTATGCGTTTAGCGATCTATTCAAATTTACTTGCGTTTTCTTAAGCCTCTTTGTTTGATGTGCAATTTTTAATATAGAGCTTGGAGAATTTATTTCATTGCTTACAATGGCCAGGACCATCTAAATATCTCCGTATTTCGATAACATACCAAGCGTAATCCGAGGCATGTTGTCTTACCAATAAACAAACAAAATAAACTTCTAAAGCAACCTTTCTACAACCATCTTACACAGTTTGTTATGTAAATCCACACAATAGGCATCATTATCTGACGGTCGGCTCGCGTTCCTCATTGTGGCTGTGGTTTTAGATCTTTTCCGGAAGTTATTTTCGTCCAGAAATTCTAACCCCTATAACAAAAGAAGCTGCTATGATTCTATCATTGCGCGCGTACAGGGGCAACCGTTGAACCTTATAATCCAGGGCCCGAGCATCTTAAGCAACCGCACGTGAAGGGGAGAGTGCACCCAGAAAAATTTCAGATTTCTATCTTGAATGTCTTCCGTAGGTCGTCGATTGTTTCCGCCGTTGTCAGAGATCGCACGTGCTTATGTTTTGATTATGTGGTGGTCGTAAGGGCAGAGTGGCTGTTCAAAGGGATTTTCAGAGTTCACATTTTATTGCATACAAGAATCTCTATAGGCATTTGCTGGTCTTTGATTGAACGTTAATTTCGCTATTCTCATTTTAAGCTGGTTTTTTGGAGGTGGGTTGGGGATAGATCGGGAACTTGTCCCATTCATTACCTGTGATAAGATTATTCTTTTGCAAGCCTATGTTACAACAGCTATTATTTCAGAGAGAAGTCCATTTATAATATTTTTCTAAATTCCTTTTCGAGTAAATTAAAATTCCTATTTTTTTTTTTTTTTTGCATGTATGGGTTCTAATCGGTAAAGGTAGAATTGCTAGTCTACGGAATTTTCATAGTTCACATTTTATTACATGTAAGAATCTCTCCATAGGCATTAATTTTGTTATTCTTATTTTAAGCTGGTGCGTTAGATGATAAATCCAGAACTTGTCCCATTCACTGCCTGCGATAAGATTATTTAAAACTCTTATTCTTTTGCATGCCTACATTATAATAGCTATTATTGCAGGGGAAATTATTTGATGTCAGTTTCATTTTTATTTTCTTTAAAAATTCCCTTTCGGATAAATTAAAACTGTTTTTTATTAAATCTTGGGTTGTTCTCTGTAATACTTGCAAATTGGGCCAAGCAGTCTGACTTGAATGATACACGTGTAAATTTTCATAAAAATTAAAGAATTAATTTATTTCATTTGTATTTAATTAATTATTTTCATAAAAATTAAAGAAAAAATAAGAAATTAGTCAATTATTGAAGATTTTAATAACAGCAGAGATAGTTTTAAAAATTTAACTTAACAAAAAATAAATAAATAAATAAATAAAAATTTGTGGAAAAAATAAAATAAAAAATGTGAGGGAATGATGAAATAAGACATTTTTACTAGTTGTAAGAAAAAAATGCAAAATTATGAAGAAATCCAAACTGTTTCCTTTAAGAGCAACACTTAATATATAATGTATGATAAAATTAAAATTTTTGATATTTGTAAAAAAATGAGTATTCTGTGTGAGGGAATGACTGCTAATAAAAACACTTCCAGATATATTGACTGAAATTTTTTTTTGAAAAATTAACAAAATCTTACACCACCAATTTATGCTGCTGGACTGACACGTGCTCAAAATGGCTTCTTCTCTGTGAAGGATGCTAGACTGCTACTGCTTTTTAGTGGTAGATATTTGAGATAATAGTAGTGTGTGAGGGAATGATGGTCTAACTTGGGGAAACATATAATTGATTGAGTAGACTATATAATAATAGTAAAAAATAATATTTTTATTATTTTTTGTAATGTACCAAATAAGAACTTTATTTTGCTTAGGGTATTTTTAATTATTTTTATTTCTGGATGGACAGAAATAGGCAATAAAATATGGTAGTACAGGTGGGGGAAAGGTGAGGGAATGATGTTTGCATGATATATATTACATTTTTAAATACTAAATTTATTTATTTTTAAATTTTACTTTCTGTCTCTAATAAACTATGTTTAGATCTTCTAATAAAAATGTAATGAAATTAAGAGCATTTATATGACTGGGAAACACTTTTTGCACTATTGTAGAGAATAACCCTCTTGCATGTTTGGAGTGCAAATGCAACAGTGCTGCTTAGACCAAAGGGATTTTCAAAGTTCATATTTTATTACATGCAAAAATCCTGATAGGCACATGCTGCAGTTTGATTGAACTTTAATTTTACTATTCTCATAAAATATGTAATATTATAGGGCAAAACTGGGAAATTTTATTAGCGGCCACTGGCCGGTAGAACTAGTTTTTAAAGTGGCCATTTTCTTTAAACTAGTGGCCACTTTTTTTATTTAAAAATACTAAACAGTAAAATTTCTATAAGTATTAATCTAAAACTGAATAGTCCAAATAAAAATGTTAATATAAATATATTGGAACCAAAAAAAGTAGAATCCTTGATGAAATGCAAGAAAATTTTATTTTCTCCTTGTAAAAAAGTGGTCGGAAGGTGGCCGCTGATAGACAATTTTTCAGTAGCCACTTTTTCTCATTTACTGACTGCCCTGTGGCCGGTGGCTAGTGCTAATTTTGACCTTTATGTAATATGAACTTTATAATAAGTAATTTTTAAATAAAAATGCATAGTTTTAACCTGTAACATCTCTTTTATTATTTTAGTCGCCTTTTAAATAAAACAGTGAACTTTTTAAAGTTCATATTACATATTTTATGTTTGAATCAAGTTGAAATATTGCGTTTCGTCCTATGATTTTATTTACTATATTATTCTCTTTTTAAGAATTGGGTAAATTGGGTCCAAATTAGAGATGCAACGAATATTCGGCCGAGGCCGAATATTCGGCCCATTCGGCCTGTCTGCCGAATATTCGGCTTCGGCCGAATATCAAGTCCATTATTCGGCCTTGGCCGAATAATACTGTAATAAATGTTTTTATATTTACACAGTATAACTTTTTAATTTGACAATTTATATTCATCATGTATAATGAAAATTTTATTTGAAATTAACTAATACTTTTTTTTTTCCATTAACTTTCATACCCCGAATGGGTTTTATCTACCCATTTTTATATAAGAGACTAATTTAGGAATCATGTTTAAAAAAATTTATGCTGTATCAGTAAGTACAAAAAGTATGTGTAATAAGCTAACATAATCTGTTAAATTTAAAATTAATCTATTCAAAATTGTTTGAATACAGTTGTACAAGCAAATTCAAATTTTTTTTTATCATAATGGGAAGTTTAACATTTATCCCTTGTTATATAGAAAAATATTTCTTTCAATAATATTTTGAATTATACCTATAAAGAACATAAATATATGATTGATTAGATATAGATGTATTATATGTATAAGATATTTAAGTTGTATATGTTGCAATACTTAAGGGTTTTTTTTTTTTTTTTGTAAAATACGCTTAAAAGTTAAATATAATTTAAGTGATTTTTTTTTTTTTAGTGTGTTACTATTTCTTATTAAATAATGAAAGAAATGCAAGTACTAAATTCTTTTAATTAGTATGCATTTACGTTTTATGTATTTTTTTTTTCAAGAATAGCATTGTACTGTTTATATTTGCCTTAAAAAACAGTTAAAATGTTTTCAATAAACGTGATGCAGATTGTGATGCAGAAATAATTATAATTCAGCATTCTCAGGTGATAGTCTATTTCCTTTTTTTTTTCGTAAATGCTACCTGCTTCTGAAAATAATCTCTCACTATATATGGTACTTCCTGGTGCAGAAAGGTACTTTTTGGCTAATTGTGAAAGGTTTGGAAAGTCTTCTGAATTTTTTGCCCACCACTCCAAACGACACTGTTGTCTTTCTAGTAGTGGCTGGGAAAGAAAATTACTAATTTCTTTTACTTCTTCACATTGAAAGGAGCTTTCTATAGAGCTTCACTCTGCGATTGGCTTGCAATTTCATTAAAGCATGCCCACAAAGAATTTGGAGCTTGTGAAGATGGAATGGTTACGTTGGAAATATTTTGTTCACATTCTGTTACTGGTTTCATACTAGCCTTTCTTAGTCTTACTAAAGCAGTTAATTTGGACTTTACTCCTACATCCTTTGCTTCATCTTTGTTGAAAAAGAACACTTTAAATCTGGGGTCCAAAACCGTTGCAATGGAATAGTGTTCATTGTCTTAAATTGATACAAAACGCTTCTCCAAATTTTGCAGAAGAGTGTCTTTCATGGTGCCCTACACCAAAAAAATCTCCAGATTTAAATAAATATGATTTTAATGCTACAACCTATTGAGATGACTTCAGAAATTAATGATCTCGACGAGGCAATTTGGTTTGTTATTTCTTCAAATGGTTGTAATGGATTCAGCAATTTTTCTAAAACAGTCCACAGGTTTGCTGTCAGATTATTTATTTCTCCAAATTTAATTGCATATACAGAAAGTGCATTTTTTTGTTGCAGTAATCTCTCCAACATATAATAGGTGCTATTCAAGCATGTTACCACACTTTGAACTAATTTCTTCTTAGGAATTTTTAACTCATTAATTTGTATATCAGTTAATCTAATGGCGAATGATTAAAATGTGTAAATGATTTTTATCTACAACAATTAAATCATTTATTGATCTTTGGTATGTTAGAGCATCAGATACTGTTAAATGCAATGAATGTTATTTGCTTTTTCTTGCAGATATTTCCTTCCTCTGAATCTGAAAACATTCACTATACACTTCTTAATGGTGCTATCTGCTGACAGCAAAGAAAAAAAAATAATGATAATAATAATGATAAAAATTTTTTTGTTAAATGTGAGCTTTATAAAGTCTACAATGTCTTTCCCCCATTTTAGAGGATATTCCTTTCATCCTTTTTATCAGTGGTTTTTCTTAAGATATTAAGATTTCCTATTTTTTATTTTATTTCATCCGAAAGCTGAAACTTGTGCTTCCTAGTACTTTTAAAATTTTGTCATTATTTTAAAATGTAACAACGCACATAATATCTATTAAAATGTAACTAGACAGTACCTGATGAGGAACTTTTGCTAAGAATTTCTTTTTTTGGCTGAATTATATTATTGAGGCAATTTTTAGGCCGAACATAGCCGAATATTTTTTCAGAGTAAAATAATGCTTTCAAAAATCAAAAATTTGTGTATAAATAACTTTTTAAAAGAAAACTATACATTTTAACTGTGAAATATACAAGAATTGTGCATATAGTGCATACTATATTTTGTTTTTAGGCAAAAATAAGTTCATTATTCGGCGGCCGAATAGGCCGAATATTCGGCTGTATCTTGGCCGAATATTCGGTATTCGGTTATTCGGCCAAACCACTATTCGTTGCATCACTAGTCCAAATCGATTTGTAGAAAAAATAATAATAATAATAATAATAATAATTCCTTTTGGATATTTTTTTTATCTCAATTTTTGAAGTGAGGTCTGTAAGAGTAAATTAGCATGTCTAAGAAATTTGCAAAATTCATTTTATTACATACAAGAATCACCATAGTCTTCAGCTCTTAAAAGTACTCCGATATGTTATTGTTGTTGTTAATTTTTTTTTTATTGAATGCTAATTTTGCTTTGTTATTTTCAGCTGCTGGGTTGGGAGAATTTGAGAACTTGTCCTATTCGCTGTCTATGTGAAAACATTAATTTTAAAATATTATTTTGCAAGCCTACGTTTAATAACTATATAATACCACAATATTCCATGGCCAATGGGATGCTTCTAACATTTCATAGGAAATTATCGATATCAGATCCATTTGTATAATATTTTTATAAACTCCTTTTCGAGTGAATTATTTTTATTTATTTATTCTCGGCATCTTACTGCATATTGACATTATTTATGATAAACTTTTTTTTAAAAAAAGCTTTTGAATAACTTTTTATGGCCTGAAGTTGTATAATGAGTTAAAAAAATAATTGAAAATATTATTTAAAAATAAAAATGGATTTGAATTTTTAGGAAAATTTTTAAGTAAATAATAACATTAACTACTATTAACAGTTAAGATTTCAAAAGCACTCAAATGCGAAACACTTTGTTGCCGATTTATACCCATTATTAAATATCTGGTAAATTATTGAATTTTCTTCATATATCTTTATTATTTAGTTTTTTAAACATAGTAAACAATTATTATTTAAATTTTACTTTAAAAATTATTTCAATTTTCTTGTTCCATCCTTCCTTTAGAAGTAAACGATATTTTACTCTTTTAGTTAACTTTTGTTTAATATTGGGATCATAATATTGTTTAATTTTAAGATTTAGCTGAATAATGAAAATTGGTGTTAAAACTGAAAAAATCGAAATTAGATTTTTTTTTTTTTTAACTGTATGATTTTATTGCTGTCGTGTTTTATTGTTATTATTATTATTGTCATATTTTTTAGATAAAAAATGTGTTAATCTATTAATAAAATTAAACAGTAAATAATCACGGTAAATTAAATAAGGAAAAACAGGTAAAAAGTAAATTAAGAGGCCATATATTAGATTTAAATTTATTTTCTATTGTCTTTGATGGGAATATCTTCTTATATATACATATATTTATTTAGAAAGTGTGTGTGCGTCTACTCCCATTTGTCGGACTGTCTTTTTTTGAGAAGGGAACATAAGAAAACAAAAATAGTACAATTGAGTGACTTTTGGTCTTTTATTATTTTAATTTTATAAGCACTTTTATTTTCCACTTTCTTTCTTTTTAGTCTTTATTATTTTTATTAGACTCTGAGTTTCAATGCGTTTAAAACGAATTTGAAAAAATGTCTACTTCATTCACGCGAAAACACCCGGTTGCTAATGTGATGGGAGAATTTTTTAAAAATATTTCGTTTACATTTTTTTGTTTCATTGGAAAGCTGAGATCGATCTCTTACAGAGACCGTTTTTTACCTTTTGTTGTTGTTGTTTTGTGAAGGGGGGGGGGGGGGGGGGGGGAGAATTTTTTCCCCACCTTCTGAACCGGTTTCGAAAAGGAAAGTTTCCCCATGGAAAAAAACATGCAGACAATATCAAAAAAGTGAAAAACGGCCTTTGTAGAGATCGACCTCAGCTTCCAATGAAAATAAATCATTTAAAAAT
Source organism: Maratus speciosus (assembly GCA_963932465.1). Taxonomy (NCBI): domain Eukaryota; kingdom Metazoa; phylum Arthropoda; class Arachnida; order Araneae; family Salticidae; genus Maratus; species Maratus speciosus. Next base: position 319,611,627 of record OZ010789.1, read on the forward strand.
ATTGAAATGAAACGAGATGTAAAAAAAAAAAAAAGAAAAAAAAAATCCCCCATAGGATTTATATAAGCGAGCAGGTGTTTTCGCGTGAGTGAGGTAGCTCTAAACTTTAAAATTGCTGGAAGAAAATTGCTTATTTTACCTTTTATTTTATTGCCATTATTATTATTATCATATTTTTTAGATTAAAAATGTGTTAATCTATTAATAAAATTAAACAGTAAATAATCACGGTAAATTAAATAAGGAAAAAAAACAGGTAAAAAGTAAATTAAGAGGCCATATATTAGACTTTGTATTTGGAAAATGATATTTGTGAAAGTAAAGGAATGGAATGCCGATTGTGAATTCTTTTTTTAACTGCTTCGCTGTATTTTTATCGCTTCCTTCGTAAAACACTACCTTCTTATCTGCCGTTGCTTTTGACTTTCGCAGCTTGTATCCTGTCTTGGATGACGTAAGTTCGCACCTTGACCGACGTTTTTATCAAACTTCATTATTTGATGAAGTTTTTATCGGTATTACAAAATGCTGTGTAACTTAACTCTCTTTCAATTTTGCTGTTTTCAATTTCTATACGCGCTTTTTTTTTTTTTCTTTCCATGTAATCGAAATTTAGTTTTCATTTTTTTTTCTTTTTCTTTTTCTAATATATATATTCTTCAAATAATAATTTCCATGTATAATTATTGTAATCCTGTAAGATTAAAGGAACAACACACTTTAAAAATGAGCAAAAAGAAAAAAGACCAATAAAAGTTAGTGTTTGTTTTATTTATTTATTTTAAATTTTTATTTATTTATTTATTTATTTATTGGTTTCTCTTTAAATCAGCTAGAGTTTGAACCGACCAAATTTTTAACCAGTTTTAAGTTTAACCTGTTTTAAAATTTCACCTGCACTATTGATTAAAGTGCTAGAGGGCAAAACTGAGAAATTTCATTAGTGACCGGTAGTAGGGGTGATTCTGTTCCGCATTTTCCGAAAATTAAAAGAATTCGGTCGTCAATCCGAAAATTCGGACATAAAAAATATCGCGAATTTCGACAAATGATGGTTGCCGAAAAAACGCAGATTTCGTCAAAGAATCACGAAAAAAAAACCCCCCGCAAATTTCGTCAAAGAATCACGAAACAAAACGCAAATTTCGTCAAGAATCTCAAAAAACTACAAAATTCGTTAAAAGATCACGAAAAAAAAACCCACAAATTTCGTCAAAAGACCGCGAAAAACCACAAACTTCGTCGAAAAAACACAAAATTTGTCAAAAGATCGGGAAAAGAGCCGCAAATTTCGTCAAAAGATCGCGAAAAAACAGCAAATTTCGTCAAAAGATCGCGAAAAAACCGCAAACTTCGTCAAAAGATCCCAAAAAGAACCGTAAACTTCGTCAAAAGATCGCGAAAAGAACCACAAATTTCGCCAAAAGATCGCGAAAAGACCGCAAATTTCGTCTAAAGATCGCGGGAAAAACGCATAGTTAGTGCCGGGAGTGGATTCCCTTCCTTTCCCCCCTCTGCTGTAACTTTTCAGAATATTTGCGGTGAATTTCAGAAAGTTTTTTTTTTTACTCAGAATCACCTCTGGCTAGTAGTACCAATTTTATAAGCGGCCACTTTCTTTAAACTAGCAGCCACCTTCTAGAAAAAAAAAAAAAAGGTTAAAGTTTCTATTAGTATTAAACTAAAATTAAATAACCGGTAAATATGTTAATATAAACATACTGCAACAAAAAAAAAAGTAGAATCCTTGATGGAATGCAAAAAAATTTTACTCTGTCCTTATAGAAAAATGGCCATAAGGTGTCCAGCCAAAAAAAAAAAAAAAAAAGTAATGTCCATTTTTTCTCATTTAGTGGCCCGGTGGCTAGTCTTAATTTTGCCCTTTATAAAGTGCCCATGCGAATTATTTAACCTTCCAAATTTCTTCTGATATCTGAAAATATCTAAAGAATTTCATTCCTTAAATAATTCGGTATCAGTATGGAAAATAAGATTTATTATAAAAGTTATAATTATCAAATAAATTATTAAGCGGGGTGGGGGGGGGGGGGGGACGGTTCGAAAAAGCTTTCCTATTTTGTGTAGAATAGTTTTAAAGTTTTAATAATTGACGCATGGGAAAACGAATACACACATTTGCGTACTTTTAAGAGTTGAGCTTTTGTTAATAATTAGATTTGAATAATTTTGAAACTACATGAAGTATTTGAAAATATTAATCTATACTTTATTTCTAAGCATGATGTATGCCCATAGAAGTAGCTGTTGTCAGATGTTTTATATCAGTACAATGGCGGATCTAAGGGGGACGTCACGAGGGTCATGACCCCCCCTCCCCCTCTAAACGAAGAAAATTTGTAAAGGACGTTTAAAAAATGAAATATATATTAAATGTTTTTAAATTTATCTTTTGCTCAACAATGAGAATTTTTTTAGACTCTTTAAAGCTCTACTTAAATCCAATGTAATTTCTGACACATCCAATTAAGTCTTTTTTTTTTTTTTTTTTTATCTCAGATACAAGACATTTGCATGTGCACTTTTTCAGTACAAATGTGATTGATTGGCGTTTTCCATTTTTCGATAAAGGAAAAGAATCTTTTGGGAAATCTCCGTAAAATGTGGGATTTTAAACTGAATTTCAGGCCGCGACAGCCAATTGCTCCCTCATGACGGCATTTTTGTAAGTGTCGTCCTAAAAATTGACTTAAAATTCTCAATTTCTGAATGATTTTTTGCCGTTATAAGAAAAGGGGAAAATCTTCAATTTTTTTTATATATATCTTTATAAAATGTGTAAATTTGATATTTTTACGAATATTAATGCAGTTTTTTGTATTTACGAATGAAAATGGCTTCCCAAAAGTATCAGAAAATTAGCCATTTTGGATATGGGAATAGCTCTGAATATAAAAATTGCTTGTTAAGAGATGTGCTCTTCCACCCCCCACCCCCACCCCACCCCAGGAGCCATTACTCCCCTCTAAATGGAAGGCTGGATCCGCCCTTGTATCAGTATTAGTTTATATAAAAAACATGTTTAGAGTTTATAAATGAAAAGTGAAAATTTTTACGCTGTTTCAATACTGAGACTTAGTAGATAAAATCTCTTTTTATTTTCGTTTATACACTTGTTTAACGTACATTTCCATGCATATCCGTTTTTACCGATAAAGAATATGTATTAAAAGTACATTCATACTGACGCGTTTGTCTCGTGGCTTGTTATCATTGATAAGTCACGGTGCCCCAATAGCCAATGTATCTTTCAACCTTTTCGCCCCTCTCTCTTCTTTTACTTAATTTGTTATCTAGTCCATCTAGTTGTTATCTTTAAAATATCTGATATGTAATATAAACTGTTATCAGCATAAGATAGAGGCTAAGTGCTTTGGCAGTTCACAGGTAATTTTTTTGTGTTCATAACCTGCAAAGTGTGGAAGTGTGTGTATTCAACAATACCGTAATGCTTTAAAGGCTAAGTTTCATGTGGAATATTTTGGTTTGTATTTTTATTTTTTTGTCCAATTAAATTTATTTTCATTTATGTATTATATTAGGTTTTGCTTGCTTTTATTACATCTTATTATTATATATTATTTAGGGCTGAGTGCTAATTAATTATATTATTTGTATTGTAGCTATTACCAATTTCTATATTCTTTGTAAAATCGATTTATATTTTCATTTATATAATTTTGTATAAGGTTAAAAAAAAAAAAAAAAGAACCTATGCTTGTTACTCCAACATATTTCTTTGGGTAAACTTGCATGCGATATATGATTATTGTAGTATTATCCGAAAAATCTTTGTTTTCGTTCATTTAGTTTTAAAAAAACAAGGCGTTTTTATATTGTAATTATTATCAGCAATTTTTAAAAAGTAATTTTAGAATGTTTAGGTTAGCTTTAAACATTTTGCTAACATTTATCAGCCTGTAGATTTTCAAAATTGCTCTACTATTCTAATTTTTTAAAACAGATTTATTAAAATTTATTTCAGTTATTTTGTTTTATACCGGTTATTTCCTATTATTTTCTTTATTTATGACACCTTTCCAGCGTATCAATATTGGTTATATTAGGGCTTAGTATTGTGCCAACATTGCATTCATCGGGAATACTTCTATTGTAATACAATTTCGGTTAAATATTGAATTTAATATTTACAATAAAATGCCACTGTTGCTGAAATAATGGCTTTACATTTGAAATGTTTCCTGTGAAATGCCAACATTGCAGGAACATTAGCTTTTATTGGAAATATTGACAATGAAATGGCGAGGTAATTTCCCTCTTCTTGTAATGTAAACACTCCTAATGTTGGCTGAATATTTAATGCTGTCGGCATTGGCCAAGATGTAGCCACTGCAAACAATATTGGTTTGATACTAAGTAATGTATAAAGGCTGTTTTATGCCGCAAATTTTTAGCTTAGGCCATTGGGAATTTTTAATTTTAGAACATTAATTAAAATAACATTAGAAGTTGTATATATAGAAATTTAATTTTGAAATTCATTCTATTTATTTTCAAAATATATTTTATATTCTTTTATTTCACCTATTTATATTGTTTCGATTTTCAAAATTAATTTCGATCTTGTTATTTGTCATTAGTATGTTTTAGTATTTATTTTTAACAGTGGCCAGCCATTGTTAAAAATGCAGAGATCATTGTTCTGGACTGTGAGTTCACAGCAGATCACAACTGATTCCCTGATAACTTTTTTGGAATTTATTATAATTTCTTACTTAATATATAACTCTTGTAAAATATTCTTTTTATTATCTTTATCACGAAGGCGCACATATTCAGTGTTTTTTCAATCCACTGTTTTTTCAGAGAATTTCTTCCGGGGAGTTGAGGAGTACATAAATTTAAACAATGTATAGTATATAGTGTAAGCGCTAGCAGAATGAAATCCAAGGAGAGAAAAGATTTTTTTAACACATGTGTTTGTAGTGAGAATAAAAATGGTTTAAACTCTTTTTCGCCAAAGTGGCCTTGAATCCTCCGTTTAAGATCATATTTTATATAAAATATGAACATGTATTAAAAAAAACTAAAAAGGATCTTTCACCGTGGCTTGTGCTTCCCTGACGGAAAAGTTTTTCTATTACAGTTTGGTTATTCCAAGTCAGTTGAAAAGAATAAATTTGGCTATATTTTTTAAATAAGTGAAAAAGAAACTTTTAGTTAATTAAATTTAGAAATCCAGGGAGGAGCAATGACCCCCCCCCAACCCCCCTCCTCTTGCCGGTATCCATGAAATACATTAATCATTAATTGTAATATTGTTCGAAATTTTCCCCGGGAGTATAGGAGCAATAGTGTTGTTCCCGGGAGGTACTTCCCTCCCGGAAAGGCGCTTGAAAAGAGCACTCCTCATACTGTTTTCCAAGTATTTTTATGTGTAGTTGCATAAATATTATAGGTTTTTATCTTAAACTTACAATGATAGCAAGAAGTATTAAATATGTTTAAATTTTTATAGTTTTGATAAAATGGAAAACTTAACAAAATGGAATCATTTTTAGATGCTAAATTATTATGAAAAATCATTTCTATGTCCGCAATTTTTCGTTTAAATTTTTTTTTTCACTTCTGTGATTATCAATGTTTAAAGTACCGTGTTTACTCGCGTAATAGTCGCACTTTTTTTTGCCAATTTTTCATTGTGAAAGTCTAGGTGCGACTATTATGCGAGGAAATCCACTACACAATACTGTACACTCTAATACTAAAACATTACTGGTATAAAAAAAAATACATAATAAAATTTTACTTACTAAAGGTTTCCAGATTATGTGCTGTTTATTAAATACCATTTTCCTTTTTACGGTAATATTTTTATAGACATAAAATTTAAAATTTTTACAAAAACTCTCATAATAAATCACTTTCACTGAAGGTATCAGTATCACTAATATAATGTGAATCAGTATCTGAAGAATGGAGTGACCATCGGGTATGTCAATGGGAATAACAGAACAGATGAATCCATTATGAGTACTAATTCTGGGAAGAGAACATTTTCTATCAGAGATTTTCTATTTTCTAAATAAAAGTAAATTACGCGACTGCGACTTTTATGCGAAGAAAATATTTTGACGATTTTATCTGCTTCAAAACGGGGTGCGACTATTACGCGAGTAAACACTATTCATTTCTTCTTTGCACATTTCCCTTCACCCGTGGTATCATTTTTTAAGAAAATTGTTTTAAAATCTTCAAATTACTTCTTGGGAAATCATATTAATTCAAATGACAGTTGAAATGTTTTCTACTCTTATTAGTTTTGATTTTTAGTTTTTAAATAATATTTTTTCCCTCATAAATTTCATTTCTTTTCTCAAAATTTGAACTTATTATATTATTAAGTGTTATGTCAAAATGTGTTAAATATAATCTTGGTTCAATATAACCTTTAGTCAAGACACATATCAGCCGAATTATTGTATTAATAGTTGTATGCTCTCGGATCATATTTTTATATGTTGGTGGCAATGACCTCTCTATAACATTTGTGTACCTGAGGGTGAGGTATTTTATAACCACTTCTTTTGAGTCTGGTTTTTTTTCGCGTTTCATATAGACTCTTGTTTTATTTGGTTAGCTCTTATGTACCAGAATAAGTCATACCTGTGAGCAACTGAAATAATAATTTTATTTGTGTAATTTTAATCTTTCGTAAACATACTTCGTTGGATTTCATACCTTACCCATTCTATAGATGAATAGAAAACGTGAAAAGAGATTGATCGTTCCTCTGCATGTTTATCTTTGCATCATTTATACCGATTTCAGTGAATCTGGAACGCACCAGGTGTTTATAATCTTGGCTTTTTATTGTCGCCGCCTGTCTAGCTACTTAGCTTGCCGCTGACCCATTTCTTGGTTTTTTTCCCCTTGTTACTTCATCCAAAGAAACATTCAAGAGCGTTGGTTTTAAGTTGTACTGTTTTTTTTACCTGCATGTTTAATAATCGCTATTATGAATTCGAAGCTGAAAAAATCAGCCAATTATGCTGTTTAAAGATATTTTAAATAATAATAAAAAATAAATTAAAGAGACTCGCGTTTAATTTTAATTTGTTTAATTGATGATAAAGTGCCTAAGTATTGATAAAACGATGTTCCTATTTTTTAAAGTACATTTTAAATGTTGTAAAAATAAAAAGCTAAAGATAATCGCTGAAAATTTTGCTACTCTTAAATATTTATAAAATGGCTAACTATTGATAGAATGACACATGAGGAATGTGAGGGTTTTTTTTTTTTTTTTCAGCATTTCTTATAATGCTTTTATAGTTTTGTCTGTGTATTTTGACATTAAAAGCTCTTTTAACCTGTAATTAAAAGCTACAACATTTAAACTTCACACACACTTATATGTGTATATTTACTTTCTGCCACCTCACTATTCTGATTATGCTACTTATTATTATTATTATTATTCCAATTTAAAAACCTTAGTTTATATTTAAAGTATGATGTTATTGTCTTAAAAGTATTAAATATTTGGCAAGAAGAAAGTTCATAAAAATACATTATTTCTAAGTTTTGTGAAATTACTGACATCTTATAGCCACATAAATTTACTAGTAGAATTAAATTTAAGTTCATTACCGTTTAGCCCTTTCAGGGGCAAATAATAATTGTGTTTCTGTGATGTTGAATTCACACCGGAATTTTCGAATAATTTTATTTCAAAATAAGGAAAACCAATTTTATAACTTTTTTTACAAAGTTCTAAAAGTAAAATTTAATAAAAAGTTTCCGGTTCAAATCTTAATTAAAATTAGGTGGGATATAATGTATCCCATCCCACCTCAAGGGATTAAGTTACCTGCGGCAAAAGTGACGTAATCTGTACAATTATCTAATCCCTTACCAGGTTATTATTATTATTATTATTGCAGATTTTTTTTTTTTTAATTCACGAACTTTCTGCCGATAAAAATGTTCGTTTTCCGTATTAACTTGTAGTTCAGGATCGATCGAAACAGGTTTTTAAGACCGAAACAGAAACAGAAACCGAATTTCGGTAATCTTCCCATTTTTGGCCGAAAAACGAAAATTTCCAAAAGATTTTTTCTAAGTAATTAATATGTAAATAAACATACAGAATTATTAATTAATTACATGTTAGCTCTTTGTGCCTCTCACCAAAACTTTTTTTTTCATATGAAATAAAATGTAATTAATTCACCTACGACACAGAATGATTTTCTAATTATACAAATTCCATCTAATTAAAAATATTTTAGGTATACACACCTCGATTTATCTTTTATAATGATTTTTGTAAATGAACATCTGTTATGCTAGAACTTTCTCAAAGAGTATTCGAAACATTTCTGCGCTTTCAAACTAAAATTGTTCAGTTACTGTTAAGTCTGCAGCTTTTAATGAACATGTTATAAGCGTCTTCAAAGTTTAGCCCTATATGCATTGCTTGCTTTATAATTTGCACTGTCTTGAGTCATTCATGACTATTCATTATAAACAGTGAAGTTCATAGCAATAAATGAAGAGTGTCTCATATGAGCCGATACATCTCAAATCAATGAGCAATGCTGAAAATTTCCAAAGGAAGAAATGAGATTTTTGTAATACAGATAGTTTCTGTCGAGTTTCGGCCCCGCCGAATTTTTGGCAGCATTTTCGCTTGAGCCGAAAACGAAACCGAATTTTCGGTCGATCTCTACTTGTAGTCTTCTCTCCGAGGTTTTAACTTTATTTTCAACCTTTCCTAAAAACAAAGACAACATTCCAAAAACTTGGAACTGAGTCTTTAATATTTGTTTCATGTTTGCTCGAATCCAAGTTAATGATTCACTTACGTAGAAATAGAAAGTCTGGTTTGTAATATATTTCATTTCCTCATTACGAAGTTTACTGAACGCTTTACTGTAGCATTAACTGAATGTTTTGTTTTGAGCTGATGAAACATGTAATGGCGATGCTATTTTTAGATTCTTGTGAAGAAGTTCGTTTGTACTTTAGTTAGAAAAAGAAAATATTTTTCAAATTGTTTAAAAATTTACTTTTTTCATATTTGTTATTCATGTAAAATTAACATATGATCCAAATTAATATACATATAATTGTGTAAAATAATTAAATATATAGTATAATTTTATCTGTACTTTTTTCTTATCATTGTAGTATAGTGTTCTTCATTTAAAAAAAAAAAAGGATTTTGTACCTTTTTTTAATAAAAGTTCCAGCAAATCCATTGTATTTTTAAATCCTCTTTTCCAGTCAATTAAACAATATTATGAAAGAAAAAATTTGGACAAAAAATGCAAACACTAATAATTGATTAAATTTAAACAATAATAATACTTTGAAAAATGAAAGAAATAATTTAAGCATGAAATTAATTTTGTATAAATATAATTTTGTATAAAAAATTAAAAATTTCTAAATAATATTTTAAAATTTAATAATAGTAATATACTAAAATTATATATAATAATTATAATTTTAATTTAAAATAATTATATTAATATTTTACAATATAAAATTAATTATATTTATTAATTATAAATTCGGTTAATTACATCCATTATCTTTTGCATGTTCATCGATTTTTATGCGAAAATAGAAATTATATATATTCATGATATTCATTCATCATTGCATTCCTTTCGTAAATTTTTCCTAATTTCCTAATTTTCCCTCCTTTTTTAGACTAAATTTTCCCACTTTTGTTTTATTCCACTATTTTATAGGATTTATGATATTATAATATTAAAGTGTTTAGGTTTGTCAGTATTTTGAGATTTCTTAGTGGGTTCTGTATGCAGATTAGCTTTACTTTAATATTGTTTTAGTATAATGATTAATGCATAATACATATTATTACATGCCATCTTCATTTAGAATTTCAATTAACATCGTTTTATGAACTTGTAAGGTGAATTTTGATTCAAAGGTACTATTATATACAGTAGGTGATCGGTTAACGAACACTTTCACGTGAGATTTTTATGTTGGGATAACGAACACCTACCTCTCCAAACAAAGCCACGAAAGAAGTCTTGCTGTGTTTCAAATTTGCCGAGCTATATTTAATTGCACCTATTGTGGACTTAGGGAACATTTTAACAGTTGTATAAAAATGGCCTAATTAAATCATGGACGTCTGTCTACCGGGGGTTCGGGTCTAGGGATTGACCGAGGCAGCAATTTTGCCGAATACCAAAGCTTCGGCCAAAGTGCATACCGAATATTCGGTATTCGGCAACCGAATACTTAAAATTTTTATTACGCATTTTTGCATATATATTAGGTTTTTTTTAATAAACTTTAATTAAAATTAAATTCTTAATAATTTAATTCTGTTAGTTTTATTCTTAAATCTAATTACACAAAAAATTTAATGACTTCTTTCCACTCACAAATTCATTATCCCATTACTTATATGAACTCTGATATGCTTATTTGAAGTGTGTATTAAAGAAAATACACATTAAATAAATTAAATTAAGAAAACAATGCAGAAATAATTAAAATTAAATGATAAGGGAAAGATGCCCATCTTCCTTACTTTTTTTTCTCTATCGTAGGCAATTGTTTTGATTTCACCCTTATGTAGACTATTTTAGGAAGGAAAAAGTTTTTAATGGCCTTTGACTTGTTTTTTGTAGTACAGCTGGACTCTGAACTCATGCACATAATATTGAAACTCATCGTTTAGTCTATTCTACTTCTAAGTAAAAGAGAAGTCTTTTATTTCTAACAAAATACTTATCCACAATATTCAGCCGAATACTTAAAAGTATTCGGCCGAAGCCGAATATTCGGTTTACATACCGAATCACCTAAGTATTTGGCCGAAGCCGAATATTCGGTTTACATGCCGAATCACCGAATACCGAATCTACTATTCGGTCAATCCCTATTCGGGTCCTACATTTTAGGGCCCCCAAATTAGAATGAATAGATCAGAAACATTAATTTTTATATTTTGTATCCCTTTTTAAAGAAATATTTCTAATTGCAAATTAATTATTTTTATTGAAATTTAGTTCACAAATTTTTAACAGGCTCTAGGCTCCACTTGAGCTTTATCAGGCCCTGCAGTAAACACGATATTTTAGAGAAATAATGAGTTTTTGATAGGTCAAAGTAACAAACTGATATGATTTAATCTTATATGAAATGTACTTTTTAATTTTACAAATTTTTTATTTAATTTTTTTTAATTGAATATATATTAACAATGTTGCTAAAAAAATTCGGCGTATGGTTATGTATTGTGCTGAAGAAAGATTATTTATATTTACATGTGGTAAAACTAAACATTAAAATACGTAAGTATGCATGATATTCTGTATCCTTCAAAGTATGGTAGTTTTTTCTGAGTTACGCCGCTTTATTTTTAGTTGCAGAATCTGTGACTCATTACGTAGTATTTGCGTAAGACGGTTTTAGTTATGTTAAGTTCGAAGCCCCCTTTAAGAAGGTAGCATTATCCGTGACGTCAGAACTGTAGTGGTAACTGTGAAAATGCCTGCAGATAGAAAGCAGAAATTAGTAATAGTTAAGGGATAAATCTATATTAGAAAAAATTTTTAATATTCCGGTTTTTTTTTTAAATTTCATAAACCATTTATTTTCAAAAATAATTAAAAGTTTACTTTTTATGTTGTTATTTCGTGATTAACCATCATTAAATAAATTAAATTAGGTTAATTAATTTAGTTCTTGCGAGTAATTATAATTAAATTAAGCATCTTGTTTTAGAAATACCGTTATTCTTTAATATTAATCTTAGATTGTATTAAAATTGATTTGATTAGCAATTTAAAAGAATCTGCGCGACCGGATTAAGAATAATTATTATGTTATTATCCTGCTTGAAATACTTAAAGAATCCAATCTTAATTAGTGTAAAATTTGTATAATAAAGGGATTTTCGTTATATTTTGAAAAAGTAGCTAAATTTATGCAAGGTATGTTTTAATGGGCAAATAATACAACTTGCGTACTACCTCCCCACCCCTCCCCCACCAAAAAAAAAAAAAAAAATCCGACTATAACCCCAGCTTTAATTAATGCAAAAATAAATGAAAAGTACCGTTTTAATTCGTATGAAGTTCCTCCTAATCGTATGTAGTTTATTTTCTCATTAGGAGTCATCTACATTTTAAAAAATTGCACACACTTTTCCAATAGTAACACTCCCTTTTGACAGCATATTTGAGTGTCGCAAAAATATATAGTAGCTTATATACTGTTGCACAAGTCTTCATGGGGTAAAAAGTTCAAAATAAAATCCGTGTGACAAACTTTTAATTTAAAATTTTGCAAATAATCATCTAATTAAATTTTCTTTCCTTTTAATGATCTGCAATGAATAGACCCAAACATATTCCAGGTATTTTTTCGATTCAAAAACCTAAATTATTAAAAAAATTCATATTTGAAATTTATGAATTATGACTTACATCATTTTTTACATAAAACGAACCACATACCTCAAAACCTGGGTGTGTAGGTTTACAGCCTCGTTCCAATATCCAGTAATTAGTTTTTGAGACGGAAATTTTACTTGATGATGCTCTATCGGGACGTCTCCTGTTTGTAAAGCCTCCACAGAAAAGAGAACCTTCCACTGTCATCGAAAAAAAAAAAAATGTAATTTTTATAAGCCCAGTAAAAGAATTTTCTGCCTCAGTTGCAGCAAACTGAAAATTATCTGCGTCCCAGAAACGCTAGATAAAATCTATTGTCATAAGAAATAATAGTAACCCAGAAAATTAACGAAGTTTGCATTTACAACGAAAATACAATAAAAAGACTATAAATCTAGAAACTAAAATATATTTTAGTAATTTTTTAAAGCTTAGCATTTCTTTTTTAAACTGTTAGATTAATCTGCAGAGTTTAGAATTATCTAAAATAAATAAGAACGTCTTACGAATTAAAGCAGTACTTTTAGTTTGTTTTATAGCAATAATTAGAACTCTAATCATAGCCGTAGCTCAATTGTTGTTGTTTTTTCTGGCGTGGGGGGTCGAGGGAGTGATGTACAGTTCTCGAGACAGGATACACATTCTGTGTTTATAATTTAATATAATATTAATATGATTAATAATGCATTTATGCATTAAATATATGTTAAATTTCTAAAGCGGATACAGGTTATATATATAACTATTTGAGTTACTTTAATTACTAATCTTTTACTTAGAATTTGTACAAAACTTGAAAAGAAAAGTTCACCAAATGAAGAAAAAAAAAAACATTTTTTCTTTAAAAATTTGCCTGCAAAGTTATTTACAGTTTCTGCAGCGCGGGATAACCCACCATTGGCATATGCTTCCAGATCCCGCGCTGCTAGTTTATTATTTAAATAAAAGAAAAAACAGTATTATTTACTTATCACCCCGGTCCGGCCCGTCCCGACCCGTTTGTATTTTCGTGGTTCACGGTCCGGTCCGTACAAAGATCAATCGAATCAGACCTGACTCAGTTTTCACAGAAAATAGAATACTGCATACATATTTATGGGGAATTTTAACATTATAGATTACTATAGGTTCGCAAGCCATATAATGCAGAATAGCATCAGTACCGACCCGCCAATGTGGATCCAGTATGTAGGAAAACAAAAAATTAAGTCTGATCCTAGCCCGTCCCGAGTCTGCTGAAATAATTAAGCCGTGATTCAGACATGATACAACTGCCAATGCTGATCTCTACGCTGGCCATGTTAATATATTTCTGTACTGATGTTGTCAATCCAGCATCGGATCGTGCAGCTTATTTATACTTATATTCGCCTCAGTCACGTCCATTGAAAACTCAAAACTGTACACAATGGACTTAGTTTGATTCTTTTACATTTTTATATCAGGTCGAATTTTTTTATCGGCTTGGCCCGGCCCGTTAAGAAAGAAAGAAAGAAACAAAGAAAAAAAAATTGTCTTTAATCCGCTAGCCCGTTGGAAGTTTTTCCATCATTTTGCTGGTTACGACCCTCGGTCCAAGCCCGGGCCCGTGCAGACCGCTATCACATTGTGTCTTAACAGGTTTTTTCATTCTGATGGTAGATTTTACGTTTTTTTATTCTATTGTGATAATGTAAATTTACATCCTCCTCGGCGTAGGTACAATTAAATTAGTCCCAAGAAAATTCATTTTGTTTAATAGCATATTTGTTTTTATGTGTTTGCGCAAAAAGTTGTCTGAAGGAGTCATTTTATCATAACAGTGTGATCACTATTCATTTATTGTTTTATATATTTCGCCTTATATGTATGACTCCCACCCACTTTCAAAAAAAAAAAAAGTTGGCCTATCGCATCTGTTTTGGAAGAAATTGGGTCCTTTACAGGAACCTTCAAAAAATTTTTCATTTTAAAACAGGACTCTTCAAAAAATTTTTCATCTCAGAACAGGACCCATCACAAAAGTTTTAACCTTTAAACCTTTAAATTCTGTGTCTTGAAAATAGGCCTTTGGCAAAAAATTTCCAATTCCAAACTGAATTTTCCACAAATTTAATCATTTAAAAGTAAAATATGACCTGTCACTTTTACATATATAAAGAAAATATATGTATTTTACATACTTATATTTTCTTAAAAATGTATAAACAAGAACCTGAATATAACGGTTATTTCAAATTCACAAAAATTATGACTAGATTTTTCACAAATGTAAAAAACTTCATAATTGCACAAAAATATAGGACCGTGGGAGAAAAGTCTCGACAGACCTCTGGCTTGTATTTATAATAATGAAAAAAAAAAAAAAAATCGTAAAAGCAATTCGTGTTCTTTTTGTTGTTGTCGTTTGTTTAATTTAATTTCCTGTTTATAAAAAAATAAAATAAAATATGTGATTATTAAATTTATTCCAAATTAGTGAATGTTTTCTTCATTTATTTGATTTTTTTTACATGTGTTTGAAATTGATATATTCTAAGAAATGTTTTAATTTAGATTAAAATATTGGAGTATTTTGAAATAATTTTACTCTTTTTATGATTAGGATTTAAAAAAAAAAATATTGTTATTGTTTTATTATTAGTATTATCAGACTGAAATTCGCCAACCGATTAATATCAAAGCTCATAAAAAAATTTAAAAATAAAATCCATTTCTGATTCTTTTAATGTTATTTCAAATTTCCGTTTTTTTTTTTTTTTTTTTTTTTACAGAAAATTATTTCCTTTAAACAATTACAGTTATGTTTAAGTATATATAAAATAGATTGTTATTTGTTATTTACTTTTATTAATTAATTTTTTTTATGAAAAACTGCAATTTCTCAATTCTAGTTATTCGTGCCGTTAACTACTAGTTAACGTCAGGAGAAATTTCTCTTTTCATTTCTTACTCTTCTGTCTGCATTTAGCTCCTTGGCTACACCTACTGCTTCGCTTGCGGTCTGCTTCGTTTCTCTGGAAGTTTTTCTGGCAATAGATTTTTTAGTCTACCCACCGTCTGCGAAGGTGATCTCCTAACTTCTTGTATGTGTGTTTAGACGAATTTTTTTCTCTCGTTTAGAAAAAAAAAAATCTTAAAAACAATACAAATCTCTTTTAGTGCATTAACTGTCATATTTGAGAGATTTTCTTAATTTTTTATACAGCTAAATTCAGTAAAATTTCGTTTTTACGTTTTGCTGAGGTAATAAAATGAAACATAGACGGAGGGGGAGGAACTCTGTGGGAGAAAATGTATATTATGAAAAATTACTTACTTTACTTCTTTACTTGCCGTAAATACTCGTGTATAAGTCGGATCCACCCCCCCCCCCATCCTGCCCCCCAATTCTTAAGCAAAATTTTGAAAACTGAATTTTCGTGTATAAGTCGAACCACATTTCTGATAGTACTCGTATGTTGAAAAATGATTTGTAATCAAGGGTAAAAAAATTCAATGTTTTAAAATAAAACTGCATAATTATGTAAAACCGAAGAAGCTTAAACTATTTTGAAATCTATTCACATCAATTCAATGATACTTAAAAAGAAAAAATCCTTTCAAAAATCTATTCAAGCCTTATTTACAAGAGTAAAGAACTTTTTAGACTGCTAAAATATAGTACTTCTTTGTATTATAGGATTTTTAGGAGAGATATCTAGAAGCATTCTCAAGTTGAACTCTTTTAAAAAGGTAATTAAAATGTTGAAAGGAATGCCCCTGTATTGAAGGGAATGGGTGCAGAACAATTACAGGGACATTATTGTTGAGCTTTTTTTGTCAATCACAGGGAAATGACTATTGTCGGCTTTTATCTCATGTGATTACTTAAGACTTCCTCATTCGTCAATTATCTGCGATTTTTTTTTTTTTTTTTTTTTTTTACCTCTTCGTGTATAAGTCCCCCACTCCTCTTCATTTTCAACTCCCAAATTTTGTGTAAAATTTTTCGACTTATACCAACACCTTGCTTATACACAAGTAATACGGTACTTTACATAACTTCAAGTATGCGGGGGGGGGGGGGGGGGCGAAGGGTTCTAAACGAAAAAAAAATTTTTTAAAAACAATACAAATCTCTTTTAGTGCATTAACTGTCATATTTGTGAGATTTTCTTCACTTATTATACAGCTAAATTCAGTAAAATTTTGTTTTTACGTTTTGATGAAGTAATAAAGTGAAGCATAGACGGAGGGGGAGAAACTAACTCTGTAGGAGAAAATGTATATAATGGAAAATTACTTACTTTACTTAACTTCTTGTATGTGTGTTTAGATGGTTTGTTTTCCTCGATTAGAAAAGAAAAAAATCTTAAAAACAGTACGATTTTCTTCATTTATTATACAGCTAAATTCAGTAAAATTTCTTTTACGTTTTTTTTTTTTTTTTTTTCGTTTTTTTTTTTTTTTGAGGTAATAAAATGAATAATAGACGGAGGGGGAACTCTGTGAGAGAAAATGTAGATTATGGAAAATTACTTTACTTAATTTCTTGTATGTGTGTTCAGATGATCTTTTTTTCTCGCTTAGATTTTTTTTTTTTTTTTCTTTTAAACAATACTACAAATCTCTTTCAGTGCATTAACTGTCATATATGTGACCATTTTCTTCATTTTTTATACAGCTAAATTCAGTAAAATTTCGTTTTTACGTTTTGTTGAGGTAATAAAATGAAACATAGACGGAGGTTGAGAAACTGTGTGAGTAAATGTATATTATGGAAAATACAGATTCCCAAAAATGGTACTTTCAATTGTTTTTCCTTGAATTGCTAGAAATGCAAAATTTCGGCATTTTCAAGATATTTTAACCTCTTGAGGGGCGGTGGAATATATTATATCTTACCTAATTTAAACAAGATTAGCACCAGACAATTTTAGCTAAATTTTATATTTTCAACTTTGGGCACGGGGGGGGGGGGGGGAGATCGTTGAAAAATTGCTTTTACTTATTTTAGAATAAATTGTTTCGATTATTCCGGTGAGAATTCAATATTACAGAGACATTATTGCTTGCCCCTCAAAGGGTTAAAAGCTGAAACTTTAGAAAACTTAATTATTTGATTTTTTTTTCTATTCTATTGTGAAAACTTTTTTTTTTTAAATCGAAAACTCTAATAGATTATTACATTTAATACATATTTTTTTAAATTGTCCACTACAGCACCAAAACATTTTTATATGGAAGATATCAATAATGTATTCAAATAAACTTTTAAAATTTATTAAAAGTGATATTTTCGTAGCCAGACACTAGGAGTTTATGGGTGAATATCACAAAATGTGAGATTTTGAAAATGTAAATCGTTTCAAAGCGTCTGATTTTAGATGCTGGTTGAACAGTTGAATAAAGGAATTTATATGTAAAATCATTTTAAAGTTTGAAGAGCTTAAGTTCATTTTTATGTAATTATAATTATGTGTCATTTTCTTGGCACATGTATGCTAGGATAATGATAATTTCATTCTAAAGCATTTTTCACATTCTTGATTTCTTTTTTTTTTTTTTGTAGATCTGACATATTTATTTTGTTTAATGGAACATGTTTCCTCTATAGTACCTCAAATTCAGTGTAATGTTCAAATAAGTTTTATTTGTAATTTATAGAAGCCAGGAAAATGACATAATAAAAGTCTACTCAATTTTTACAAAGCATACATAACCGTGTGGCATGCCAGGAAAATGACAATCTGAACTTTTAATTGCTTTATTTTTGTGTTATGAATGTAATATCTCTTCAAAATACTTCTAAGAATATTTTTTATTAGAATGTAAAAAAACAAAATTGCATTATATAACATTAAATAGCAATTTAATTGTGCGGACTGCAATGTCCGTATTTTGTGATATTGATCCTTATAGCCTAAGAAATCGCCAAAGATTTCACTACTTACAGTAACCTTTTTGATTCAGTGGTTCAATTACCTGTCTGTTACATTTGAGTTTTATTTATATTATTTCGCTATGGAAATTAACCGAAAACAAATACTGAACTATTTATATTGTTTTAAATGCAAACGGGTGAATCTTTCTCAATCGAGCTGCACGCGGTAGAGACAGATTTTTAAAAAATTATGTTTGAAAATTATTTTTAAAACTATAAAAAATCAGTAAAATCAGACGCACTTTCAAACAAATTACATTTTGAAAAAACATTTTCCCTCCTAATCGATGGTGTGAAAATTGAACTGTGCGATATTTAGAAGTTAAAAAAAAAGTACAGTAAAAGCAAAATTTATCGGTCAGGTATTGCACGCCAGCGTTACTCACGGACATATTTTTGCTTTATAATGTAGCTAGATTCATTTATTACTGTTACTCTTTAAAAAAAATTCCGCATAAACCCGTGCTTATAGAGAAAAATATAGGCATTTTAATATATCAGCAAAATTTTTCATTTGAATGCTATCATAAGTCCGAAATAAATATAATTACAAAACTATACAAATAAGTATACAATGAATTACTGTTGTTCTTATCCAACTGCCAAGAAAGGTTATGATGTGTTTCACGCGTATCTGGGTATGTGGATTCCTTTATACCCTCGAAACATCCCAACGGTTGGATGGATTTTAATGAATGAGGTCTCTATCGATTCGTCTTAACCGTCCGATGGTTATAGGCTAGGTTTTGTTTTTATAAATTGAAAATGGCGGCCATAAAATACCAAATGGCGGTAGAGACGGAAAAAAAAATTACGCACCCTATTGAGTGGCATATTATTGGATAGGTCTTTCAAAGTGAAGACTATGTTTCATTGACTATTTTACAGTCAGAAGCTCCGTTTAAATATTACACAACCTGGAAGTTGTGTAGGGAGGATCACTAGCTTTACTGCAACTCTAACCTTCATAGACATCTATAGGCCTCATCAAAACAGTGTTTATAGATAGTAACTAACAATTAAGCACAACTTAAAAGTCATCAATACAAGTAAATAAAAAAAATAGGTAAGTAATATAAAAACATAGTTTCACATTGATGAGAAATAATTAATTAGTTTCCTTTTTACTCAGTCGGGTTTTTTGATTTTATAAATTTAATTGATCTATTGTTATTAACTGACACAAGTATTAGCTAATGTGAATTTATTATATTTTCTAAAGCGCTTCTAAAATGTGTTCAGCCCCCGCTGCTCCCTAGAAGTCAGCCGCAGCCCACAATGAGATAAAATGCTCTAAATATTGTATATTTTGAAAATGAATATTTTAATTTCCCAATGTGTAATCACTTTTATTAATTAATCCGCACCTCAAGGAAGAATCATGGATATTTTTTATAGAGCTAGGAATGTGGGGTTATTGCAAGGAAGACTACTGAATTTTCTCTCCTATACATTTAAATAATAATAAATTATTTAATTACGAGATTTTATTTTACAGTGAAATAACATTAGGTGATTTCTTTACCTTATGTTATTTTTATATTATGTTAAAATTTGTTAGCATTTATTCCATACATGTTTTAATTTTTGTTGAATTTTTTTTCTTCTCTCATTTCGAAAGTGTTTTGCGAGCGTATATTTAATTTTCTATATGTATGTGATAACAATACTCTTCATCCACTCTGGATAATCCTGACGTCACATTTGTCAGTTTTGACATTATTTTATTTTTGTAGCATTTTTAAACTATTGTTTCCTATTATTAAAATTTACAAAAAAAAAAAAAAAAAAAAAGTTTAAAAGAAACACAAATAGAGGCAAACCTTTATAACAGACACCTCCGAAAATCAAATTTCGCATTTCAGAGGTGTCCACTGTTGAGAGTTTTTACTGTAACAATAAGTTTTGGCCTTCAATTTATTGGTGAAGATATATAAAAATATTTGTGTTTATGCTAAGTGCTTTATTATAAGTCGAACCTCGTTAACACGAACACACTTAACGCGAATTACTTTTAGCATGAACTGTTTCCGATTGCCCCGTCCAGTTGTATGCAATGTATTTAAGTGTGGATAATTAGAAACTACTTTTAACACGAACAAAAAAAGTTTCCCCTTGAGTGTTCGCGTTAACGAGGTTCGACTGTATATTAATTTATCTTTTTTGGACTATTATTTGCAGAACTGCGAACTCTCTGGATTTTTGAGTACCACTATTTTGAATGGAAATAATCACTTTATTTAATATAGAAATTTTCCAATTTAAAAAGATGTTTAAATTGCAAAATTGCCCCCCCCCCCCCCCCAAAAAAAAAAAAAAAAAAAAAAAAAAAGAGGAAAAAATAAGAGAACAACTCCATATATTTTAATCATAAAATTGCCCTTGAAAAAACAAAAAATAAAAATAAAAACGGAACCATTCGACTGGAAATTGTCTTCGTGCAACTTATGAATTTATGTTTAAAAAAAAAATCTTATTGGCGGCGTTTTAAAAAACAGGAATCCAGCCATTCGACATGGAAATTATGTCTTCTTGCAACTTATGTTTAAAAAATAGTCTTATTGGCAGGGTATTAAAAAACGAAAATCCAGCCATTCGACTGGAAATTATGTTTTCTTGGAATTTATGTTAAATAGTCTTATTGGCGGGGTCTTTAAAAAACGGGAACCCAGCCATTCGACTGGAAATTGTCTTTTTGAAATTTATGAATTTATGTTTAAAAAATTGGTCTTATTGGTCGTCTTCGCACTAAAATTTTACGGACATCCAGTTTTGAAATCATTTTTAACCTTTCCGTTAATAAGATAGACATTAGATGGACCAATAAGATACCAAATGGGAAGTTGTTCGGTCAAGTATAGTTTAGGAATTATGAAGGTTTAAAGTTTGTAACTCCTAATATTAAATTCCGTTTTAATCCTTGCAAAACACACTGCGATGCGTGTAGTTTTAGACATAATTCAAAAGCTACTTGATGTGATGTATACATCACATCAAGTAGTTTTTGAACCTTGGATTTGCATATTTGAAACTTCTAGAAATTGATTTCTATTAAATTCATAGGTTACAATTCATATATTTTTTTTTATAATATGTATTTTAAAATTGATTTAAAAAAAAATATATATGAATTATAACCTTTAAAAATTTTAACAAAAATCTATTTCCAGAAGCTTAATTTTAAACATACATTGAAATAAGACATAAATTCTAGTCGAATTTCTGTTTGTTTATTTATTATATTTTTTTTCCTGACACAATTTGGGCGGTTAAAATGTAATAAGTCTCTTTAATGTCTCTCTTTATTTATTTATTTATTTATTTATTATTATTATTATTATTTGTTGTTGTACCATTATTTTTGTATAATATCATCTGAAATTACGTAAGCTGAAACTAATTTTTTTTTTTTATAATGTTATTTTTCCTAGGTCAAAGGTGGCTGGAAGAATCAGCATTCCGAATGTTAGTAATAATGCATCAACCAACGTTACTATTGGTGCTATATATTTCTGCAATTTTAAGGATAGCAGGTAAGTTGATATTATTTATTATTGCACTTTAAAGGAAACCTGACAAAATCTAAAACATTCAGATTGTTTTATGTATTGCTAAAAATGTAAAATGGCATATTTTTTGTCATGTGTAGCAAATAAGTCAAAGAAATTTATTAATTTCATGTGTGCTATCTTGGAAGTGCATTTACACATAGCATAATTGTCTGTTGTCTGTAGCGAAAATTCAAAATCCTCATATTTTCACATGTTGTAATTTTCTACTTAATGTTAAGCAGTAATGTTTTCTTCAATTTACATTTTCCCCCAAAAAATATTTGTAATTCTACCTTACAGATGAATAATTAAAATGTATAATATAATGCATTAACCACTCTTTTTCATCGCTCATTTTTTTTTTTTTTTTTTTTTTTTAACTACTATCCCCTTTCCGTAATTTTTTTGATTTTTTAACCATTTGGAAAAATGGTTATTGTCCTCGTCAGGGTAGGAAATCAAAAGCATATCTGAAGCTTTTTATTGGTTCAATCCGCATTTTATTCGTTTTCTGATTGGTCTTACAGTAATCTGTATTTCCCTTTACTTTCAACAGAGATGGATACTTCTGTTGCCACTATGACAAAAAAGTAATAAAAACTACAAAAAAAAAAAAAAATTATAACTCTGAAACAAATTGAGATACAGCTTTCAAACAAATTGCATTTAAAAGTACATTTTTTTCTCTATACGACGGCGTAAAAAGTAATATTGTGGGATGTTTAGAAGTTTAAGAGCGAAATTTCATTTAAAATTGGTCGTCAGATTTCTTGGATGATGGAAAAGCCTTTTCCCGAACAGCCAATGAAATGCTTGGATAATACGTAAGTTTCAGGTGGATAATACGGAAGTTTTAAGAAATCTGACGGGTCGCAGGCGATTTTTGTCGGTTGCAATTTTTACGTGTAATAACACTATTAATGTTTAATTCATGGCGTACGTAATGTAGGATAAACTCCGTGCGATTTTTTATGTCTTAAATTTGTCTTCGAAAAAATCATTTTCCAAATGGTCGTTGTAATTTGTTAAATTGCTTTTTTTAATTTTTGTCTATTATTGTAAAAAAAAAAAAAAAAAAAAAAAAAAAAAAAAACCATGAACAATTTTAAGCCCATATTACCACATGCTGTTTATCTTTATATTCTGGGTCACGCCCAAACAATGAAAAAAAAAACTGCAATATTATGCTCATTGCTTGAATTTTAATTGTGCAATCCCCTCACCCTACCCTTATACGCATTTTATGCCGTGAACCTGTTGCTGCTCCCCGTGCAAAAAAATTCATGCTTAATACTGTTTTTTTTTTGTTGTTGTTGTTGTTTTTTCCAATAATAGGGGAGAATATATTCTCTCTTTAAAAAATTACACCTATCTATTTTCTCCTAATGTTTTATTATTATTTACTTTTTGCATCTTACACCCTCTGTGATATATATATATATATATATATATATATATATATATATATATATATGCATGCTTATTGCTGAATTCCGTTACAGAAATCGACTATGTTGTTTGCTTATAAATGTATTTTATGTACCCGTGATCAAGTGAAATACCTTATAAGCTTCCGGCTTCATTCATCCATTTTATCTTTTGTATGTTTATGTTACGGCTTTTTCTGGTTCAACATTATTTAGCTGGATTTATTATCTATTGTCTTTAATCAGACTTAATCAAAAATTGTTTTTTTTTTTTTTTTTTTTTTTTCACATGTTTCATATAGATTTATTGCCAGCAATATGCTAGCGAATTAGTTGCATTTAATAAAATTCTGTATTACTAGTTACATGTTCTTTCTTTATTCTATAAAATGTCTGTGTTATGAATATTTGCTAAATTATAAATTTAATTTCAATTATTGGAAATCGATGACGATTTGTTATATATTATGGTTTTATATAATATATATATACACACATACATATATATATATACACATTTAAACTTGCAAAATAATAAGAATAACATAATTTTCGTAGAAGTATTATTTTGCTTATTTTATTTTATTTTTTCTATTGTGTAACAAGTATTTACTATTTAAAGAGTATGGAAAAGTTTTGCCGCATGCTGTGCATTTTATATAGCCTCTTGTGCTCACGCCTAAACGGTGAAAAGACTGTGTTAATACTTTTATGCTCATTGCTTGAATTTTTAACCGTGCAGATCTCCCCCTTATTCCCATTTTATGCTGTGAATTTGTTACTTCACCCCGTGTAAGAAATTCATGCTTACTTTATTATTACCTTTTTTTTATAGTGATAAGGGGAGAAGATATTCTCTACCTTTTCTAAAGGTTACCTCTTGTCCTTCCCTCCATCGCATTAATTACCTTGTAGCTCCTTTTTCTTCTCTCCCCTCTTATATAAAAAAAAGGGGGGGGGGGAACCTCAGGCATAAAAGTAACTGCCAGAAGATTTGAATCAAAAAGCGAGGAGTTTGAAAGACATGTATGAAAGCGCACACGGCGGCACGCGTAGCTCACGCGCGCTGATCTTTTTTTTGTGGAAGTTTTTCTTCGCGTCTTCGCAGCCCCCTAGTTTTTTCTTCCCCTGACTTCGGGCCTACCAGCTGTCGCTGTAAAGTCAGATAGGCCGATGATGATGATGATGATGGCCATATGGACTTCGGAGGCCCGTTCTCCTCCTGTTAGTTCTCCAGGGCCCCGCGAATCGCTAGTAAAAAGGTAGAAATTTAAAGCTTCTTGTAGATTTTTTTTCCTTTTTTTTACCCCCCCCCCCCTTACCTTGTGATGCCAATTTCGCGTTATATTGAGCTTAGCGTATTTTGGAAGTTAATAGAGTGTTGAAAATCGATTGGGTTATAAAACTGAAAGTATTAGCTCTATGGTGGGAGGTGTATGAAATCTGGCACTTTGTGAAAAAAGCATGTGGATACCGCCAGCTTGCGTCCTTCACAGAGATTAAAATATTGTTATCCCCTCCAAAAAAAATTCTTATTAGACTATTTAAACAAACAAACGAAACATTGTTGGGCCTTTTTTTTTCGCATCAGCAATAGTTTTTTGAAAAAACAAATACTGTTGATCTAAGAAAAAAATGTGTGGGAACTTTGTTAAAACAAATATTTACCAGTTTTTTTTTCTTTTTCTTTCTTTTTGCTCTATAATAGTTTTATTTTAAATATGGCGCAAATTGGAATTTTGTTAAAACAAATATTAACTCAACAAAAGTGGGGTAAGCTTTATGTCCAACGAGATGTTGAAAAAATAGTCTTTTTATTTGGTTTCCTAACGAGTTACCATGTTATTGAAATACAGTCAAACTTCAGCCAGAAGGGAGAAGAAAATTGTCTCGAGCCATCAAAAGTGTCCGTTATTAAAATAATTAAAACGTGTTTTAATTCAAGAAAGCTAGTTTGAGATACCGAAAATTCGAAACACTTTCCTTTTATAGAAGTGTAATTGCCTTGATTTCCTCTGCGAATATGAGTTGTGAAATAAGATGAGGATAAATATATTTTAAAAATGGGAAAATGTAGAATATTTATATTAAAAAAACGATCAATTCAAATTTGAAAATATTCTGATTTCAACATAAACATTAAAGAGCATATTGTGAATTTGCGTAGACTTATTTGTGCATTTATGATTTAAATCTACCGTATTTTATGGAAGAAACGCCGCACTCCTCAAATTGGCCTGAATAAGCTTAAAAATATCGTAATCGACGCACCCGTTGTAAACGCCGCATCCATCGGAACGCTACTTTTGTCGACAGCGTCACTTTCACCTAACTTTAATCAAAGTTTTCTGAGCAGTGTAGGATGCCTCGTTTTTAATATCTTAAGATGTCTGAAGTTTTATTTAAAATATTTAAATCCGATTTTCAATATTTTTAGGAATTTTTAAATTAAGGAAACTCAGTTGGTATTTAAAAAATATCGTAAACGCCGCACATGGAAAAAAATTAACTTTAAACTCGTAAACGCCGCGGCGTTTCTTCCATAAAATACGGTACTTATAGTTCAAATTATTCTCACAATTTTTTAAGCAGTTTTATTAGAAAAGAAAAAAAAATCAATGTATTCGGTAATTTTTATATTGTATCCTTCGTCTGAGAGGGGTGAAGATTTCCTATCTTAATCACATCAAAATATTCTAAAATGGGAAACTCTTTAATAGCTCAGATTTTCCTTTCCAGTTTAATTTTTTTTTTTAATCGCTAAATTGAATTTCTTTTAATATATTATTTTTATCATTTCTCTGCGGAAATGTGAGTTCAATTAAAAAGATTGATTTTTAATTATGCAAAGTCATTTTTTATATTTTGCCTTAACTTTAATTTAAACTGACCTTTCTTTACCTCTTTGGCTGTGAGCCAGATGCGAATCTCGCCAATAGCATTTTTTTTTTTCTCGCCCGTAGTAGCAAAATGTTTTGGTTTATAGTATTATTTCTTATTTACTTTGTGTTTTAAATGTATGCAATAATTATTTTTTAAATGTTTGTATTTTAATTGAAATGTGTAAAAGGTTTATATTTTAAATGAAATGAAGGCAATACGATTGATGCCAGTAGGAACAATATTTGGCCACTTATCACTTGCATCCGGCTAACATAAAAGTATACCAAAAATTTTGAGTTATTTAACGCAACCGAAAATTATTATTATTGTTGTTGTTTAGTTTATGTTTTGGATTTTTCTTTAGTTTTTAATTTTATAAAATCTTTTAACACTATTTTTACGCAGTCTTTGGTTTATTGGAAAATTCCGTATTATGCACGATATGATGAATAACCTTAATAATAAGCTCTACTTCGGTATTCAATAACTTTCCACACCGATACTCTGATATATTCATCTTTCAATTGAAGACTGATTTTGTAGACCCGAGATCTATTGTTAAAAATTTCTTGCATGTTTCAGAAAGGGTTTTTTTTTATCTTTATTTTTATTAATTTCATTTTCATTTTTTTTATTTACTCAAAAAAAAAGGGGGGGGGGGTCCAGCCTTCTCTGCTATTTCTCGATTCTTTGATTTGAAAAAAAAGAAAGAAAAAAGCCTTCTAGGAAAAAACGTGAATACTTCTTTGAAATTGGATCTTTTCCTTTTCCTCTGTCAGCCCCTTTACGATTTTTTTTTTATTATTTTCTTGCTAGAAATGGAATGATGGGGAGAAATGTACAAGTAAGGGTGGGGAGGTAAGAGTGTTACCTCCTTGCCCTATTACTTGGGCTCTTCAAATATGGCTTTTTTACGGCTTTTCTGAGTCATGTGTTTCTTTCTTCCCTTCTCTGCTCCTGGTTTTGAATCTTCCTTATCTTCTAGTGAAAGTATAGCGATATTTTTTGATGTCTTTAGTATTAATTTTTTCTGCTGTTGGGGGGAGGGGGTGTGGAGAAAACCGCTATAAGGAAGGTGTGGTTGTGAGTTTTTCTTATTCCTAATTATGTGTTTTTTTTACGTGTTTTTCGCGATGCTGCGTTATGACGCGTTTCAAAATGAAGTATATTTAACGTGTTTCTTGACGTTAAATGTGTGTGTAACTTTTTTAGTTCCTATTCTCCCTATTTAAAGCGTTATTTCCCTTGAAAAAATACTCACCAGACTTAGAAATACAGCTGTATGTCGAAATTTATGAAGGATTTTATTCGCAAAATTGCCTTTAATTCGCTTTGCAAACTCTTGTACTTCATTTTTTTCTTCTTTCTTTCTTTTTACTTACTCTGCTATTTTTGGGTTCTTTGTAACCAGATCTATATTCCGTCTAACATTTGTTACTTTTAGATATTTATTTTGCTTTTTTTATATTATTTTTTTATATGCTATTTGTTTATATATGTATAATTTTTTATGTTGTTAAATGCTGCAGCTTAATATGTGTTTGGAAAATGCTAAACAATGTATTCAAAATTATTTTCTTTATAAATTAATATTTACTGACGATATATATAATAAATTGCATATCCCCCTACCTTTTTTTTTGAACATTGTAAAATTATGAAGATTTATTTTGGCTTTTTGTTTAATGCTTAATCCAAAATTATGTTTTTTATGCATGCCTTGTAGTATAACAATAGTTTAAAACTTCTTTTTAAAAAACTGTTGTATTACCTCTTTATAAATGTGGCAAATATATATATACATATATACACTATGTAGCCATAATTTTCTTCACAAGTTTTTAACATCAATATACTGCCTCCTTAATCAATTATTTTTCTCACAACAAAGAAGAAAATATCTGTTTCAGTTTTTTTTTTTTTTTTTTTTTCCATTATTATTATTGGCGATGAGGGTGGGGGATTTATGGAAATATATTTTTAAGTTCCAAATGTATAATACTATATATGTTTTGCTGATGATTCACACCTTCCAAAAAAAAAAAAAGGTAAAATAAATTCTGTTCTAACAAAGTTATTGTTGCTCCAACAAAATACCTATTGAACCATATATAAAAAAGCAATTTTGTTTATCCAATCAACAAATTAAAAGCAAAGTAATGTTGATCCAACTGACATTTGTCTGGCCCAACAAAATTTTCTTGCAGGTCCAGTTAGAATTTTTGTTTGGACTACAATATATATATATATATATATATTCTATGTTCAATTGCCGAAAGATTTTGCCCGGGTAGTTTCTGTGGGAGGCTCCTGGAAGTGAGCATCGCTGCTAGGTAACAGATAGAGCAGGACTCAAATCATACCAAAGAAGACAAAAAATATTAATTTCTACCTTTTGTCGAAAACTTATGCCGGATGGACGTCATCTCTATACCCTCTGGAGCGTCGGCATATGCCACCGCATGTAATGGATTGTGCCGAATGCCTCCGAAAGATGCGTTTCCATTTCCTGTCGCGTACAGATGTCGCGTGCCTTCGTACGTAGACACCCCCCCGGAAGGAAAAGGGCACTCTCCCCCCCATCTCGAAACACTAGATTTCCTCCCTTTGAAACCTTGAATGAATGTCCTGACGATTGCTGAGGACTTAACCTTTGCTAACGGTCTTCGATGCTCTTGCCACGGAAAAACAAGGGCATTTATTTATTTGCAAAAGATTGGAAAAGTTGGAGGGGTGGAGAGAGGGGGACTGGATAATTCTGTTATTTTGGAAGAAAAAAATCTTCGTGTGTACTTTTAACCCTTTACGAATTCGGTTGAGATCTGCACGCTCAGCTGTTTGTGCATATTTTACGGTTGAGTATTCAGGGCATTCTTGCATTTATAACTTTGTAGTAATCTGAGTATTTGTATGTTAATTTTTTTTTTTAATTTTAAATTGGACTTAAATCACATTTGAGCTATAGTTCTTTAATATTTTAAAATTCGTATGTACTTAACCCTTTACTAATTCGGTTGAGTATTAAAACGTTCTTGTATTTATAATTTTTTAGTTTTATTATTATTATTATTACTGGAATTACATTTAAGCGATTTAAAGAAATTTTTAAAAAACATATCTTTTTTTATTATTATTATTAATAACATTCTTTTTAAAAATTAAAAAAAAAATCAAGTTTTGACATTAAATAATAAAGTTCTAAGTTCTATCAATATATTTGTTGTGTTAGCAAATACACAAATTGATGTGTAATCGATTGTAATCAAATTGATGGGAAGAAATAAAATCGTTAAAGATGCTTAAATGTAGTACAGTCGAACTCGCGTATGGCGAGTGTGAAGGGACCGTGATATTTGCTCGTTATAACCGGGTACTCGTAAAAAAACGGATTCGTAAAAATTATAAAAATTCATGCATACTTATTATACGTATTTCTTTATTTTTTATTTCTGTACTAGCTGAAGAAGAAGTTGGTTAATTTGCTTTGAAATGTCTTATTGTTTCTTTCTTGTGTTATTGTTCTTTGGAGAAGACTTATGGTCCGAAAAACATCGCCAATTGCACCTCTGGCTCTGAAAAAATTTACGTTTAGTTTCTGCGCACTCGAAAGTCGTTGAGTATTTTGGGGTTGGTTCAGCCTGAAATTCTTCACATTCGTCGTTATCATCATCGCTCTCAAGATTTATGATTCATCACTAACTTTCGGTTGACTTCGGAATGTTAAAGGCAATTTTCTAAGAAACGATTAGCTGAGCTGTAGAGGTAGAAGTCAATAGAAATTTCAAGAATCACAAAAATATTACTCGCTATAACCGGGGTTTGCTCGTTAAAGGCGAGTTATGATACCATAGATTTAACATTGTACCAACCAAGTATTTCTGATTTCCTCGTTAAATCCGGGATCGTTATAAGCGAGTCCAACTGTATTATCAATTATTTATTGAGTTACGATTTTTACGGGTTTCAATTAAATGTATGACATTCTTTTCTAAAATCTTCTCATTTTTTCTTTCTTTTAAAAATAATAATCATTATCGTTTTCATTAATAAATATAGATGTATTATTATTATTTGCATTTAATTAATGTGTGTTTTCATATCCATTATTTTTAAATGTATTTATTTACGCGTATATATATATATATGTATATATATGTATATATATAATTAAAAAAAAAAAAACCTTCAATTTTAAAAGTAGAGAAAGTTTATAATAAATATCCTATATTACAAATGAGAAGAGGGGTTGTGAAAATCAAACTCAACGCTTTGGTTGGTCTTTTCAAATAAAATGTTACTTTTATGAAAGATGAAAAAAAATCTAAACTATTGAGTCTATAACATTTTTCAGCCGTCTGCTTTCTGGTGATTATTACTACAGTGAAACCTCCCTAAAAGACCACCTCTATAAGGAGGCCATCTCTCATAAAGACCGTTTATTTAAGGTCCATAATTTTTGGCTATAGGATCAGTGTTAATTTTCCTCCATTGAAGGATCACTATTTTCCGTCTCTCTCCCTGAAAGACGACTTTTCAACTTTTCAGTCGAAGACCAGGATTACTTTCCTTTGCATAGGGAAATCTCGAAATTCCACATCTCGCGAAAACACGCTCAGCTAAATCTATTTCCTTAGACCTGGCGAAACAAAGTTATTTCATAATAATCAAAAATCTAAATAAATCATTTAAAGATATCAAAGAATGTTTAGAAACAAAAATTGTTAATGAGAAATTATCAAAGCAAACTACAATTAGTTCCTTCTTTAAAACTGCATAGATATGAAATATAACAAACTACATTCAATAATATATATA
The DNA here is from genome assembly GCA_963932465.1 of Maratus speciosus. NCBI lineage: Eukaryota > Metazoa > Arthropoda > Arachnida > Araneae > Salticidae > Maratus > Maratus speciosus. The sequence goes on from OZ010789.1 coordinate 319,642,639, forward strand.
TATATTTTTTCTGTAGTATGCATTTCATGCCATTTTGCTTTACACATCACCTCTATTCAGAGACCACCTCTCTGAAAGACAGATTTTTAATGGTCTAATGGGTGGTCTCTTTAGAGAGGTTTCACTATATATTACCGAAGGTTTAAAATAGACATTTTATTTACATAATTCCGTCTATTCTTATAAATATTATTTCTAAAAATAACGTTCTGATAAATTACCTTATAAACGTAAGGAGCACCACTTCCGTCTCATCTTCAAACCTCGCCTTCTTCTTCTTCTTCTCAGCTGTTGCCCATGTGGGGGTGAGGCGTTGTCGGAATGTCATCTAGCCGGGGCCAGTCGGAAGTCGGCAACCTCTGTCGTCCTCTGCTCCTCATCTTCCGGAGGATGGAGAGTCCTTTTCTCTTGCGCATCATATTTCTTAATGAAGGAGTCAAATCTCTTTTGTCACTGCAAAAGACCACGTGGAAATGATAAATTCACCACCCCCTCTTTCTTTCTATCTTTTTTGTATCGTCTGCTATTTTAGAATGCTATTAATGTTATGTCGAATTATGAACCCTCGACGGAAGTTGTTCAGATTATATACATGGTCGTACTTGTATAATTTATAAAAGATGCAAGGGTTTGTATTTCATTTTTTTTCTCCTTCGGTACAATGAAAATTTTGAAAATATAAATAAAAATAAATGTTTGAATGAAGTTTGAAATAAAATAAAAAGGAAGTTTCAAAAGGAAATAAAGTTTGAAAAACAAAATAAAAATAAAATGAAATTTGAAAAGTTAAATGGTTTGAAAAATACAAATAATAAAAAGGAAATAAAATAAAGTTTGGAAAATGAAAACGTCAAATATCTGTTGTCACTGCAATAGGCCACGTAGAAATGATAAAAATCCTCCCCCCCCCCCCCCCAATTTTTTTTCTTTCTCGTACCGTCTTTTATTTTAAAATGCTGTTAATGTTACAGCCCTCGCCGAAAGTTATTTAGATTATGTACATAACCATGCACGTAACAGAAATATAATTTACAAAAGATATAAGAGTTTTAGAATTCGATTTTTTTCCCTTTTAGCTCGATGAAAAATTTTAATGAAGTTTGAAAAACAAAATGAAATAGAATAAAATTCTTTTTAAAATGTGAAATAATGGATACTTTTATGTTAGACAAGCACAGGTGATAAATCGCCTAATATTTGTTCCCATTGCCATCGTTTTCTATTGCATTGAAATTTCATTTAAATTGTTAACCTTTCACTCATCTATATATTTAAAATGCTAAGCCTTTTTTTTTTTTTTTCGACAGTCCGTGAGAAGAAACTACTGTATCAAATTACACCAATCTTTTTTTTAAATGAAAGATATTTGGCCACAGATTTGTTTTCGTACATTCGTTTATTGAAATATTTTATTAATTAGCCGTAATTTTAAATTAAAATTCTACAGTTGCGCATGCGCAGCATATAAGTACAAGTCTGCCTTTGGAGTGGCGTGCTGCACATGCGCAAAGATGCTCGCTCAGTTGAAGTATCACATCACAGGTAGAAGTTATTTTAAGTTCGTCTGCTATTCAATCTTACTGTAAACTAGCTTTTTTTTCTTTCACAAAGTTAATATTATTTGGCTCTTTCAGCATTATTAACAATTCAAAAATTTACTGTGTCGATATTAAGAGTTAGATACGGTTTATATCGGAAGTGCCATATTGTTTTGGTCAATATTACATACAGAAGATAAACACAGTGATTTGAGGCTAAAACTTATATCCGTCTTATGAATTGCGAATAGTTACACACGAAGATCGGGAAACTAGCATGTTAAGTCATAGTTGCTTCTTTGAAAAAGTAAGGTATTAAATATTAAAACGCTAAACTATTTCTGTAAGATCAAGTCTTCGAAGCTCTTCAATTTAGCAGAAATTGCACTGAGTTCCCGCTAGCGTAGTGGGTTAACGCAACAGTCTATAGCTCAGATTTTTTGTAGCGGGCGCAGGTTCGAACCCAAGCCTGGCAAGATGTGTAACATTTTTGTCGATAATTCATTTCTGTAATGACATACTGTGTTAGGAAGAGAAGTTTTAGGATTTTAATTTTATCATTATTATTATTTGAATGCTTTATAGTTAAATAAAATTTAACACTCAATAATATTTTGAAAAAATAATGATTTTATATTTAAAATATATAAGCTAAAATATTTTGCATGTAATTATCAATTAAATAAATTGAGCTGATCTACAATTTTCGTTAATTTTTGGACCGTTATCAAGAATATATATGTGTGTGTGTCAGAAAGAAAAGTTTGTCATTCTTTAAAAAATAAAATGGAAAGAAAGAAAAATATTCGTATAAGAGCTATAAAAGAAATTACCTTGATATCCAGGTTTAATATTTAAAAAATGTATAATAAAATTCAAGTAATAAAAAATGTATATTATAAATCGTTAGCTGCATCAAGTTTCAAATTTAGGTTTTTAGAGAATGAGACAGATAAAAATAAAATTCATGGCAACTTTTAATCGTCGTGTTTAAATAAATAAATAAATAAATAAATAAATGGAAATATTGTTATTTAAAAAAAGAAAAAGAAAAAGAGGCCGTAGTAATAAAAATAAATTCTCTACCCGGCATTTTTAGGTAAATTTCTGATAAAAAGCAAGCATAATTGGTTGTAAATTATAAACTTAAAATTCTTTCACTTCATTGAATAGGTTAGATTGACAGCATCCTCTATCACCTTAAAGAAATAGGAATCACTTACGCAATATAGAAATTCGTCATTCAATAATTAATTTAAAAGCAACTAATTAAAAATTCAAGAATTTTTCTGATGAAACATTCACGTTATTTACCGTCAAATCTTGACGGGCACTATCTAGTTTAATTTAAAATACGTATGTTACGTGCATTTAAAATGCATGCCTTTCATTCATTTTATTTTAAATATAAGATAATAATAATGATGATGATGATAAATAATACCATACTCTAAAACATTTTATTTCAACACAAAGCAGTGTTTCAAATTTACGCACGCAAAAAATAAAAGCTGCTGTTGAAAAGGAAAATAAACGCTATTGGCGATATATACACCCGGTTAACACAAAAGTACCAAATAAAGTTTCACAGAAATTTGAAAAATAATATGGCATAAAAACAAAATAATATGAAGTTTGAAAAAATAGAATAAAAATAAAATGAAGTTCGGCAAATATAATTTTTAAAAAAAGCTCAAATAATAAAATGAAGTTTGAAAAAAATGTTTGAATGGAGTTTTAAATTAAGATGTCAAATCTCTCTTATCACCCCATCAGGCCACATGGAAATTATCAAATTACTGCCTCCTCTTTTGTTTTATTTTATTTTATTTTTTTTTTGCCCTCTTGTATCATCAGATATTTTAAAATGCTATTATTAATGTTATGTAGAATAAGAACTTAAATAAAATAAAATGTGAGAAACGAGGCAGGGAAAACACTTGAAAAAAAAAAATCGCATTCCCGTAAAAATAATAATATACATTAGAGTCACCAAAATTCGAGGTAGTTGGGGCTGACACGACCTCGGATTATTGAAAACTCGGATTTTCCGAAAAAGTAAAAAATTCTAACCAATTACAATTTTACCCAATTGGGATGACAACGAATGTACATACCTTTATTCCTTTTGTAATGATATACAGGTTACTTAAAAAAAATTCAACTTTTCTTTTTAGATGCAATATCTAGCCAGTGCTTAAAATGAATAACGTTAGCAGGGGTAGCTTCATTTTTCTGTTCTACATATTTTAAAGCCAGTTCTAAAGATGCAGAATCTTTACTATGAGAGAGTATTTTTCAAATAGCAGGGAGTCATTTCCTTACTGTATCATTGCATTCCTCCTCATTTTCTATCATTACTACAACAGCCGATTCAGTTATTTCCAGCATTTCATCACTCTTTAGCCATTTTTTAACGTCATCTGCATTACAATTTTCACAACCAGATACTTCCTGTACCAAATCTTTCAAAACAATGTTTTCATCATCGTCATCATTAAAATTTTCAGTGGATGTTACCACTTTAGATAAAAATTTCAACCACGATTTATTCAATGTTGTAGATTGAATTTCCTCCCAAGAATCAACTACCCAGTAAACAATATCTCTCATCAGTCTTTTGGGCGAAGAAAAAAAAATAGAAAGTTTTACTCGAACTTCTGAGACTCGGATTTTCAAGACTCTACTATACTTACTACCTTCGTTTACATGCAAACTTCTGTCTATGACTTGCGCTCTATAAATAACAAATGAAAGCAAACATTGAAACATTATGTTAAATGATACCAAAGATGTGTTTTATATGACACTAAAGGCATGCTTTATATGTTCTATATTAAATTTTTTAACTAGGAAAAATTTTAATTACTATAATAGAGAAATAGCAGAGGAAAAACCTCTACAAAAAATTATTAATCTATACAAGCTCTTGTATATAATAATAGTATCACTATCTTTATTTGTATAGCAAGTTCTACCTGTGTCTCGGGTGTGCTCTAAAAATAATCAAACTGTGAAAGCAAACGTAAACTAAGATTTAACGGCTGTTTATATGACACCAAAGGCATGCTTTATTCTCGGCTCTTGTGTCTTTCAGATGTTTATTGTTGTTTTTACCTTGTATTGTAGTTTCTTAATGTCTGTTTCTATTCAATTTATTTTCTTTGACGTGCCAGAAACATTTGTTACCGGGGGATTACCCGTGACCTTGTGCGACATGCCTGCGTTTCTTTATTTAGTTAATGAGTGAATATTTTTGAAATTTTGCTTTCATTTTATTATCATAGGTCTGTTAAGGATAGTTTTTAATAATTACAGTAAAAACAATTACTATTATTTTATATATTGTTTATAATTCTTATTAAATAACGGAAAAAATAGATACTTGAATTTGTTATGAGATAAAAGACTACGACTAGAAAAAGAAACAAAAACAGCTCATTAAAATATTTTGGGGAGATTGGTTTATACATGAATTTATCATCTAGAACCGACATTCGAATAACGTGCGAAGAAATTAGTGTCGATAAACGAAATGTTTTTTGAAAATTATCCCTATTAGAACCTCATAAATTTATTTTACATACATTCCAGATGTTTTTCGATTTTGCTCCATTAGTATGATTATTTAGTATTTTTTTTTTTAATCAAATATCGTTAACTATTTAGAATTTTAAAGTTATTAAAGGCATGAGAAAATATTCTCTTATATGGAAGCGGGGCATTGGCGCAGAGTTGTTTAAGACAAATTAAAATATTGCGCCCCCTTCATCTTCTCTACTGTTGTTATTATTTTTTATATGCTTTTTGTACAACAATTTTTGGCGGTCCCTAAAAATTTAGCGCCCCGAGGAATAATCTCCTCCTCTCTGTTCCACCTCTCCCTATATCGCAGCACTGACGTGGAAGAAAATATTACATAAATTTTCTTTATGGCTTTTGTTCAAACTTGTCATTTATAATAAATAACCAGTCACGATGACTGATAATCCTTGGTGAATGACGGTTCGTATGTATTTGATAAAATTACTAAAATTTTCCAACCCGAAGGAAGTTTTAAAATACTTTTTCTGTAGAAAAAAATAAAATTATTCATAAATAAAATAAATTCTATAATACAGTTTTCAATGCTGAATTGGATAGATATTTTTTTTTACTGTCTTATCTTATGAAATGGATCATTTTTCATCTTTAATGCTTATTAATAAAACTTTTAACAACATTACTTCACACATTGCATATTACGTGCAAAGTTCTCTCGCTAATCTCTTTCTATTACATTAAAACCCTTTTTACTTCCCTTCTACAGCCTGCGGAAATTAAATATGCATCAACAGCGCCCGAAAAAAGCAACTAAAATAATTACAGCTTAAACTAAACAGCCTTTTTTTACTGTTTATGTCTGACTCTGCAGGGGTCTTCTACAAACTTATTTTCATCCATAGGTGAAAATCCCTCCATCGCTATTTAGACCGAGTGACAACACTAACTGCAGTGACCTGGGTCTGAGCTCGGACAATACCAAGGACAAACTATCACCTGCCCTTTTTTACGTTATTTTATTTTTATTCTCCGCATCCCCGCGTGCTGCATTCAGTCAGGCAGTGAAAAAAAGGAACTGGGTTCTTTTACAGTGTGTAGGTGTCTATTGTGATTTTATGTGTGGACGTGTTTTTTCACTGCCGAGCTACGTTCTGTATGGAATGTTTATTAATAAGAAATTATCTAACCAAGATCAGGATGTTATACCATTGTTTCTTGATCGAGTTACTCTTTTCGTATTCTTTCGCTCTTGGTATGTCGTCTGCTGTGCTTCAATATAATAACTCTTACAAAGTAAATTAAATTCAAACATATAATTAAAACTACTACTATCTTTTTATTCTTTTCCTGTTCTTTCTGCTTTGGAATATAGAGTCTGCTTTGATAAAATATAAACACATTTTTACAAATTAAATTCAAGCATATAATTAAAATTACTATATTTTAACTAGTTAATATAATGGTTTAAATAAAATTATTTACTGTAAGAAGCTATTATGGTTTTCCTGTTTTACATCTGTAATGATACTAATCGAAATGATGGAAAGAAATTACCATACAAATTATCGTTTTAATGGTTAATGAATGAATACAAAATTTAGCGGTCCATATAAAATAGAAAATTTTTATATGTTTTTATAAGAAATTGTAGTTTACCCTTTCTCATTCGTTAAGAAAATTCAATCAAGAGTGTTTTGCAAGCACTAGAAATAACTCTAATTTGGTGATTTTGGGATGTAAGTTTCGACTTCTTTGCTGCTTGTCTCTCAAGTAGGAGATGTGATGAAAACTTTATCTTTTTTGTGATTTTTAATCATTTTTGCTTATAAGTTAATTGTTATTGTGGTGTAACTTTGTCCAATAATTCAGTTTTATTCATTTTACTAGGATTAAACGACTGCATGTTCTCATAATTAGTTTGTTATTCGCATGTTTCTTATTAGTAGTTTGTTATTAGTTAATGCATTATTCGCATAAAATACTTTTTTATATCAGTACATTCGAGAAATCGTGTACAGCTTTATTTAAATATGTATGCATTTTTTCCCCTGGGGCCGTTTAAGTATTACGTAAGCATATTTTTAGTCATTTTGTACCCCTCCCCCTTGTAAGGAAAAATAAGCAAATACTAGACTTCCCCCCTTTGCTTACGTAAGATTTTATGACATTCTAACATCAACATTATTTGCCATAAAAAATTAGTTATCGATAAATTGCATCATTAATCTAGCAAATTTACATAAACAGACACATAGGGGTTGTGGTATTAAAGGGAAAAAAATCGGTTTAATATATTGTTACTTATGGCATTAAACAATTCATAGAATACAAAATAGTTCTTATATATTATTATTTATCGCATTGACCAAAAACAAAAACAAAATTTTAAGAAGTACAACCGGCCCTAACTTATTTAGGCACATAACTAAAAATTTTTAACAAGAATCATAGGAATATTAAGTGCTTGGCATTCACATTTCTAGTCTGGTGTCCAAGATCTTTGAATCCATGTTTCTGCATTCTCTATTATTAAGTTTTGAATGTAGTGGTGGGCTGGAATGATCCTCGTTTCCAATCCTTGTTTACTCCATATCTGTTTTCTCAAGTCGTTCAACATCCACAGAACGCTCATCTAAATCATGCTCTTTTGCTATTTGTTGTTAAACTATAGTTGCTTCGTTGTCTAATGCTTACGTAAGAATTTTCGTGACCCCCCCCTCTCCCCCTTGTCAGCAAAAATAAGCAGACAATAGACACCCCCCCTCCCCCACTTACTGCTTACGTAATACTTGAACGACCCCCCTTCTAAATTCATAATTGATAATGGCGTACACCCACTGCTTATTTAATATCGTAATCTCAATTTTAAAAGATTATCATATACTGAATATAAAGATTCTCATGGACATTTTCTTGTACTTTTAATTGTCTTTCGAGTTGGCGTACTTGTCTTTTATTTTTTCAGCATCTTGCGATAAAAGTGACTCTAAACTCTCAATGAGGGTAAAAATTCCTTCCGTAGTCAGTCATCCCATGTATATATTATGTTTTAAATTCGATTGCCTTGTGTAAATGAGGTGTTTTTTTAATATGCTGCATTTTTAAACATCATAATCATACATTAAAGTACTACTATGTGTACCATGACTGTAATGGGGGTTCCGCAAGGATTGTGCATGGTCTCTTCCTGGATTTTGAAATTTAATTAACTGCATTTTCTTTTTTCCCTGATTAAAACAAATATTTATTATTCTTAGCAAGTAACTTGAGAGTTAAACGCTAATAAAATAATTAATAAAAAGAAACTAAGGTTTTTTTTCGTTGCGGAGGTAGGGGGTGGGGCAGAGACCCCTGAGCCCCATGTGACATGTCTAAAAATTACTTTATAAGGGCGTTCTGAGGATAACCCCTGCCTTACGCCCTGATTTAAAGGGGGAAAAAAGGACTTGTCCAATTTTTCACTTTTAAAGAAAAATCAAAATAAGCTTATTTTTGTATTTTTAGTTGTTTCTTATTTCTTATGTTTCTGTATTGCTTTCACATTGGTATACTATTTAAAAATTCTCTTGCACTGGGGTTTTGATAAAAAAAATTTCCTAGCTTATCTTATTTCAAGTTCAGAATCTTCATTCAAAAAAAAAAAATATATATATATATATATATATATATATATATATATATATATATATATATATATATATATATATATAAATAACGCATCTTTGGTTGTGAACCTTATGCACTTCTGTTTGGAAGCCTTGCCCTTCTGTAGATTTTGTTCTACCGGCACCCCTGAGCAAAGAACTTAAATAAATACCCAATTCGAGCAACTTATAATTCCTTGCGTAGCACGCCAGCAACCGGCGGTGACCCTGCAAGTCAGCCTTCTGGGGTCATTTCTCAAAAGTGTTTTCTGATCATAAGAGAAGAGGGGTCTGCTGAAATCGTTTGTAAAGCGCATGCCGAAAAAGAAAATAGAAGAAAAACAGAGTCTGAGCTCCCTATTATACATTGTCTGGCAGCCAAAGAAAAAAAAATTAAAGAAAAAATAAAAGAAACCTTCTTTTCTTGCCAGCTGTCGCTATGCAAAAGGCGAGGGGTATAGCCAGAAACTAGCCGTCTTGTACCTCCTCCCCCTGAGTTTAAACCAGGTGAAACATCCAGGTGGTAGTTTTCGGTAGTAGTACGGCACGCGTACAGCATGTTGTTGTTCGCGTGGGTCTCTTACCCGTTAGTAGCTTACCCTCTTCTGATTTTTTTTACCCCTTCCCCCTTTTCCATCCCCCAATTTTTCATGATTATTTGGGTTTGTAGTGGCTGGAAAATTGCTGCATCATTCATTACCAATCATGTGATGAAATAAATACCTTAATTAGTTTTTAAAGCTGAACGCTTTGAACGTTATTTTTGTAACCACCAAGTATGATATTATATACACTTTGAGAAGATTTCATTTTTAAAACTAATTGATTTTATTAATGATTTAAATAAACTTCTGGTACTATAATGAATATGCCCTTGAAAAATTGTTTCATTATATAAGTAAACTAATCATGCGGTATTATAAATGCCGCAATATTTAAATCACAACACTTTGAACAGCATTTTTTAATACCCACTATCGATCGCATAAATACAAATACGCATTTAGATGTTTGTTTTTAAATATGATATTATTCATTAAAATTACCATGGTTTAATGAATGCGTCCTTATTTTCCCTTTAATTATAAATTTACTCTTTTATTATTTTAATGTGTTAATTAGTGCTTGAAAATTGTTTCATCATCACCAATCACGCGATAAAATACCGTGATATTTAAAACCCAACACTTCAATAATTAATACGAAATTGATTTAAAAAATACACGTTAAGAGTTTATTTTTATTATTATTTTTTTATATTAAAAAAATAAATAAATTGATTTTATTCATGATAAAATTTATCTATTTTAATGGGTATGCACCTACTTTTTAATTATAATGCATTAATTATATATTAATATTTATTATTAAATTGTATTATACTTATCATAATATGTAACATACTAACAACAATAAGTACATAACATACCATAAGTATAATTATATTAATAATTACTTGTATGATTATGTATAGCAAACATGCTTAGTTATAAGAGTAATCAATCGGATGACAACGTAATTTCTTTTGTAAAGCTTCTGGACATCATCTTAGGAATTTTAATGTAGGTAATAAATATTCCTGTCTCTACTTTAGTGACTGTCTTTCCTGAGACAATTGTTCGTTCTCATATCCGCCATCTCTTATTTCTCTTGATTTTTTCCCCCCTTTCAAGCGGCTGCAAAATCCCCCTTTTCTCTTTCCATCCTTTAGTAAACTCTATATTTAGAAGTGTACCTATTCATTGATGCCGTCTCTCCATCTGGAGGAAGAGGGTTGCAATTTCCCCCTTTATGCCCTTTTTTTCGCCGTCTGTTTTGGAATATAACTGTTCCTCCGTTTATTTTTTGTGGTATTTCAGCGATTTTATATGAATTAAGAAATATACTAGTACAGTCCTCCCCACTTAATCGGGTCACGGATAATCGAATACCCCGCTTATTCGAATAGAATCCTCCGGAACCGAATTTATTCCCATTGGTTCTATGTTATTTTTCCCCGCTTAAACCAAGTACCTTTTACGAACGTACCCGCTTAATCGAATAACAACTGTGTGACCGATGTTTGAAAATAGGCGCAGAAAGCACGTTTCAGCTAGAACTTATTTCCATCTTTTGTCATTTTCGGTTCCTTTAGGCTTAAAACAAATTTTCAGTTCTTCCTGCAATGATTTCGGACAGCAGGTGTATAATGGACAGGTCAAAAAATTTCCCACCTTGATCTTCCCACCATCACTTCTTACTGTGAACTAGGCTTTAATGGCAACGCGCCGTCACTCGAGATGGTAGTTGTAATATTTTGCACTCATTCGAAAAATAACTCGATATTTATTCCTTTAAATTTCCACTTAAACAAACCACTTTCAACGATTTTTTTTAAGGCATTATAAGTAACGTAACTTAGAAGTAGCAAAGTTTTGACCAAATTTAAACGAGCTGCATTAAGTGTAATGTAAACCATATAAATGTATGTACTGACATTAAATTATACGTATATTTACTTTCTATTAGCATTTGTATTTATTTTATGTTATTCTGTTAACGATTATTATGCTGTTAATTATATATACCGTAGATGGTTATTTCGCCTTTTTATTACTCATTAAATATTGCAGTTATCATTTCCCGTTTAATCAAATACCCCGCTTAATCGAATATTATATCGGGAACCGTCAATATTCGTTTAAACGGGGACGACTGTATAGTTCGGCCTATATATAACCGCAATTTTAAAGCTATTAGAAAAATGTTTGGCCCTGCAGACGATAGTGAATTCATCGATCCAGTACAAAGATCTTATAGCCACTAATTGTTAGAGTCCACTTGGCTGCATTAGTATAAATATATATAATTAAATTAAAAAACCTTAAAACCTTTATTTGGAGCTTATTGTATAGAATATGCTTAATCTATTAACCAGTTTTAAGTTTGTACTGTCTTCTTTTAATTTATTTAATTTATTCATTTATTTTTTTTTAATTGTGCATATTTCTGAATTTATTCTTTTCCTTGAATTGTGCGATATTTTGCTTTAATTATTTATTTATTGACTTACTTTAATAGAGATAAATAGATTGTGCTCATGATCTTTTCTTTCTTTTTTTTTATCTATGTACATTAAATTCACTATTTAAAACAATATTTATAAATTTGCAATATACTTACATTTAACGTCTGACTTTGAAACTTTTAATAGACTAAATAAAATAAGACAGACTTGAATGCAGTTTTACTAAAAAACATTACAAAGACATTCAGTAAACGTTTTGCCAAGCAACCGCAAGGCCTCATCAGTACAATTTAACCATTGTAAAAACAAGCAACAGAACAAATCAAGTACAGTTATGATACTGATAAGATTACTTGATTCGTTCTGTTTGTTTTTACTATGGTTAAAATGTACTGATGAGGCCTTGCGGTTGCTTGGCGAAACGTTTACTGAATGTCTTTGTAATGTTTTTTAGTAAAACTGCATTCAAGTCTGTCTTATTTTATTTATTTTATTTAGTCTATTAATATTTATAAAGTTACCATTATTCTGTAGGTTTAGATAGCTGTCTATCCATTTATTTGTAATTTGATTCCCAACAATTTGTAACGTCGTAACATTTCTTCAAAAAGTGTCTTTTTATGAGCTTTAATCTCGGTGCATAAATCTTTTCATCACGAATCTCAAATCGGGAATTTACATTCTAAATGAGAGAAAGTAAAAACGATTGGGGGATTAACGCTGTTCTGTCTTTTTTTGGACGTGAGAGATTAGCGACGTCCCGTGGCCTAGAAACTAACTACCCGCTATCCGATGGCCAACATACCAAACTTGGGTTAGACAGAGGTGTGTGTAGGTGCGTGAGAGGCGTAGGCAGCAAAAGGTTAGTGACTCGCTGCTAGTATCAATGGAGAGGAAATGCAGCGTTTCCTATTTCCTCTCACTCGCCACTGACGGACACCTGCCGGCCCACTCAATGAAATTTCAGGTGCAGTTCTGTGGTTACTGTATAAACACCGACCATAAGTAACTGTTCACCTGTACACTACACTCATAAGATTCAGATTCATGAACTGGTGATAATTGCCAGTGGCGTGACATTCATAATCCGAGAGCAGATGGCTATAATTTCACCCGATCTTTTCAATGGTGTGTATACACGTCCTCTGACATTTGGCTTACTAAGAGAAATATTATAACTTGAAATACAGCGGAATGGAAAATAAGGATAAGCAAAGCTTCTTGAAATTCCATAAATGCTCAAAAAAGCGACTAGTTTCGAAGTCTTATTTCTTAGCTTTCTTCATTGTCCAAAGATATATGTGAATCCCCCCCCCCCCAAAAAAAAACAAAAAAAAAGAAAGAAAAAACAGATCTGCGTCAAATCCTTTGAAAATAGTTAGGATATTTGTTTCTAGCTAGCTTAATGCCCATGGTCTTATATTCCTATGTTTCTTTTATTTTAACAAATACTATTATTTTAACTTTGACAATCCCAAACTTTTTATTATTGTTGTTGTTACATTTCTAAACAGTATTATTTCATAATCATACATTTTGTCGTTGTAGAATAAAAATCATCTCCCGATTCTCGCCCTCCTCTCTTAAAAGTACTTCATTATTAGATTTGAGGATCCATGAAATATGGCACTGGTACTGAGGGAGACCTAAAAACCTTTTAGGCATGTTTTATCATTAATCGTCGGGAGGCACGCAGTTTCGCCATGATGCCCAACTAGCTGAATCGGTGACTAGCCGTTTGGAAATCCTCCGTAATTAGTACAGACGCTGCTTTATTTAATAGCCCTTGACCAGGTGTTCGCCCCGCTTTCTGTACCATTCTTCCCCTCTTCTGTTTCCAAAATAATAAAATAATAGTATTGATTTTTCTATTTATATCAAACAAATGTGCATTTATGGTAAAAACATTGTGTGATCTATCGCTTGAATATTAATGGACCAAATTGCTGTCGTGCACCTCAGCAGAGACAGGTGGTCTATTTATGTATGTCCTGGCATGTCGGCACAGGTTGCGTCATTGTCGGCTTTATAATAAGTTTTTCTCTCCGAAAAGCCCTGTGTCGCATTCTGTTGTTCGCTGGGATTAGTTGGTGGAAACGTGCTTCAATGTCATCATTACAAATCCGACATGTGTTTCTCGTTTTCACTGTTGATACACCATTCTGATTGCGTTTTTTCGATTTGACGCTACTTGTCGAACACATTTCCATTGAAAAGTATTGAGAGAAAAAGTAGTTAATGAAAATGCATCGTCACGGCCCATGATTCCGTTTCTTATTAAATTTTGATGAAAGAAAAAAGTTGCATTTGTAAAAATTTCATAAGATTTAATTTTTTGGAAGTTATTTTTCTTACATTCATTTCAGAGATTCGTTCTTTCTGTACCTTCAAAGTTGAATTCGTATTTTAAGATACTTTAGTTAATTTTTCGGAACGTATTTTTTGCGCATACATTTTAATGGATTCATCCATCCATCCATTCTATATTTTATTCGTTTTAAAAATGTATCTTATGATTGCACTATTTATACCTTTCAGTTTTCACAAGTGAAATAATATGAGATGACTTTGACAGCAATGAAATTTGCGTTGGCGTCAGATAAATTAAGCTGAATCAATACATTCAATATCTTGTTTTTTAAGTGAATGTGTGTGCTTTAAACAATGTATGCGGGTTTTTTTTTTCCCCCGCAGGTATTCATTTAGCTATGAAGAAAATTCCAGCTTAAGCAAATAATATTCTTAAAATAAAAGCAACATCTTTAACAAAAATAATCTAATTTAGCTGCTAAGTTGAGGAATTAAACGAAAAGAAAACTTAATAGTGTTTAGTCTTTATCTCTGTTTTCTTATTATTCTTGTCGCATATTTTTAATTTCCATAAGCTGTGCAAACATGTTCTGAAACAAATACTAGCACACTTGTACTTTTGTTATTTCATTCTAAATATTTTATTCCAATAAGGTTAATCTCCAAACTAAGCCAAAAATTGCTAAAAGTGATAAAAAAAATACACTTAAAAGGCATATAAATACCTTTTCCAGACCGACATGTTTCGTCGCTCAAACGGTGACATTCTCAAGATCTTTGTTGATACAAATATTTTCGCATTAACAAGAAATTGGTAAATAAAATCATGTATAATGAAAATCAAGTGCAAACATAAAATAAAATAAAAATTGATATTTGTAAACCTGAATAAACTTCTACTATTGTTTCTTATTCTGCAGGGCATCTCTTTCCAAATTTTAGGTAACTCAATGGTGGGTGAATCATTGTAGCTACATTTTCTAATTTTTTTTTTTTTTTTTTTTTTTTTTTATCTTTTGGATAAAAGCGTTATGAGGTATCCTATCACATGGTGAAGCTAAAATACTAAGATTCTATTTAGTCTTGTAGATTTAAGAGATTATTCATTAATATTTTAATATTTAATAATGTCAATAATATTAATGATTTTTAATATTTAAAAATTAGATATGAATAAGTTTTTCTGAGAGAGTTTAGTACGATACCTGTTAATATTTTAAACGCATGGTATCAAACGGAAAATAAATCATTAAAATTTACAGCAAAAACTTTCACCTCAAATTTCTTGAAATGTAATTTTTGTTACTTAACATGTTCTTCCACTTAGCTCTTCAAATATCCATTTTTATTTTATTTTATGTTTGCACTTGTTTTTCATTCATGGGTCTGTCCGGACTTTTCTCTCAAGGGAAATTGTGAACAGCTTTTTTACATTTGTGAAAAATCTAGTCCTAATTTTGTGAATTTGAAATTATCGTTATATTTAGGTTCCTTTTTATGTAATTTTAAGTAGATATATGTTTGTAAAATGTATTTTTTTTCCTTTATATAGTGACAGGTCAGATTTTACTTTTGAATGACGAAATGTGTGAAAGGTTTAGTTTAGAGCTGGGAATTTTTTGTAAAAGGCCTATTTTCAAGACAAAGAATTTTGTGAAGGGTCCTGTTTTGAAATGAGAAATTTTGTGAAGGGTCCTGTTTTGAAATGAAAATTTTTGTGAAGGGTCCTTTAAAGGACCCAATTTCTTCCTAAACAAATCCCTGTCATTATACATGTGGTCTCGTGATTTTATTTACCAATTTCTTGTTTTAACAAAATTTTGCGAAAATATTTGTATCAACAAAGATTTTGAGAATGTCGCTGTTTGAGCGATGAAACATATGTCGGTCGGAATAAAGGTATAGGGCAATTCCATCGTAACTGACGTAACATTGTATCATCGAATTTTGTTTTCAAATCTATGTAGAAAATTTACTAATAAAGCTAGAACAAATTTTTACAATTTAAAATATTTCTTATTAAGGTCTTAATACCCAAATACCCGCAGATTATTTCAATCTCTCTTTGAGTCCCAAAAATTGCAATTCAAAATTCTGTAACTGACGTAACATAAAATATACAAACATTTTTTCTGCCTTCATTAAAGTGTAAAAATTATCAAAACTATCCAGTTAAAAAAGGTGATTTAATGTTCTCAACAACACTAAGTAATGCTAAACTATAAGAGTAACTTGTTTAATTAATTTCTGAATAATAAAAAAGAAAAAAATGGCATTTACACGTGTAACTGACGTAACTTTTGTTGTGTAACTGACGTAACATTATGACTTTCGAAGACAATAATGATACTTAACTTAGTTTGTAAACAGTAATTTACAATGCCTTTAGAATTTTTCTATAGAATATAAAAATATCAAGTTTTACAATCATACCCTGAAATTAAATATATTATAAATTTCATTTCCCCCCCTCCCCCCCCCCCAAAAAAAATGATGATTTTCTGTCGAATTGCCCTATATAACAATTTTTAGCTTAGTTTTGGATGATTTTAAGTGAATTTTATGAGATATCTCTTTTTTCTTTTCGATGCGCAAATTCTTGTAATGGGAAATTTTGTAATTTGGTTAGAATTATATGTTCGATTAATTCAGCTCATTTCACTCCATAATTCCAAATAATTCAATTGATCAGATGAATTCAGTGAGTATTCTTTATTTTCATTTAAAATCTAAAATTTTTGCCGCTAAAAGTTTCACATTATTAATCTAATTTTCACTACTTATGTGCCATCTTTAACTAATTACGTCACGTACATTCTTTGGTAAAATATAACGTTATCTGTCCACGTAATAAAAGATTAGGTAACGTTTTATCCCCTTACTGAACCTCTTTTTAGGATCGCTGATAATATTGTATATTCTAAAATCACCTGCGCTGTGTTGAGAGTACTTAGAAGTCCTTCGCTTCATTTCATTGCAGCCTTATTACCCGGCATTAAGGTCAAACGTTATTTGTAGTATCTACCCCCAGTTTTTTTTTTTTTTTTTTCCATCTATCGTCACTCCTTTATTATCCCCTCCCCTTTTTCCAGGTTATTTCTCGTTTAATAATCTTAATCATAGCGCGTTAATGACCTTTTTGCCAAACACGAATTTATATTTGACAGTTCTGTATTTTTTTCACCCTCCGCCAACGCTTGCAACACATGTTTTAATGGGGAAGTTCTGTCTCGTTGAGTAATGATTAAGTTTGTGGGATATAATATTCATTATCCATTTTGTTAGTTTTGGGAAAATAAATTGTTATTGTAAATTAAAGCATTATTGTGGCATTGGCGTTGGTATTGGGAGAAATGGCGGGGAACAAGTTGTTCTCTAAGCCAGATGTGCAATTCGAATAAACCTCATTTATTGGCATATTTGAGCCACATCTTTTTACTGCTAACGAACGCTCCTTCCCGGTTTTGTGAATTGTCTTGTAACTAATCTTTTGTTGTCTGTCTCACAAAATTCAAAATTGAAAAATACATAAAATTAAATTGTAGAGAGAAATAAAAGAAAAAACGAATATTTACTCCAGGCTTCTGATATTTGTAGAAAGCAGCTGGCATTTTAAACGTTAAGTTGAGTTTGGATCCTCACTTATAACTATACTGAAGATCTGAAGATATTGAAGAGTATAAAGAAATGTACTTTTTAAATTAAATATTTTTTGCAATTTTGTCCATGTTTTTGTTTTTATAATTGATCTGTTTAATTTTCCCATTTCTTAGTAAAAGTTTTTACAACTCCATTGTAATAAAATCATAGTAAAATATTAATATTGATTAACTTTTGGTGATGTAAACCCTGTCTAACATCTGATACGTATTCATATTTTATCTTTTTTCCTTGCACAAACATTATAATACTCATTCGAACGTACCGCTCTTTTTTTCATGTCTGTGTCTCCCAAATAATACCACATAACAATCACTTAACTTAATCCTACTTTTAAACTATATCTCTCTGTATATGTCGCTTGCGATAAGTGTAATTCTCTGACTAGTTTTATCATGAAAATTATAAAATGCATATAAGTCAGCATTTTGAAGAGGAATACAAAACATTTATTTGCTCTCATTCTTAATTTTTTTCTGCTTTCGGTTGCCTTGTGCTTTTTTTTTTTTTTCTATTCTTTTTTTACATGTGCAGACTTGCCAAGTCTCCTGATTTCGGCAGGAGACTCCTAATTTTTTACATATTTCTCCTGATTTTTTAACACATTTTTTCTCATTCATATTATGTACATGAATATGCTACAAAAATCTTGAATGCTTATTTTTTTCTCTGTTTGATTAGTGCTATTTGATATGATAGAAGTTCAGATCAAATATATAGGATGCCTCTTTAAAACTTTGCGACACAATGTGCAAATTTTCAATTTTCATTCTTAAATGCAAAAATCCGGTATTTATTAATTTTATTTTCTATAATGAATAAATTGTAATTCTATGTTGCAAACAGTATTTGTTCTATGGAATCATCATATCATTTTATTTTTATTAATAATATCTTTATTAATAATTATCATTCATTACTTTTACAATTGTTCAGAGAGACAAAATTTGTGTGAGAAAAAATCCATTCCTGGTATATATATATATAATGATTAAATTGTTTTAAAACGTTTATGTAATTTGCTTAATTAAAAGCCTTTTTAATTTATTAAGTATATATAGCTGCAATATTATTTCAAATAAATTTATTATTATTTTATGTTTACATTTAAAAATGAAAAAAAAAAAAAACTTCATTGGAAAGTCTCGTGATTTCTTTTTAAAATTTCCTGATTTTTGCCCTCTGGAACGTGGCAACTCTGCATGTATGATGTAACGAGGGGCTTCTTATTTAAATTAGCAACGCTGTTTTATTAGTTTTGAATGGTTACTAATTTCTTTTTGTTGTCCTCAGGTGCCTGTTCTTCACGTTCCACTCCCAGGCCAAGACCTCCTCCTCCCCAGTCGACAGTGAGGCCGAACATAACATTCCAGACATATGCCTGCCCAGAGGCCTATGCTAAATGGTATTGCCTAAATGGGGCAACCTGCTTTTCCGTCAAGATTGGAGAATCCATTCTCTATAATTGCGAGTCAGTATCTTTTCGACAATTTATTTTTAATTCTTTATTTTTATTTTAGAATTTGCTGTTTTTTTTTAAGTTAAAAGGATGGTTATAATTACCCCCACCAAAAACTCACAATCACATAAGTTTGGGGGTAATTAAGACCACTAGTGGGGAAATTATGACCACTATATCTTCTCTTTATATTTGCCAATACACATTTATTTGGGGTAATTGTGACTACTTTGAACTGCAAAGTGACAAATCCGTTTATCAAATTTCAAATTGCTATTCGGATCTCAAAAAGGCTTCAGACTAGTAATAAAGAATATCTAAGATGAAATACGTATTATGAGGTTAATATCTAAGCTTGAAACAAAATTTTACCATACACAGTTTTCTCCAATATGACGGCGGTCATAATTACCCCTTGGTCATAATTACCCCACCTGACCCTAATATTCATCATTAACATGAAAATAAAATCCACAAATTTACTAAATGGTGTAATACACAAAATGTTGTAAAGTCAAAAACTAAACAAACATTAAAATAAAATTATAACAACCGACGTTTTAGTCATCATCTAGGACCATCTTAAGGAAAGAGTTGTTACACTGCTTTTAAAGTTTTATTTTATTTTATTTTTTCTTTAACTTTAAAAGCAATGTAACAACTCTAGAAGTTTCCTAAACCTGGTTTGGAACCTCCTAAAGTTTGTCATAGATGATGACCGAAACGTCGATTGTTATAATTTTATTTTAATGTTTGTTTAGTTTTTGACTTTACAACATTTTGTATACACCATTTAGTGAATTTGTGATTTTTTAATTTTCACGTTAATATTGAACTTTTCATTGTGTAAATGTCCAGCTCCTTTATTATAAGTAATATTTTCATATATTTCCCCCATTCTTTAATAAATGAATTTTCAATAAAGCTAAGTATGATTAATTTTTTGAAGTCTCGTAAATGATGACTAGTTTTGTTTAGTAGTTGTACAAACTTTTAATAAATAAATTAATCTTTATTGGCATAGAATATGATTAAAATATTTGATTTTCATAAGTCTGATATATTATTTTTAACCATTTTTATCGAAAGAATATTTACATATGTTTCTATAAATGTTTATTAAATAAATCTATCCGAATGAAATAGGATTAAAATATTTAATCGTAAGATTATTTTTTTTTTATTTCTTTTATAAGATGAAGATTTTTTACATATATTTGTACAAACTTTTATTAAATAATTTTTTATTATGAGAAATCGTATTAAAATATTTAATCTTCATAATTTTGATATTTATATTTCCACAAATTTTTATTAATCAATTCTTTTAATGGTAATATTTTATTTCGATAAAGATTCATCAAATAAGAGTTTGTAGAAATATCTGTAAGTAATCTTCATGTAAAAGAAATCACAAGTATAATCCAGTAATGAAACGATTAAATAGTTCAAATATATTTCATTTCTATATAATCTTGGTACTTTTAATAGATTATTTAATATAGAGACTATTGACATATGTTTTTCCAGATTTAGATTTCATTAATTTAATATAGAGACTATTGACATATGTTTTTCCAGATTTAGATTTCATTAATTTAATATAGAGACTATTGACATATGTTTTTCCAGATTTAGATTTCATTAATTTAATATAGAGACTATTGACATATGTTTTTCCAGATTTAGATTTCATTATTATTATTTATTCATTTTATCTAGATTTTTTGTTACTACTTTTCTCTTTTTCTTTATTATGTTTCCCTTCCTTATGTATATCTTATTTATTTACATTTAATTAATTGTATGATTTTAAGTATATAATTATTATATATAATAATAATATACACTATATTATTATTAATTGTTGTTTTTAGTTATAGAATTATAAGTCTGTATTACTACATTGCTGTTAAATTATAATTTAGATTCTGATTCAGTGCATATTTTTTTTTTTTAGATGTGCAGAAGGCTTTGTTGGCCAAAGATGTGAATTCAAAGACCTTGAAGGATCATATTTAGGTATGTTGAATTTAACAATACATTTCTTCCCATTGATTTATTTTTTGTTCTTTTTCTGTTTAGTAATTTGTGGTTAACAACAGTATAATAATAATTATTGGGGACCGTTTTGTTAACTTGGAGGCCACCATACGCTCATTATACATAATTTTAATTTCCTTATCAGATCTATTTTTGATTTTGGAACCCATTTTTAAAATGGAGTCCAAGGACTCATACATAGAATCCTTTCTCCTAAATCAGATCCTGATTATAATTATTAGTTCTTTTAAGTTTGTCTGCTTTCGAGGTTCGTAAATATGATATTTTCTAAAATATGAAAAATATGCAATATTTTGATGTTTGATATTTTTTATATGTATCTGATATTTTCAAAATAGTCAACTTATTGCTGATAATAAGTATTTTTTAAAATATTGTTATTAGAAACTAAATCAGTTTGCACTTAAACATGAAAACTTAATAAAAAAAAAAAATTTTAATGTCATTCCCCCCACCCCTTCCCTCACTTACAATAAGAAACAGAAACAATTTGTTTTATACCCTCATCAAACAACACTCAGTATCAAGCAAAGTGAAAATTTGATGTTTTATACAACAAAATTTTAAATACTTTTTTTTTCTTTTTTTAATAGAGAATTTGAACATAAAATGTAAGCTTGTTTGCTTTTTTATTCCATATCAAGTTGTGCAATTTAACCTGAAGTAAACCAAAAATAGAAAAGATTCTTTTCTAATGAAGCTGTAAATAACTGATTATCTAAATTAAACATTTTTTCTTTCAATGTCTGTTCTGTGTTACTAATGTGCCAAATAATTATCGGTTTTACACTTAAAAATTCAGCTTCAAACTTAAAGCTCAGGAAATGTGTTTGTTTGTTTTCTTCTCCGGTTAAAAAAATTACTGCCAGAGATAAAAGTTCTTTGTCTAGAGAGAACAACATAGCAAATAACAGTCGAAAAATTCATTTGCACTTATTTTGACTGAAAATATCAAAAGTATCATGCACAATATTTTGAAAATAAATATCAACTATATAAAAATATCAAATTTTTGAAATTTTGAAAATAAATATTGGATATATATATCCATTGATATATACCATCGAACTCTGTTCTTTAATTGAAACTTTAAAGTACACTTACAAATACCTTTGCTGTATTTCTTAAAATTTTATTTATGAACTTATTTGTTAAATTATTACATATATTCATTATTCTTTTCCATTTTCAGCTTCTAGACAACAAGTTATGATTGAAACAGCCAGCATTGCTGGCGGAGTTACTTTATTAATTATCATCCTTGTGATTATATCAGTTGCTGTATATGTTCATTACAAGTATGTATACTTATGTGTATTTTTTTTTTATCTTTGATATTAAGTTGCTTGCTTATAACTTTGTTTTTGATATCACATATATATTTTTTAGATTTAATTAAAAAACTTATTTTATAAATATCTATTTTAAATATTGCTTAATTTAAATGATTGAAAAAGTTATATTTATTGTACAAGCATTGCTATTTTTATGTAATTATACAATACAGTAGACTCCCTTAAATCTGCACAACTTGGGACCAGAGGTTGTGCAGATTTTAGAATTTTACAGATTTCTGTTCATTGCATTGTTTACATTTTTTAAACAGTAATTTGAATGTAATAGTGCTATTGAGATTATAATGAACACTTACAATATAGTAAAATGTTAAAATAATTCAGTAAAGTAATAAACTAAAATAGTGAAAATTTAGTTAATTTTAAAAATTATTAAAATATTAAAAGTGAAGGTCAATAAAATAATAATGTATAATTAAATATGCATAATAAAGATGAGATAATTTTTCCTAAATTGTTCAATGAAACTTGCCTTATAAAGGTACCCTACTAATTCCCATCAAAACCATAAAGTAAGGAAGTTTTATTTCAGGTTTAGCCAGACTTAATAACCAGAAAAGCTTGATTACATAAATATATCTGGTAAAAAGATTATGATTGCCAGTGATAACAGCATATCTTGAATTTTTTCAAAAATGTATACTTCCTTCATGAAAAAGCATAAGTTAAGTAATATTAACGAAAATTACATATTAAAATACATACGGAATTGATATAAAAATAAAAAAGTCTCTAATTTTGATCCTACATCTGAACTGAAAGTTTCATTGTGTACATCTGTGATAATGCGCAGATTTTAGGCATTTGCAAAGTTGAGGGAGTCTAGTGTAATAATTTTTTATTTTAAATACACATTATCTGTGTATTTAATGCGGTATTATGTCCTGATGTTGCGCTACACTCTGTTAAAATTAGTTTTGTGTTCATCTCGATGTAAAAATAAATTCTCGTATTATTGCTATAAAGCATTTTATTTTATAACAGTATGATTTACAGAAACAATCGATATTAAAACTATGTACATGTTTCTAAATTTTGCATTACTTACATATTTACAACAAAAGGATATCCTTCCAAATTACATTTTTAGTTACTTGCACACCTTCTTTTGGTAGCAGGACTTTAAGGCCTGAAAGCCTTTTTAGATGTGAGAATGCATGCACACCTACTAAGTCTAATGTTTGCCTCTGAGCCTTATGGATGATGGAGGCGAGCCAATCATGTGTTTTGCATTAGTAATATTGAAAATCGATTTTCCTGTCGCCAAATTTGGTAAAATGTTGGCAATTTTGTGATTTCATTTACTAGCTACTGTTCAACAACTTAATAACTGTTTCAACCTTCATTCACATTGAATTTAATTGACCCATTAATCGAATTTTTTTTAACATGTAACAAAGCCCAATGGTCTTCTCATACCCCAAAATGGTAGGATACAGAATTTAGTCAAAATCATTACAGCCGTTTTTTAGATAAAATTTGCAGAAAACACAGACATAAGATTTGTTTTATTATAATACATGATTTGCCATGAAAATTCCCACAATTGTAATTTAGATTTAATAAATTATGAATTTGCTTGTTAAAGAAATAAATTATTAATTTTAAAAAATCATTAGAATTGTATTAAAAGTTTTAAGTTTCATAGTGTAGTTAAGTTTGATCTAATTGTACTTTTCTCTTTTTTTAAACTACAAATTCATAATTCACATATAGTAAAAAACTGATTTATTAATATATATATATATATATATATTTTATAATGTTCCAGTTTATTTTGAATTATTTATATGCATTTTGATTTTTTAATCATTAGTTTGTAATTGGTGCATAATAAAGAGTTTTCTTTATCATAGTTTATCTAAACAATGTATCCTACATTAGAGCTTTTAATGTATTGCATTTGAACTAATAGTTAATTATTTAATTTGTTAGGAAAAAGAGGAAAGAACAAATGCATCCTGTTACACCTGTGTCGCAGGCTTACCAGCCTTTTAGTGCCTTTCGAGAACCTGAGTATCAGAATGGGGAAGGAACTCTGACAGTTAATGTAAGTTTTCATTTATTTTAAAATATGCATTGTATTTTTGTTATTTATTAAAATAATTGTAAAAAAAATATACTACTTAACCTGTTCTATAACTATTTATTATTATTATTATTATTATTTTGTCTGCTAGTATTTCAAAACAATAATCTTAAAAGAAAATCTTTCTAGAAATGCATCATGAAGATTACTGTTTGGAAATACTGGTGGACAAAATAGTAAAAAATAACCACTTAGGTCTACCAGTGGGCAAAAAGAGTATTCTAATTGTTAATATATGCATATATTCTGTTAAAATAAAGTTTCAGGTTGAGAGGTTAGATTAAAAAAAATAATAATAAAAGTTATTATTATTTTTTTTTAATGTCTGCTATCTAAGATTAGTCTGCAATGTGGGCAATTTTTTTCATTAATGGAAGTTTAAATCTAGCAATATTGGATGTATGGACAAAAGTGTTCATTAAGGAAGGTTTGGTTGCAAAAAAAATGTCTACTGCTTGTTTTAGTTTGCTGTGTGGGTAGCAGTGTTCATTAATAGGAGTTTTTTTAATGTCACTGTTTGGCATAATCCACTGTAAAAACTGTTTATTAATAGATAATTAACTTAATGATATATTTTAAACCTCTTGAATTTCCATGTTGTTTAAGAAATAGTTATACCACTGGCATAGTCTGAATTTAAAAATATGTTTAATATATTAAAAGCGAAATAAAATAAGCAAAATAATTAATATGTGTAAAAGATGCATTAGTATTATTAAAATGTGCGTATTTATTTTTTTTCTTTTTGGAGAGTTGTTTTTAATGATTTTCTTTCTTTTTTGTAGGTAGCAGAGTCAGCCCAAAGAGAGACACATAGGCTTGTAGGTGCAACTGTTCATTCTGCTTGTAGCAGAGCAAGGACTTCTCTGTGACAATAATTGCTATTGGATAGACATTTTTTTAAAAAAAAATTGATTGCTAGCCTGAAATAAACTCGCTTTGAACTTTCTTTTAAGTTGACAGGCCGTTTGTTGATGATATATAGTGCAACTCTGCTGCATGCCAGCCTTTTGAGCATGAATGGAGTTGGATAGGGTTTCTGAGCCCTAGATTAGCTAGTCCATAGAAAGTTGGCAGGGCAATGATTTTATACGTCACAGGACAAGAGTGCAAAGTGTAGTACATGGCATGGAAAGTGATTTTTGAACTTTTTTTTTCATTATGCAAGAGCTTTGAGATTTGTTAAAATTGCATTGTGATCACATACTTGTGCATTAATATAGCAATGATTCTGTCATAACAGGCATGTTTTGGGATTTAGCTGAATGCTATTTCAATACTATTTGTTTGTTTGAGCTAATTTTGTGTGGATTGATATTATATCATTTCATATGATCATCACTGTACTTAACTAAGGATAATCAGATTTACTTATATGTATACGCGATTATTGTTACGAGTTTTTTAAAAATAGATAACACTGGATGATTAGAGCCACCTAGTGTATAAGAATTTTTTAATAAAATAGCATTCAACATTATTGGGACAGTTTCATCTAAATTTAATTGTATTTCAAAAATTAATATATAAATATCCAATATAGGTAAGTTCTGTTGAGATTAGTTTTACAGTCGATATTTTGGGACTTTTTGTTTTATTAAATGACAATGAGCTTAATTTCTCAATTTAAAGATTCATTCAGTAATCCGACTAAGATACATACATTAGCACTTGAACCATTTTATAATTTTCATGGATAATAAATTTCAATATCAACTTCATTTTCGTTGTGTGTTATTGTATGTTACTATATATATATATAGTTAATCTGCCATTAACTCAAAATTTAATTTTTACATACTAGATGCCTTTTATTGTCCAGTGTCACATGCAAAAGAATAGATGTATCTGTAATGCTAAAATATTATAAATATAAGTTCTATTCTTGTTAATTATCAGTTCATTTACATATTTTAATGTATTTTAATTCTGAACTAAATTAATTGTGCTTGAAACATGCATTTTATGTAAAAGACAAAAAAACATGTCATTGTTTCTGCCATTGCCTGTCACTAGTTGAATGTTACTTATTTTCCAGTTGTGTTTTGTGGCAGCTGTTTGTATAAAATAAATACTGTTTTGAATGACATACTTGTAAAGCTAAAAATATTGTGAATAGAATATAATTTTTATACAAAGTTATTCTAGTGTGTTTTACTTTCAAATGTTGCTTTGAGGAAACTATTTTTATAGTGAACAACAACAACAACAAAAATGAATAAGGTTAGAACATGTGTTGGAATGAACTCTTCTGATGTGCTTTAGACATACTGACAGGAAGATTACATACTTTGAATATACAATACACCTCAATTCAACATATATATATTTTTCTTTCTTTCTTTTTTTTTTTTTTTACTAATGTCTTGTATGAAGCTTTGATTCCTTAATTTTTTTTTTTAATAAAATATTAATTTATGAAATACATTCCGATATGTTACTAAGTAAACTGATAATGAATTCCAAAACATTTTTAAATATTTTTCCCTATTTATAACTCAGGTATTAACTTTTATTCCAAAATTAAATTGAGTAATTCTTTATTATTTTGTTTATGTTTACAGTGGAAGACTTCAGTACCTCATTTTGTGCATTAATATTAAAACTGTTTTTTTAAATCAATGTTATTTATAATACAATAAAATATTATCACTGTATGTATATAGATTAGAGAGAAAATCAACTACAATTTAAAAAATAGTGTCAGGGTTAATATGTTTCTGTTAAAAATGAACTGTAATAGGAAAATATTTTTTGAAGGTTCCTTTAAAATTTCTGAATTTTAGTAATTTAGTTCAACAAAATTAGCCACTTATATTTGACTCTAATGAAAATTTGCGCTTATTGTGATTGTAAATTTTTTTTGGGGGAAATTAAGTTTTATTAATATAAATTTCTCATTAAGATATTTGTTAAATCAAACGTTTAGATCCTTATATTATCTATTTTTGGTTTCTGTCAAGAAAAAAAAAAAAAAAATAGATATATTGAATAAACTTTCTCTCTCCCTTCCCCCATTAATGTATTTGTTGTTACTGCTTTGCAAGCATGCTTTAAAATCGAACTTAAAATAAATTGAATGGTGAGAAATGTAACATGAAGAAAAAAAATAAGTAAAAAGATATAATTTCAGTTTTATAGAATTTTTATAAATAATTATTGTTGATGTGTATACTAAATTTTTATTCATATGTAGATATTGTTTAATTATTTACTGGTTATAAATAATTGTAGTATTATAAAATGAATATATATATTTTTTTAAATCTCAGTTCTATGAAAAAGAAATAATAAAGGGTCCTTCAAAACCTTTATTTTCTCTATAACCTTGGTTTATTTTAATTTTTTAAACCAAATTTAAACTTCAATTTTTTTAGTATGCTGTTATTACTTTTTAATTGTATACGATAGCAATAAACCAATTAGGCCTTTTAAAAAAGCCTAAATGAGCTTTTACTTCATATAATTCATATTGTTTCTTCTTAATTAAAAAAAGGCTTTACTTTCATTGACAATTCCATGTAAAAGGACTTAGTGTTAATATATAATTTTAAAGTTTAAAAAAAAAAATGAAACAGCTGTAAAATTACTGCGTTAAACTACACTTGAATGAAATATGCTCTCAATTTAAAAGTGTAGTAAATGTGCGTTTACAGGTTATTGAGTGTTTAACTCAGAGGGTTTTTATACCTCATTTTTATTTATTTATTTATTTCAAAACCTGATTGTTTTAAAACACAGCTTTTCCATAACTTGTTAAATATTTGGATTATTTGAAATTAAAGTATATGAAAGTTTCGTACTAGTTTTGTATAGAGTTCGTACTTGTGTATTATGGTGTAGATATGTAAATAAGAAAATACTATTGTAGATTCTAGGGCTAGTAACTCTAGCACTGATGTGAACCTTTTGAAGATTCATGGAACACTGAGTTGTTTAGTTAATATTTGATAATATGACAGATTAGGACAGATTGAAATTTAAAAAGTTATATTCTTTATTGAAATCATTTACCGTTATATATTTAAAGAAGTAAGCTCTACTGTAAATTTTATTTGTTATAACAGAAGAGTTGAATGCTCTGTTGTATTTTATATATTTAAACTCTTAAAATTCTTCAATTATCTTGTATTACTTTATTAAGTTTTGATAATGTTAAAAATTAAGCCTTCTTTGAGTTTGAGTTGTTTTTGGCTGTTTTCTCTTTTGCACTTTTATCGATATTTTTCTACTATATTTCCTCCCATCACACCAATTTAGAATATTTTTAAGAAAAAAAATCTGAAAATTTCATTAATATAATTTGATAATACTGTATATAAAGCTGTAATTTCCAGAAATAAAGGTATAAAAATATAATATTTATTTTTAAAAATTAAAAGCTCTAATTTTAGATTAAAAGTATATTTGAAGGGGAAAAAATTAAAGTTTGATTAAAATGTTAAATAGTTTTCTAAATTGCTGTTAACATTTTTTTTAAATTCAAATTATGTGTATATATATATATATATATATATATGCATACACACACACCAGTACACTCTGTGTCAGTGGCATACTTAAAAAAAAAAAGCAAAGGGTATACGCTATAGGCTGAAAATATACACTATACTTTGTTTGAGAAACAGAAGGTATATGACATATACCCTCCAGTACATCTCTGCTCTGTGTAAGATTGAAATCAGTTTAAGGTGGAAAGATTTTAATGTCCCACTGAATGATTTTAAATATCGTAAACTCTGTCTAAGGCAGAATAAAGTCTATGACTGAAAATTTTCTCAGTTCTGATCAATTTGACCTAGGCAGATTTTATATGTTTGGTAGAGGGGGAGTGAGCTTGATTATTAAAAAAATAATTTGTTTTTGTAAATTGCTATTATGGAAAACTTCAAATTCGATTCAAAAGATGATTACATTTAAAAATTGAATTTGAAAATGATTACCTTTAAAAAATATATGAATTTGTTTTTCAAAATTTTTATTAAGAAAAAAATTGATTCAAATTAGTCTCGAGTCAACAAGATGATTATTAGAAAATGAATTTGTTTTTCGAAATTGCTATTAATAAAATATGATGCGAAACCTTGTTTCTTTGTGTTAATATTCAAGTTTTTGTTGCCATTTGGTCACACATACATATATTATATTTAAAGTAATAAAATAAAATAAAAATATTTGTATTATCACTCATTCAGTTCTTGTGTTTATTATATAAAAAAGAAGTGCTGAAGAGAAAACAGTACTTTAGATCTGTTAGTTGATGTTATTTCTAATACTGATACAGTTGATTCTTGATTATCTGATATAATATTGATTGAGATGAAAAACAACCGTAAAAAAAAAATTCAGAGAAGGAATTTTTGTGTAAGAAATTGCTTTAAAATAATGATATGAGCTCAGGTAATCAAAATTCTGCTGCAAATGAAATATTATATTCAGTGTTTCCCTGCTCTTCATACACAGAAGCTATTTTTAAATTTTGTATATAATATATCATAGCATTTATTTAGTGCAGTTTTTTGAAATTCTGTTATGGCAGGAATCCATTTTCTTAGTTCCTATTTGATATTGAATCTCTGGTTTTTCTACATGTTCATGTATTTAAAAATAACCAGAAAATAAACATGGCTTTGAAATTCTGTTGACAGATTACGACTTGAAGCAACTATTTATATTATTCCTGTAAATCTGAATGATAATATAAGTATGAGCTTTATATGCATGTATATAGTTTATGTTTGATAATGTCCAAGTTATCAGCTTCCAGTTGAAAGAAAATAATTTTTTTTATTTAAGTCAGTGGTTCTCTAACCTTTATGCAATATTTTAAAGAGGCTATTTAATGACTCACTTGACACTTTTGGGGGCAAAATGAATAAGTAAATAAATAAAAGTGACCTCCTAAGCACACACAAGTTCGAAATTACTGCTAAACTAACTTGCCTTTAGATTTTTGAAAATAATAAAGGATTTGTCTGCCTTTCTTATAGATGATTATTACTGTCACACTCCTAAGAAATTGCCATAAATGAAACCTATACATAAATAATAAAGTCACATGTTGTTTGAATACCGGTAATTGTATAATTGTTCAAATTCAGCATTATGCATAGCTGCCAACTCGCCCACTTTTTACCACAAAAATTTAATAGAAATGTTTGCCTTATTTAATCGGCAGATTACTACAGTTTAAAAAGGTAAAATTTATTATAAAATTTTTTTGGTACAAAAAAAAGCGCAAGAGGTTGACAGCTATGATTATGCCAATTATTATGTTTGGTGTGCGATTTGTTGCCAGTTTTTGCCTAGGCTCCATAATTTTGAAGCCTCAAATAATGATTTTTTGATTACATATATATCAATCAACAAGCAGACTATCTAAGAAAAACGATGTGTTAATTACCCCAAGTAGTGTTGCCAGGTCTGGTATCACAAAAAGCAGGACAGACAGACAGAAATAGGGAGACAGTGGCTTCTAAATCCTGACATAAAAATACACCAAATCCTATGAAAACTTAACCCCTTTCTTTAACGTAATCCTGTCTTAAACATTAAAATTTCAATGTACTTGCAGTAGAACTACCATACAAACATACCTGCTAAGACAAACGGCTGTTTAAAGTGGAATTTTCCACCTGTGCCTTGCAATTCCATCTTAGCGGGTTTTATTATACTAAATAAGCACAACAATCTTATACAGAAAAACCTGTGAAAAAAAGGATTGCTCGACTGAAACAAAATTTCAACTTAGCAGGTTAATTACCATCGTAGGATCAATGCAATTTTTACTTTTAAAACTGAATTTCATTATAAACAGTTTGATAAACAAAGTAATACTTGTAAACACAGAATCGTTAAAAAATTCCGTTTTAGACAGTTTCCCTTCTGGGCAGGTAGATTTGTAAGGTATTGCTATGAAGGGACTATTATAGGTTCTGCTTTCAGAGATTTTACTGTATTAAATCCCACCAGACTGAAACTAACAAATAGCAAATTATTTTAAAAAAAAAAGAAAAAAAAAAAAAGAATTTGTTGCATCATGAATAATTGGGGCTGCCAGTATTTATGTGGGACAGATCCTGGAGCTTCTGAATATCAAAACATCTCATGTAAATCTGGACACCGGTAACACTACCTCCAAGTATTTTCTGTCGTTTAAAGATTTCAAGACCCCAATCTTCTAAATCAGGCTCTGTGTTCAATAGTTAATAATGAGGTTTGGAAAGTTGGTAAAATTTTAATAAAGTATTATTTAATTTTCCCTAATAATCTTTTGAAAGGAGTGTTGTCTTTTGTTAATACTGTACTCGTACACACATTAGTTCTAGCGTGAATCTTAGTAGTCATAACAATGAAGGGGGAAAATGTGTTTCAATCTAATGTACATTATTTATATCTAGGATATTGTGTTTAAATTTTGAAGAAATTTTAATATAAAACTGAAATTTACCCCCTTTTTTTATCCATTGATTACTTTGTTGAAATTTCATTTTTAGTACAAAAATATTACAATTTTTTAAATGGTGTTATGTGCACTGGTTAGGAACCACTGTATTAAATCATTCACTATTTTTCTTAATAAAGGGCAAGGCGGCACTTGAAGTGACCAGAAAAGGTGACTGAAGGTTTGGAAAAAAAAAAAAAAAATGGAATAGTAGCATCCTAACATTCCAGTAATGCTTCAAATATTTAACTAGTTTTAAAACCAATAGTTTTATAGCTCTCTTCATCAGCTAATGCATGTGTGCTTTTCCCCAAAAAGAGAACTGTAAAATTATTGTTTTAAAAGCTTCTTACTTATTTTAAGTACTCTTGAAATGCTTAGATGTTATTGTTTCAAAACAGTACTTGTTTTAAAACTTTGAAGTATAACTTCATCTCAACTCATGCTTCTGTTTAATCATCATGTACTCTTTGTTAAAAGTCTAGTCGTTTTGCAGTCATTGGTATGAATTTTGCATTTCCTTTTTTATTCCATTCCACTGACTGCATTTTTTTTTCTTAAATTGTACATGAATAGAAAACAGCAGCTGAAGCAACTTATAATATTTATAACTCTTTGGCATCAGTTACAAAACACTGCGAATTTTGCTGTGATAATCTAATGATTTTATAAGTGATTTACTTATTTATTTTTATTTAAAATAGGAGAGGAGATGTTTCACACATCAATGACTAAATGCAAAAAAGTTTTAATGAAATTTTGCATTAAAGTTGCTATGTGAATCTTGTTCAAAAAAATTATATCATTAGTTCAGAAAAAAAGTATAATTTTTATTAAAAATTCTTAATTGCAAAATTTATTTATAAAACTCAGTTAGAAAAAATTCCTAGTTTAAACCAGCTAAAATAAGCATATCCAAATAATTTTTAAAATGAGTATAAAATCAATGATACAAAATCTTAATTTTCTTTTCTTAAATTCTTTTATTTTGACATTTTAAATTTAATAATACAATTTGAAGTTTTAATTTGTAAGAAAAACTTTTGCTGCTCAATCAAATTTGTAGTGTTGAAAACTGTTGCCAAATACGTTAGAAAAGTTATGATATTTTTTTTCTTTTTGTCTCCTTTGATATATAAGCTAATGTCTTTTGCAGTGCCTTTCTCTAAACTGTCTTCCTTACTTTAGACATTTTGCTTCTGAAATTCTTAGATTTGTACATAGATTTCTCTCAATGGATATTCCCTTGTGTAATATAAATTTCAAATACCTCTATTGAAGACCAAAGTGTATCTCTGTATCCTTTAATTTAATGCTTAAGTTATATGGTTCTTTAAAATTGTTGAGTGAATTTTTTGAAAAATATGAGCTGTGTGAAAATAAACAGTTTGTAAAATAATCTATGCTTTCTTTATTTCTTTCCACATAACACAAATAACATATACAATGGTATCTTGATTATCGAGTGTAACAATGTGCAGATCAATTCATTTCATCAAATTAACACAGAATTTGTGTGTGGTTTATAATATACAGAAATATAATAATATAAATATATTATAAGACTCAGAGCATTAAGGGGACAGTTTACCTTTTCAAAAAAAAAAATTATTTTTTAAAAATATGGTTCAAATGGTGAACTCACTGCATTTCAATGTTCAACTAAAAGTACATTTTAAAGAAACAACAACAAAAGAAATTCATTGCATATTTAATTGAAAGTTTAAATAATTCAAATTTTTTTAAATCCTTACTACTTTTTAAAATATTTTTGCCCCCCCCCCCCCCTCATTTTTTTTCTTTTTAGATTTTCAAATGTATATTAATTACACAAGACTGCACATGGCTTTTTTTATACATCTGTTATTGCGTTTAATATATATATATTTTACTGATTATATACAGCTAAACCCGCTTAAGAAGTTTCCCAAGGGAATGGAAGGGAAAACTTCTTAACCGGGAAATTAGCATTTTTTGAAAAAATCAATAGTTTAAATATTGATATTCAGAAGAGGGTTTATTTTACCTTAGTACAATAATACAAAGAGTACTTTCTATAAAATTGAGTTTTCTTAAGAAATTTAAATTAGTTTGCACACTTAAAAAATTAGCTAATAAAGTAAAAATACATAATTACCTTAGAAACTCTTTATTTAATCCAAGACAAGAAATTTTTATTTAAGAGTCATTTGATATGTTTTTGCAAAAAAAAAAAAAAAAAAATCGGCTATAGTTTTTTGTTTCTGTTTTTTTTTTTTTTCGGCAACCTTTAATCAATTACTTTTCTTCCATAACTTCATATTTTCCTCTTTTCACATTTTTAATTTTACGAGATTTTTCAGAACAGTTTAAAATGAGATCTCGTTTTGCTAGAATTCCATTCAGAGTAGTCACTGGTATGTTCAACTTCTTTACAATTTCAACTCTTGCTGTTTTGGCGTTACTATCATCTTCTTTCAAAATTTTGATTTTGTCTTCAATTGACAAGGCTTTCCTTTTAGTTGCCTTGCCCGACATTTTTGGGGAAAAAACAGAATTTTTTGTTCGTGTATTTTCTAGCGAGAAAGTTTTGATGTTATGCACTTTACATTGACTTAAAAACTGTGAAATGAATAAACCAAATGGTGCTTTGGTACATTACACTTATGGAAGAGGGTGGTGGGAAAGAATCAGTTGTAACTCTTGAACTGAAAGAACCACTCTTCGGTAGGGCGGAGCAATTCCCTTTTCTCTTTATCAGTCACTATTGTTACAGTGACGAGGGACCCATCCTCTACCCACATTCCATTTGCATCAAACACGTTAAACAGATTTTAAGGTGAAATAGAGATGACCATAACTGCTATCTGTCCTAAACATTGACCTTTTTGAATAGCGAAGAATATAAAGGAAGAGATTTCCAGCACAGAAAATAAAATAATAATCAAAAATACAAAATAAACGCTCTGTTTAAGTAAAAATGGAATGAAAAATAAAACTTTTTAAACGGGAAGGAGTTTCGAACTAAACTTCTTAAACGAAGTTATTTTAGCGTTGTAAGAATAAGAGAAAAATGGGAATCGAAAATATAAACTTCTTAAACGGGTTTTACTGTAATGTAAAACGATGAAATCTAACACATCTTCATGGACTTTTATTTTTTTTTAAAAGAAAAAAATATATATGAAGGCTAATTCCGTGCGCAGATGTATTACATATATATAATAAATAACATGTACAAAAAATTTAAAATCTCCATCTCACAAAAAAAAAAAAAAAAAAAAAAAAAAAAAAGTCGTAGCATTTTTTAAATACGAAAGTGAAGGAAATTGAAAATGAACATGTTGAGTAATCGCACTGGGTGTATTAACATAATGTACAATATCTCGCGATATAATTGTCATATGAGTAAATATGAGATGTCAAAATATTCACAATTAAACTCGCTTTCATTTAATATTAAAAAATAAAAATCGATTCTTTGATAAATTTTGAGATAAACTGTCCCCTTGAGAAATATTATGTGGTTTATATATTATCAGACTCGGAATAAAAGAAATGCACCACTCTAAATTTTTGAATACACATTTATAAACACAATACGAGTTTACCTTAAGGCAGAAGTGCATCATAAAACTATTGGGTGATTGCAAAAGCTCGTGCTCTTTTTCATAGATGGTAGAAACTTGCAATTTTGACTGTGCTGATGTTTCTTTTATAATCATATTATTAACTGACAGTTATCTACTTGTGTCATAGATTGTAGAAACTTGCAATTTTGACTGTGCTGATGTTTCTTTTATTATCATATTATTAACTGACAGTTATCTACTTGTGTCGTGAACGAACATAACATAAAAAAAAGTTTTTCAAATTAATTTGCGTGCAAGGTTAATATTCAAAAAGGAAAATGAAAAGTTACATTTTCGTCATGTTATGATATATGAGTTTAAAATAAGGAGTGAGTGTTGGACGTGCTGCAAAATATATTCAAGAGGTTCATTTGGATCGTGCTTCCGCTCTTAGGACAGTTAAAAAGTTGTTCTGTCGATTTGAAATGGTGATTTTATTCTAAAGCATCGATACAGTTCGCCCTGGGCGACCTTCTGGCATTAATAATGACTTACTCCGTGATTTAGTGAATAATAATAATCCACGGATTGCTACTGAAGAGATTGCTGAGAGACTAAATGTTGACAATTTGACTTTAAAAACAATTTTGGTACACCTCGATGTATCGGAAATCGGGCACGAACTTTTGTAACCACACAATAGAAAAAAAAATCTGTACTACACCTCGCATTATTACTACTATTCAAGGTAATAAGTAGTCAGAAATCAATGTTTGATTAATTCATTCTGTGTTTGAAGTAAAATTACCTTTCCTCAGTAAGGTGGATGGTAATTTTCCTTGACATTGATATTAAGGTAGGTCAGACATTTGTTTACGAAAAGAAGAGAAGGATATAAAATAACCAAGAATACACAACTATTAAATACTCTGTTATTCTAGACAAGAAAAACAAATTACAAAAAGTATCTTCCATGGATAACCCAGTATCCCGTTAATAGAACCACGGATAATTGAGGTTCCACTGTACATTTATCTTAAAAATAAACAGGTAAATTATAGTGTTGAACTTCTGTTTAACGAATTTCATAGTTCTACAAAAAAAAAAAAAAAAAAAAAAAAAAAATCGTTATATGTAGAAGTTTATTAAATGGAAATTCAGTCGATATCTTTGCGATGGACCTTTCGGGGTCGAACTCAAGACTACTACACATGTTATAATAAATGATACATGAAAATAAAGATGAACATTCCAATTTTTTTTTTTTTTTTTTTTAGTTACAAATGTTTGATGTGCGAAACTTTCGTAACACGACAAACACATAATCTGTAATCAAGTTCGACCAACACATTTGACAGTTTTGCACAGTCAACGATTCTTAAAGCAGCGCTGATACATTTAAACACTACACAATGCAGCACTGTACAATTTAGTGTGTCGCCATTATACTATCGAAAAGTGTACGAAGTTATGCATAGAATTGCGTAACTGAAAATTTTTGTGTATATTTTTGGCTATGGCCAGCAGGTCCTTTATTCGGCCGGAAAGGGACACTGTAATAGCGATTTTTGTGCCATTTTCATTATTGTACAGTCGAAAAGTGTATGAGGTTATGTATAGAATGGAACCAAATTTCATATAATGTGTTTTTGGCTATAACAAGCAGGTCCTCCTTGAATTTCGAAATATTCCGCCGAAAGGGGGCGCTGTAATAGCTATTTTTGCACAGTAAACTCCCGGTTATCCGCGGAATTGAGTGGCGCGACTGCCGCGGATAAGCCGATTTCGCGGATAATCCACAAAATTTTGAAAAACGGGAACAAATCAACACAAATATGTACTTGAACAATTTTTGCACCTAATAGGTAACATAAACATACATTTGAACAATTTATATGCACAATGGTTAACATAAACATATTTATTGCTTGAGGAATAATAAAATTATTCACTAATTACAAACTTGTAGGTTTACTTCTTCAGAAAATCAGTCAAAAGTTTTTGTTTTTTTGTATTGAAACGCTTCTTCTTTATTTGGAATTGAAGTTTTTTAGCACTATTTTATCACAAAGTGACGCGTCATCTTCTTCCTCTAGATACTGAATAAGGCCTTCAACGTGAGCTAAAGCTGCTTGTGGCTCACCTTCTTTTGTAACTTACCATCTTCTTCATCACTCTCTTCCATATTCATACCTAACGCTTCTTCTACAATTTGTTCATCAGTTATATGCTCGAAACCTGGATCGTTAGTGCCACAATTAATCCATTCATTGATATTATCTTCATCGACATTTTCGCCACCAGCAACAGATTTTGCTAAATTCGGTAAATCATGAACGGAAACTTCTTCCTTTTCAGGTTCTACTAGACATTTTTCTACAATTGGCAAAATCTTCCGCCAAGACTTCACTAATGTTGATTCCTGAACCGCGATTCCCAAGCACTGTTTACATCGTAAATGCTATGGAGAATCGTGTAATGTTTGAGGAAGCTTTTAAGATCATCTCCCTCTTTACTGCCAGCATCTTTTCCGTTTTTTCTTCCAATTCTTTCTGCCAGTAATTTTGATCTGTATTTTTTCTTAATTGAAGCTATTGCACCTGGACCATAGGCTGGATAAAAGCTGTGACATTGGAAGGCAAAAATTTCAAAAATATTTCCATTTTCCGATTTCAATTGTAATTCTCCGGTGTGGGGTGGGGCGTTGTCAATTAGCAATACAGCTTTCTGGGGGTAACTTTTGAGATGCCATTTGCTCTGCCTTGTGCATGTAACTGTTCCACATTTTCAAATGGAATTTATGTTTCGTAAAAAGGGTAGAAAACTTTTCTTACATCGCAGAAATGAGTTCCATCTCACGGTTGGGAAAGGTAATAAAAAGAAATTTAGACTCGCGGATAATCGGGAGTTTACTGTATATTTTTCTTAGTTCCATTGTACATTGGCGGCTCGACTCAGCGACGCGAACTTCGCATATTGCTAAGCCGGCTATTCGCAAACAGCTGATGTGCAACAGAATAACGAAAAACTAGAGATAGTAGAAAGTTTTGGGATTTGTGAATCCAACTAGTTTTTACTCTGATCAGTAAAATGTAAAATGAAGCATAAACTTAATTGGGATTGGCACATCCGACTAGTTTCATTTTCCGATTAATGAATTAGATTTTGGGGTATAAGCGATTGTTGTCTCAGGTCGGCAACTTTTTTTTTTTCCTTCACTGTTCCGTTCGGAAATTCGATTCAAAACGCTAACTCTGACTGCATTTTTTGAAAAATCTTTTGCATTTATTGAAAAACGAAAAAACAACAACAGTCGAATTACATAGTTTTTGAATAACAGAACCTGTCAATCTGATACGTTTGCGAACAAAAATTAATTAAAAGAAGTGTCAGAAAGTAGCCAGATTGTATTGGTCCGTAATAAATACCAATCATATACAGGGATGAAAAATAAAT
This sequence comes from Maratus speciosus, assembly GCA_963932465.1. Classification (NCBI taxonomy): domain Eukaryota; kingdom Metazoa; phylum Arthropoda; class Arachnida; order Araneae; family Salticidae; genus Maratus; species Maratus speciosus. Next base: position 319,681,759 of record OZ010789.1, read on the forward strand.
TCTGATGTTTTCCCAACTATTGATTACAGTATTCTCAATGTGCTGGAAAGTGTTTCATAATCTAAGCTGGACGCATGATTTTTCTTTCTGGTTGTATGTAAAGATGGAAATTTGTAATCGATTTTTAACCCACTTCCTGATATGCTGCTATTAAAATTCAGTACAAAGCTGTGTTTCCGATGATAATACAACATTTCAATATCTTTAGAGCTTAATCTATATACAGTAGAACCTCTTTTATCCGAAACACTTTTAACCGAAACTCTCAGTTAACCGAAATCCATTTTTAAAGCTGTTTTTTTTAACTATCATATTCTTTGTGTGCAAGCGTCCCTTTCCAAACTATGAGTACATATACACTGCGAAAAAAAAAGGACTAAAAAACGGAGATTCTACTAGCAATGGAGACTATTTCCGTATTTTAACGGACCCCCCCCCCCCCCATAATTTCCAGAAAAACAGGAAAATTTCTGCAATTTATGGGGGAAATTTTCCGTAAAAATACGGATTTCTGGAATTCATGTGGGAAATTTCCGTTAAAATACTTAAGTGGTACTAGCGTCTCGATTGCCAATAGAATCTCCGTTTTTTAGTCCTTTTTTTTTACAGTGTAAATATTTTCGATCCCCTTCCTTAGAGTTCCTTTTAATTTAACTTGAGCTCCCGTAAGCTGCAGAGTGGAACGAAGAAAACGAACAAATTACCAATTCTGAAATTACCATTTAATCAATTTCTTTTCTACTTAATCTAAACATTCATTTCAAATCAAATCTAGCGTCAACGGTGGTTCAGTGTATCTATTTTCTACGAATAATCAACATTCTTTACGGCACAAAACAAGCATTTAATTACAAAACGGAACATAAAAATATATGAAGTTACATATTCGACACATCACATCTAAAGAATTCTAACGTCAACAAAAAGATTAATTTGTTTCAGTTCAAAAGTAGACAGTTCTAATAGAGCATGCGCTGACTAATTAGCTGTTAGAAAACCGGAACATCCCGCCCGGCGTTGGACGGTTGTCCAACATCATCATAAAATGGCAAAGGTACTACTTTGGTGATATTTCGACGTAACATACCTGTAGAGGTCTTGAAATCAATTACACGGACTGGAATTCATAACTGCTTCAATTTGCGTCACACGTGTTGACAGCTCTTCAAAATTTAAGATAGATGATTTAGTTATCTTCAAGAGAATTCGCTTCATGGTTTCTATGTTTGATTCCCATAATCCGCCGAAATGTGGGGATGCAGGGGGTATGAAATTCCATTGAATTCGTACTTTAGCACTAAATCGCTGAATTTCTTCCGAAGCACAAATCTGATAGAAGGATTTCATAAGAGCACAAGTACCCTTAAAATTTGTGGCATTATCACTCCATATGACACAGGGTTTAGATCTTCGAGCAATGAATCTTCTCAAACAGGCTAAAAATGCTTCTGTGGTCAAGCCCGAAACAATTTCTAGATGAACGGCTTTGGTAGAAAAACAAATGAATATAGCAATATATGATTTTAGGGTTATCTTTGAACGTTTTAAATTAGGTTTTGTTATAATAGGACCTGCTAGATCAACGCCTGTTTTTTCAAACGGTTTAGATGGTACAATTCTATCACGGGGCAAGTCACCCATCAATTGTTGAAGAGTTTGGTGTTTCGTTCGAAGACAAGTCACACACCTATTTATAATTTTCTTTACTTGACTTTGACCAGATGGTATCCAATAAAATTGTCTCAATAAAGATAGAGTTGTCTGAGTACCTGAATGTAGGCATTTTTTATGGTAATAATCAATTAAAAGTTCAGTAAAATAGTGAGACTTCGGTAAAAGTATTTGATGTTTCTGCGATTCTGATAAATTAGAAAATTTCAGTCTTCCACCGATTCTTAACAGTCCATCTGCATCTAGAAATACATTTAAGTTTAAGATCTTACTGTTGTTTGGGAGAGGACGGTTTTTCTTTAAACATTGAATTTCAGTTTGGAATGCGGAATTTTGAACAATCTTTATCAGCTTCTTGGCCGCATTCTGTAACTCAGAAGTATCTAAATAATCATGTTTTCTAATTCCTGAGTTCAATTTACAGTTTTTCAGAAATCTTAAACACCATGCAGCAGTTCTTATTAACTTCATAAAAGAAGAATATCGATTAATCAAATCAATGTTTAACTGATTTTCATTTACAATAGTTGATTTTAAAACGGTGTTTTTCTTTAGTTCTAAAGCTGCTATCAGATTCACCAACTTTTCGAGTAATTTTTGAGCCAACTCTTGATTTCCTCCAACTTTTTGCGAAATATTGTCTCGACACCCAGTGTGATAGCAAACAGCAATATCCCCAACTTTTTATCCGCATCTCAAAAAAGTGTGTCCTAGCTGCAACTTTTCCTCCCACCTTTCAACATTTCAGCGAATCAGATATAAGCGATTGATACGAAAAGGCGATAAATATTGACGGCTGGTACTAGTAGTACTAGTTTTCCTCCAACTTTAGCAACGGCAATTGTAACCTTTTTCTCCCTTTCAACTGGAAAAAGTTGGAGTTAAAATCGGCTGAAAAGTTGGTTGCTCGAAAAGTTGGTGAATCTGATAGCAGCTTAACTGATCTTTAACTTCAGAAATATCTAATTTATCGAATGTGTTATCCAAATTTGGCCAAAGAGAATCTGTCTTGCTTTAACCACTGGGGACCTTCCCACCAAAGATGGTTATTTTTCAACTCTGAAACTTTCAAACCTCTAGTAACTAGATCGGCAGGATTATCTTTTCCAGGACAGTGGAACCAATTTAATGGATCACTAAGATTTCTGATTTCCTTTATCCGGTTTCTGACAAACATTTTAAATCTTTCTAGCTCACCTCTAATCCAAAAGAAAGTAATAGTGAGTCGGTCCAAAAGTAGCAAGTTGCAGGAAAAGCTAATTCTTTAGCAATTTTATTACAAAGTCTAGCAGACAAAAGGGCTCCTAAAAGTTCCAGACGAGGTATAGAGACAATTTTCAAAGGGGCGACTCGACTTTTTGCTGCCACAAAACTAGTAACAATGTTCTTATTCTTTAACACTGCTCTAAGGTATACTACCGTACCATATGCCTTCTTTGAAGCATCTGAAAAACTATGTAACTCAAAATAATCAACTTCATCAAGGGCAATATCAGCCAAATAATATCTGGGAATGCTAATACAATTTAGTTCTTTTATTTCTTCAAACCATTCATTCCATAAATTGTCTAGATGTTTGGGTAGGTTTTCATCCCAATCAAGTCCTAAACACCAAATTTCTTGAATTAAACATTTAATTCTAATAGTATAAGGACTTATAAATCCAATTGGGTCAAAAATTCGGCCAACAGTTTGCGATAAATAACGTTTAGTACTAAGTTTATTCGAAAGGAAATTTTCTAGATTTTGAGTCGTAAATGAAAACATGTCACTATTTGGGTCCCAAACAACCCCTAAAACTTTGGAAGGTATCAAATTCTGATTAGTGAGATTTAAGTTATCAGAAATTTCATCAACATGTAAACCATATTCTTTTCATTTCTCACGTAATTCATGAGAGTTGGTTTTCCATTTTCTAAAAGTCATACTGGCCTCTTGAAATAGTTCATAGGCTTCCTTACTAATTTTAAATGCGTAATCAAGATTTGGTAGACTTGTAATGAAATCGTCAACGTACAACGATGAATTTAAAATTTCAAAAGATTCTTGAAATGTTTCTACATACATTTGTAGATGATGCTTGATGTTAGCAGCCAGAAGGAAGGGACTTGGTTTCACACCGAAGAGCACTCCCTTTAGTCTGAATATTTTAAATTCCTTACCTGGATCATCAATCCATGGTTCATCGTCCCAAAAAAATCTGGTGAAGTCCCTATCTGGTTCATCAATCTCGATCTGCAAAAAAGCTTATTGAATGTCTGCAGTAATTGCTATGGAAAAGTTTCTGAATTTGATTAAAAGGCTGAACAATTCGGGAATGAGATTTAATCCCATATGTAAACAATCATTTAGTGACAGTTCACCCTTAGCATGGGCACTTCGGTCAAAGACAATTCGAACTTTAGTGGTGGACTTATCTTCACGAATCACTGCTCTATGTGGTAAGTAAAATGAGTTTACATCAGATGTATTGTCAATAGGTTCGATGATATTGTCTGCTAAATAACTATCTAAAATAGCCTTATATTCTGAGAATAACAAAGGGTCATTTCTAAAGCTCGTTCTCAATTTCAAAAATCTTCGCGATTGTTATTAAGAGACATTTTCAAATTTGTCTTCCATGGAAATTTTACTTTATACCGGTTAGCCTTAAAAACAATATTAGACTGGAAATCAGCCATAATGTCATCGTCCACATTGCTAACATTTTGAGTTTCGGATTCAATTCCTAGACTTTCCAATTGCCAAAAATTTCTGATTTGATCGGATATATCCTTTTCTTCAACGATAATTTTCATACTGAACAAATCATTGGCTGACCCCGTATAACCCTGTAAGCACCAGCCAAAAAGGGTTTCAGTAGCTACGAGATTATTCTTTAGTCTTTTGATTCTGCCAGTTACAATATTATAATAATTATCAGTGCCGATTAAAACTGCAATTTGTTTACTAGTACATCCATAACTATCAGCAAGTTGTAAACCTTTTAATTTATTATACGTTTTCCTAATGTATTTGTCAGGAGTGGGTAAGCAAGCAGCGGAAATTTGATCTGTTTCCAGAGCTTCAACTTCAATGTGTAAAGAGGGATGTTCTCTATTTACAAGTTTTACCTTTACAACATTATAAGTTTTCTCAGTTGCCCTTTCGGCTCCAAAATCATAAACAGACAAAGTTTCTTTTCTAATAACCGGCAATTGTAATTTTTGAGAAATGTCGCGAATTATAAATGTTCTCATGTTTCCATTATCTAATAAGACACGAACTGGTTCATTATTATCATTTTCAGGATCTTTTATTATAACAGAACAAGTCTGCAAAAATATGTTGCAATGCGTGTTTTCATTCTGTACATTACTAGTGGAATTGTTACCACAATGGGAAATAGATACGGCACTTTTATCAACGTTTATTTTGGAATCATTTCCAAATTGAAAACAAATAGCCCTATTATGTTTCTTACCGCAAATATCGTACATTTTGGTATTTTCACAGTCTTTAATTCTGTGCTTACACTGAAAACATAAAAAGCATCTTCCCCGCTTTTTTAGTATTTCTTTCTTCTGATCAATGGTTAAAGACTTACACATTTCACTATTATGATCAACACTATTACAAAATAAACACGAATTCTTATTTACTGAAGTCATTAATTCAGTAGCTGGAACACCATTTTGTTTATATCCTTTTGTATTATATTGATATCGCGGCTTATATTTCAATTGTTTATCTGTAAATTTTGGTCTATATTCAAATTTATTATCATTGGAAAATGATTTCTTACCATCTAAGTCATGGATAGTTGATACCCGTTCTCTACTTTCAACTTCATTTTTAAGAAAACTCATAAGTTTATCTATATCCCACATTTCTCCGTCTTTTAGATTTCTATTAAATTCTAAGGTCAAATCTGGGGGTATTAACTTCAGTAAAATTGGGCAAAGTAACCCACTGTATGTATCAGGTTTTACACCTAACGACTCTAAGTAGCGAATTTGCACTAGACATTTATCGTATAAATTTCTTAATCCACCAGTGTCAGAAGAACTTTTCAAACCTTTCATATTTAATAAATTGTTTAAGTGAGCGTGTACGAGCATGTCATGTCTACCATACCTTTGCTTCAAAAGCGATACGGCCACTGCATAATTATTTTCACTTAATCCAAAACCATTAATCGTATTTGCAGCTGCTCCTGCAACCAAACTTTTCAAATACATAATTTTTTCGATTTCTTTTAGACTGGGGTTTTTATCTATCGCTATTTCAAACTGGTTCCAAAATTCTAAAAATTTGTCTTGTTCCCCCAAAAATCGGTTTATTTGTAGCTTTGGTAATTTTACTCTTTTTAGTTCAGTAGCAGCATGACATGTTCGCACTGAATCAATGTTATTACTATGTGTAATATCTGCATTAGAAGATAGACTTTTAATTTTAAAGTTTAATTTATTTCTGTAACTTATTATTTTCTTGTCATATTCATCAATATTCAATATTTCGTTTTCGACATTTTTAGCATTTATTAGGCTTAAAATGTTATTATCATGATCCTTAATAGTCTTACATTTAACGTTTAACTTATCGACTAATTCTTGTAAATTTTCTAAAGAATATTCATTACTAGCTAAATACTGCTCAATTTCTTCAAACAACTTATTTAATAAATTTCGATGCGTGTCACGCATCTTTCGCTCTTTATTTTCGTTCATTAAAAAAAATATATATATATAATAACAAAAATCAGCACTCACCAGTTCCAAATCGAAACAAAACAAAAATATTACGCAGTAATATCTTTTCACATCTAAACTTCCCGGCCGATGCACCACAAATAATCAATTTCTTTTCTACTTAATTTAAACATTCATTTCAAATCAAATCTAGCGTCAACGCTGGTTCAGTGTATCTATTTTCTGCGAATAATCAACATTCTTTACGGCACAAAACAAACATTTAATTACAAAACGGAACATAAAAATATATGAAGTTACACATTCGACACATCACATCAAAAGAATTCTAACGTCAACAAAAAGATTAATTCGTTTCAGTTCAAAAGTAGACAGTTCTAATAGAGCATGCGCTGGCTAATTAGCTGTTAGAAAACCATTTTTGAGAAGCATTTTTGAGCTGTTAGAACACCATTTTTGAAGGTTTTGCATGGCTGAAGCAGCAGAAAGATTGTGGTAGTGGTGAACTAATAATGTTAATAAACTCCGTGATAGAGCTTCAAAGCAAAAACAATCGAAATTACGACAAACAAAACATTTTTTCAAGCCCTTGTGATATATGTATAATGTACTTAATTTCAAAATCAAAATTCAGGTAATTTATTCTTATTTCTATTTTGCTATTGCTTTATTTTTATGAAGTACCTGCTACCATAATAAGAAATATTGCATATATCTCTCTTTAACCCCTTAACAGTGTGGCCCGAACTGGATTCGGGCAAGAACACTTTGCTTGCTTCGTTATTAAAAGCATTTTGATACCACTAATTTGTAACAGTAAATTTATCTTTATTGATTGTCACATATTTTTTGATTAAGTAAGGTAAATATTTTAGTATGGAAAAAGTGCTGTCCAGCCCCATTTTTAATTTTTTTGTAAGAAAACAAATGTCACTGTTAAGGGGTTAAATATAAAATTGAAGCTTTCTCGATTATCCGAAATTTTCGATTTTCCGAAAGATGGTCGGTCCCAATTACTTTGGATAATCGAGGTTCTACTGTATTAATTTTAAAGTATTTTTCCATTAACCCGCCCCGGGTAATCGCCAAACATTATCTGTAACTCCTGCAATTGTATACGGGACATTCTCACAATCTTTTGACTTTTATGTCCCTGAATAATAATTTTTATTTTAGTACATTTTCTTGTGTTTTTTTTATTTCATATACTGGGAAACATCCCATTGCATGATTGCATAACAATATTAACGAGATAAATAAGTTTTGGGCGATGTTGGGGGTTCAAATACCAGGAAAACTCCTATACCGTCCCGTGTCCCTGATGCTGATTTTTAAATTTGGAGCTGTCTGTATAAAATTGTTTCAATAAAAGTAATTCGATGTAATTTTTTTCCGAAACTGGGACAATTGTTTTATATAAATATGTAGCAAAAAATTAACCTGCACACATTTTTACGGTTGATATTATTTTTTGAACTCTGTCCCTGGGTTTTTTATCCTTACCGTCCCTCTTGCTAAACGTATACAGAAAATCACTTCAGATGCACCCACAGAATTTTTTTTTTTCAAGTTTTTCCTCACGCAGAAATGCTAGAGAAAGAATGTCTAAAATTCTTTGACAGTAGATTTACTGCAACATTTAAATAAGCATTTAAATATCAATTTCAAACATCGTGGCTTTATGGGTAGTCTTACCGTCCCCAAGGTTTATTCCTGCACTTTTCGAGGTAAATTAAAATGTTTTTTAATTTAATTCAATGTAAATAACTGTTTCTAAAAATCAATGAGCATTGTGGCTACCACTTAGTCTTAATATGATTTCCCCAAAATAGGTCGTAATTTTCCTTACCGTCCCCCTTTTTTTTTCATTTCGTCCTTTTTTCCCCTATACCGTCCCCTTTTTTACCTTACCGTCCCTTTTTTTACCTTACCGTCCCTTCTTTAGCACCCCTTTAAGACAATGTTATACCAAAATTTTGTACAAAAAATACTACATTGTTATTCTTTCTTATTTGAATGTCCTGTGGGTACTATGCAAATTCATTATAAGTAGAAATTTAGAAGAAAATAAAAAAGTTTTAGTGGTAAAATGGTAAGGAAAATTAAATTCGCAAGTTTAACATAAACCTCAGTTAAATAAAAAAATGTTCGCTGCTGCCCATTTTTTCTTTATTTTGAATCATTAAGGCATTCGTCTATCAGATTAAAATGTTATTTAAGCAAGTTTAATTTCACCAGATTTTTATTCCCGAAAGTCAAAAGATTGTGAGAATGTCCCATACCAGTTGAAAGAACAATGGATTTAATGTGCTCCAATAAACGCTCGGCGAGATAAGCCAAATGGTGGTGAAACACTGGTGAGTTTAATAGATTTATTTAGATTATTAAAGAAAAAATCTTGTTATATCTTACAAACATTCATACATAGAAATAGAGAATGGTAAGTTTTCAGTTTAAAACATTCAAATTTCTTTGAGAGCTCCCCAATATTTAGGGCCTTAGACGTAGACACGTATCAAGGCCATCTCTAAGGGGGAGGGAGCTCTCCCCCCCCCCAAAAAAAAAAAAAAAAAAAACGTTCACGAATGCTGCTACACTTGGCAAATTTGTTTAAAACTTTAATAAAAATTATAATACACTTTCTATTTCTGAGAGACTTGGAAAAAGTTACAAATCTAATTAGGAATATTATTAAAAAATTTATGAATAAGAACTATATTACGTTTTCTAATTGTGGTAACTTGCAAAATTATAAAACTAGTTGGCAAATACTGCAATTTGGCTCAATAGAAAGTCTTAGCAATGGCCCAGCGTAGAATCACACCCTGCTTAAAATAAACTAATCATTAATACTAAGAACCTAACCTAAAACCTTCCATCACAGACTAAAGTACTTTTTTCTTTCAAATTATCAATTTTCTTTCAATATATTCAGTTGCCTGAAAAAACTAAGGAGAAAGAATTGTGTCTTCAACATTCTATTTATTCAAACCCTTTTTTAATGGTGCTGCCATCTACTAACAATAACATGAACTAAACTTTGTACACTGTGCAAAATGCCAAATCTTTAGACTTACTTCAGTTTACATTGGAGATCAGTTTACACTTACCTTTTCTCTGTAAAATCACTTATAAGAATTGAAACAATAAAAATACTCTTGGTTTATACTTTCATGTTTTTTTGTTTATAAAACCCCCATGAATATCATTCAAAAAATGAAATGTTTTCTCTGCAACGCTAAGAGACATTTGTAATTTCTTCCCTTCAGTTTCAGTTGGGGGGTGGGGGGTTAGTTACTTTATTGAATATATTTATTTTGTCTTTTCTTTTAAGTATATATTTGTGTTTATTTAAGGTAAGATACCTTTAAACCCGCAAAATTTTCGAAATTTTTTTAATACATATATTCATTGCGTAATCATTTCTGAACAATATGCAAAAAACCGCATTAAAAAATTCCCATTAGTTTATTAATTATGGCTATTTTATTACGACTAAATATTAAGACTACATAGGATAATTAAAATTTGCATTGCGTTTATTTAAAACGATGAATTTTGAAACTGCGCGCAGTGTTACTAAAAAACTGTGCATGACAATCAAAAAAACTTTTCACCACATATTCATTACTGTATTATCTACAACTTAAAACCAGAAAAAGGTAAGATTTTATTTTATTTTTGGTTTTTTACATTGAAAGTATCTTTGAAAAAGTGAAAATTTTTATTTTTTTGTTAATTTTTTTAATTTAGTCAATATTTTTTACAAATATTCTGGTTTTAGTATAAAGATAACAATATTATGTATTTATTTTCATCAAAATTTTCTCTTTATATGCATATTTTCAGATTTTCTCATGCGCGCAAGATTTTTTTCTCTCATTGTCATATATTTTAAAACTTATCATTTCAATATTTATTTAGGAATTTACAAGTATATACATATTTTAAAATATAAATATGAGCTTTATATTTAAATGAAGTTTGATTTTTATTTTTGACTTATTACACAAGTTTTGAAGCATAGTGGTATTTCTACCTTTTCCGACGTGTTCAAAGGTATCCTACCCCCTTAAGGGGTCTCAGGTCTCTTAAAACTTCAACATTTTCGAAATTTTAATTTTTTTAGATGTTGTACTCCTATCTTTTCTGAACATTTTGATATAATTGTTTCTTTGAAATAACCCATTAGAAAAGATTGATTGATTTTTGACGGCCAATTATCTGCACGAAGGATATATGCCCAGTGTGTGTGTGGGGGGGGTGCCCTTCGTGGGGGTCTTTCTAAGGGAACCTGGCACGTATTTACGCATGGAAATCCATGGCTCGAAGAAAACCACGAAAACTCCGAACGATTAGGCCGACGGGGCGATTAGGTTCGAACCCAGCACCTCCCGTCTACCAGCTTCGAGAGCAGAACCTCTCAGCCACTGGTGGGGCCATTAGAAAAGAAGTTAGCGGCTTTTACAACTATACTCGCCCAATATCTGAAGCGGTGTTTCTGAAACTCTGAAGTCATTTTTCTCCAAATGACGCTTTTGGGCATAACGCGCACGATATCTCAAAAACTTCTGAATATTTCTTTATTAAATTTTCAAAACAGGTGTTTCATGTTAGTCTGTATAAACTGAACATAAAATTTACTTTTTATTGTTCGAAAAAATATTTTTTAAAGTGATTATATTGTTGAAATTTTCAAACTTTTGCATTAGCTAAATACAATTTTGTATTAAAAATATAAAAATGCTTTAAATACAAATTTATTTAGACTCAGGGTAATTATTATAATATGAAGTATAAGTAGGCACCAAAATTTTCATTCTAGTTGCTGTGTAATACTGCGCGTAAGCGGTTATACCAATTTTCTGCTCGTCGAATGTCTGACAGTTTAATGTCTGAGCGCCCTGTTAAAGCTAATTCTGCATCTTGCAATTTTTTAAATACATGAAACGAAAGAACATGCAAACATCTTTCATCCCAATAAAAATTGTGTTTTAAAATCATAAACATTTTTGCATATTCAATGTTGAAAGTGTTTTTTTTTTTTTTTCATTTTTTCCAATTTTAAGAGTCCTGAGACTCCTTAATAAAATACACTGCTCAAAACAATTAAAGGATATTGCAGTTTTAGGTGGATTTTGTATCTGGTAAACTGTTTAGCTGATTGGTACATGGTCGACAGACATAGTAGGTTATATGAGAATAAATTACACATGTTTGGCAGAAAAAAATGCATTTTATTGCGCATTTGTGTACTAAAGGAAAAAAACACAATTTGTGCATATGAGAAAAAAAGAATAAGAAAAGGTGTTTTCTTCAAAGAAAATCATTTTCAGTAGGGGGTATGGTTTCCATGGGCGGCCAGAAACGTTGAACACCTTTGAGGCATGGACTCAATGAGGCTATTAATGACGAGTTGGGGTATTCTGCCCCACTCTTCCAGAAGAGCTCTTTCCAGTTCTTGGAGAGTTTGTGGGGGTTGTTGGCGGCCAGAAACTCGTCTTCCTAGAGCGTCCCAAACGTGCTCGATTGGATTCATGTCTGGAGAACACGCTGGCCATTCCATTCGAACGATTCCTTCCTCGAAAAGGAAACCCTCCACCAGGTTTGCACGATGTGGCCTGCAGTTATTGTCCATTAAAATGAAGTTATCTCCGATTGCTGCAGCGTAAGGGGCTACAATAGGTCTGAGGATCTCATCCCTATATCGGCGACCAGTCAGAGCTCCATCTCGAATGATGTAGAGGTCAGTGCGCCCGTCAATGGAGATGCCACCATATACCAACACTCCTCCACCGCCAAATCTGACCCTTTCGTGCACGAACGCAGGATTATTCCTACTGCCACGGTCCCTCCAGATGAAAATATGCCTATTATCCGGATGCATAGAAAAACGGGACTCGTCAGAAAACAGAATATTGCTCCATTCATTTCTCCTCCAGTTGGCATGCTCGGTTGCCCACTCCCTGCGGTCGCGACGATGCCTTGATGTTAATCTAACACATACCATCGGTCGGCGAGCATACAGACCTACAGCATGGAGCCGGTTTCGGACAGTCTGAGTTGAAATCGTGGTGCCTGTAGCCGAGCGAAGGTGTTGTTGGAGAAGAGTAGCGTTCATGTGTCCTGATTCTGCCCTTCTCGGAACGGGTTACTTTCTCGTAATGCGCCAACGAAGTGATATTTTCCAATTCTGCCCCTAACGTGTTGGAATTATTTCCCATTCACTGGGGTTGCTTCGTCGTAATTCATCCCGACTGCAATCAGCAGCCGGAAAGCATTACTTGGGTCGGTTTAAGATGGCGTCTCTGTATATCAAGAGATATGCATCTCTTGTAAATGAGGATAGATAGACCTAATTTTTGTTAAATGTATATTCGCATTGTACTATTGTTACTATTAGTATTCAGTTTTGTTAGGTTCATTACTAGAAATAGTTTTACCTTAAATTAAATGTAAATTAATTGTGGGAGAAGCATAGTTTTTCAATTATTTGCCTAATACAGCTTGTATTTTAAAACTTATATAAAAAAAAAAAAAAAAAAAAAAAATCTTTATGCTAAAATATATTTTTGAGGTTAAAACTTATTGCACTAATCCAAAAGTGCAATTACAAATAATTTTTACTTAAATAATCCCTCGATTTTGATCTAAACAATAAAAAATATGTAATAATGTATATATACATAATGTATAATATATAATGTTATAATATATAATGTAACATAATTATGAGTGAAACTTAATTTTCCAATTATTTGGCTGATAGAGCTTGCCTTTTAAAGCTTGTATTCAAAATAATAATAATAATAATAATTCTAAATAATGCATTTGAGAAGATTAAAACTTATTGTGCTAATCCAAAAATGTAATTACAAATATTTTTTGTATAAATAATTTCATGATTTTACTCTAAATAATAATAAATATTATATCATTGTAAATGTAAGATAATCACGACTGAAGCATCATTTTTGAATTATATTTGACTGATATAGCTGGTATTTTAAAGCTCGTATTAAAAAAAAAAAAAAAAAAAAAAAAAAAAAAAAAAAAAAACCTTCATGCTGAAATATATTTTTGAGAAGATTAAAACTTGATGTAATCCAAAAGTATAATTACAAATAGTTTTGCTTAAATCCGTTTATTTTATTCTAATAATAAAAATTAAAATATAAATGTAAAATAATTATGAGAAAGCATAAAGTTTCAATTAATTGGCCTAGAGATTTACCATAGCTTGTATTTTAAAACTTGTATACATAAAAAAAAAGCTTGTATTAAAAAAGTTAGTACAATAAATTGTAATTACATAAAAAAAAAAAAAAAAACCTTCATGGTAAAATATATTTTTGAGAAGATTAAAACTTGCTGTAATAATTCAAGAGAGTATTTACAAATAGTTTTTGTTTAAATAATTCCTTGATTTTACTTTAAATAGCAATAAAAAATTATCTACCGTATTTTATGGAAGAAACGCCGCACCCGTCGTAAACGCCGCACTCCTCAAATTGGCCTGAATACGCTTAAAAATATCGTAAACGCCGCATCCATCGGAACGCAACTTTTGTCGACAGCCTCACATTGACCTAAATTTAATCAAAGCTTTCTGAGCAGTGTAGGATGCCTCGTTCTTAATATCTTAAGATGTGTATAGTTTTATTTAAAATATTTCAATCCGATTTTAAGTATTTTTATGAATTTTTAAATTAAGGAAACTCAGTTGGTATTTAAAGAACATCGTAAACGCAGCACTTAGAAAAAAATTAACTTTTAATCTCGTAAACGCCGCGGCGTTTCTTCCCAGTGTTGATTTCAGGGGGTGGCCCGGGGGGGAATGTCCCCCCCGGAGCAATGAGATGTCCCCCCCGGGAAGATTTGAAATTTTGTGTTTTCGATGGTCAAAAAGCGCAATTTCCCCCCCGGAACTCTATAATGTCCCCCCCGGAGCCACAGAAATCCCTCCCGGAGAAAAGTGTCTGAATTCAACACTGTTTCTTCCATAAAATACGGTAATTGTAAAATAATTATGAGTATGCATTATTTTTGAATTATTTGGCTGATACAGCTTGTATTTTAAAACTTGTAAAATAAAAATAAAAAAAATAAAAATAAAAAGAAAGCTTGTATTGAAAAAATTAGTTTAATAAAGCGTACTCACATAAAAAAAAAGACTTTATGATAAATTTATATTTGAATTAATACAGTAAGTTTTAATCTTCACAAAAGAGTAATTACAAATAGTTTTTGTTTAAATAATCCCTCGATTTTAATCTAAATATTAATAAAAAATTATATACCGTATATACTCGCGCATAAGTCGACCCCCCCCCTCCTCCCAATTCTTAAGCAAAATTTTGAAAAAAATTGAATTTTCGTGTATAAGTCGAACCACATTTCTGGTAGCATGTTGAAAAATAATTTGTAATCGAGGATAGAAAAATTAAAAAAAATTTTCATTAAATTAGTAATTTTTTTACGTTTCTAATCAGATTTTTTTTTTAATTCAACGTTTTAAACCTGTATAATTATATATAACCGAAGAAGCTTAAACTATTTTGAAACCTATTAACATCAATTCAATTATACTTAAAAAGATAAAATTCTTTCAAAAATCCATTCAGGCATTATTTACAAGTAAACAACTTCTTAGACTGCTAAAATATAGTACTTCTTTGTATTATAAGAATTTTAATCTTTAACTGATGGACTAAAATTTGTCACACAACTGATGTGATCCGGTCTCTCAGACCCCTCGAATAAAATGAATAAAAAAAATAACTCAAATGGTTGAATTAATTAAATTTTGTCCTAACAATATCGTTGTACTTCTCTTAGGAGCATGTGAATTAAATTGCATTCAAAAAGTATTTTATTCATATTATTTAACTTCCGTACAGAAAAGTAAAAAGCTGTAAAAGTGTTTACAGCTGGGAGTCGCGGGGTCTGGGAGACCGAGTGACATCAGTTAAAGGTTAAGAAAGATATCTAGAAGCATTCTAAAGTTGGATTCTTTTTAAAAAGGGGATTAAAATGCTGAAACGAATATATTGAAGGGTTTTTTCTCCCACGAGAAAATGGGTGGAAAACAATTACAGGGACATTGAGCTTTGTTTGTCAGTCACTTGGAAATGACCATTGTCCGCTTTTATCTCTCATGTAATTACTTAAAAGACTGAAAAAAAAAACAATCGCAGTAGTCTGTGATTTTTTTTTTTTTAACTTTCTCGTGTATAAGTCGATCCCCCATTTTCAACGCCCAAATTTTGTCTAAAATTCTTCGACTTATACACGAATATATAAGGTAATTGTGAATGTAAAATAATTATTATGCGTGAAACATAAATTTTCAATTATTTGGCTGATATAACTTGTATTTTAAAGCTTATATTGAAAAAAAAAAAAAAAAAAACTTCATGCTAAAATATAATTTTATAATTTTTAGAAGATTAAAAATTGTACTAATTTAAAAGTGTAATTGCAAAAAGCTTTTGTTTAAATAATCCCTTAATTTTACTCTAAGTAATATTAAAAATTATATAATTGTATCAAAACTTCGTAAAGATTATTTATAACTTACCACCTATTAAAACTTTACACACTGTTTATAGCGATATTATATAATTCACTTTATATTAATCTATAAAAAATCAATATATAATCATAGTGCCAATTAAAGGTCTCTTTTTAAAGGGGTAGCACGTAAACACACATGTTCGTGTTTCAGATAAAGAGACCACATGTGTCCTTGGAAGCGATTGGTCGAAATTCTAGTCCAAACTCGTTGACCTTGTAATTGAGAGGTCAAACGCTGCTCCCCTTGGGGCAGAATTGGAAATTGTTGAACATCGGTATGGATTACGTGAATCGGAGGTTTCCTACTCGGCTTGTTCCGTTAAGGGCAGAATCAGGACAATGGTTCGGTGTCTCCGAGCTGTTAACGCTAAATACCGATCTTCATTGGGCGTTCTTGCCCGTCTACGACCTTGCCCTGGTCTTCGGCCTGCACATCCACTCTCCAAAAAACGGTTCCAGATCCTGGAAATGACACTTTGTGACACTCCAATGGCTTGCGCTACTTCGGCTTGAGTTTGGCCCCCTTCTAACCTACCAACAATTCTCAAAGCTTCTGAATCTGTCAAATGACTTCGCTGAGACATCGTACTCATCGAAACAAAGCAATCACTGAATGACGATCATCCTTGTCTTCATTCTCTTTTATCCAGTTGAAAGTCAAATTCCATTCGCTGCCGCTGAAGCGACGTTTTTGACGTCGAACTCAAAATTTGCATACTCCACAGTTTGAAAACCAGAAAAATTTGCATTTGTGATTCTCTTCTTCTATTTTCGGCAAAAAAAATTTCGTTTATATCTTTATTTTATATAAAACTTCAAATATCCTTTAATTGTTTTGAGCAGTGTAGTTCAGGAAAATCTGTAATTTTCAAACGTTATATTTTTTAAATGCTCACTTTTGTACAGAGATAAACCCAGCTTAACAATTTTATCTGGCCGCTTTAGACGAGATTTTAATTTCATTTTTCTGTAAGAGCTGGTTTTATCAGAATCATGTTAATACGATAATTTTTTCTTCAACCGCTATGTATTCTTAATTTGTATTTGCTGTAAGATTTGGTCCTATAAATAACTTGTCAGTATAAAAGTTGTAGATAATATTAAGAAGATTTATAATAGATTTGATATCTTGTGAATTGACGAAGTTATGAATTTTTTTATTCTTAACCCCCCCCCCCCCCCCCGCTCCCCTTTTTATTTTCGTTTTTTATTTTATTAACCATTTGGAAAAATGGTTATTGTCCTCTGTGAGGGTAGGAAATCAAAAACATACCTGAAGCGTTTTATTGGTTAAATCCGCATTTTATTCGTTTTCTGATTGGTCTATCCAGGGTCGGCGAACCTATGGCACGCGTGCCATAGTTGGCACGCGGGACATTATTTTTTGGCACGGCATATGCTCATGTTATAAATAAAAATATTTTAAGGACTCCTGTGTAAAACACAAAATTATTATGGTTGCATCCTGCAAAACAGCTGATTTGTTAAGAATGGAAAGTTCTGCTAACTTATGCGCAGCATTTTTTGCGTGATAGATTTGACTTTATTGGATTTTTGCACAAGCACTTTTCATTTTGTAAATTCAGATGTAAAAATTATTGAGTAGATATAATGTATATTGAGTAAAATCTCTATACTTTAAAAAAGTTGTTAAACAATTTTACTCAAGGAATCAATCAGAAAAAGTTTTTAAAATGTTAATTGCCATGTTTTAAAACCCTAGTCTTTCATAAAGTGAAAATGCACAAATTGCACATTAGGTAGATTTCGTATGAAATACTACCTATTGGGATCGTTCCCATGTTGGAATTTCTGAAAAATTTTTGCAGATCTACACCGATCATGAACCCTAGAACCCAAAACCACCCTCAGTAAAAAACTTTATTTATATATATATATGTATGTATGTATCTATCTATCTATATATATCACTTTCTTCTGGACACGATAACTTTCATAATTCTGCACGAAACTCTTCCAAACTAATATACATAAAATCAATGGGCATAAAATCTCGGTCAAGTTCGTTAATGGGCAAAATCGGACCAAGGGGATGGAAATAGGGAGGGGTTTTGCGAAAACCGAAAACCCCCCATAACTTCTTAATTTTTATACATATCAAATCAGTTTAAAGTTTTTATTACTTCTAAAAATAGGGCCAAAATTTTATGTATCACAGATTTTTGATAAAGTTAAAAATGGGCTCAAGGGACGCAAAAAATAGGGTTTTTGGGAGAAAAAAATTCATAACTTCGTCAATTCTTAAGATATCAATTCCAATTAATTTTATTATAAATTTCCTTAATATTATCTACAACTTTTATATTCACAAGTTTTTGATAGGACCAATTCGTAACGCAAAAAAAAATTAGAAACGAAAACAAAAAGGGGGTTTGAAGAAATAAAAAATCCATAACTCCGTCAATTCAAAAGATATAAAATCCCCATGAATTTATCATATATCTTCTTAATATTGTCTACAACATCTGTATAGACAAGTTTTGGATAGGATCAATTCTTACAGCAAAAAAAAAAATTAAAAATACATAGCGGTTGAAGAAAAAAATCATCTAAGTAAGGGTGTATTCAAATCCAAACTGCTTATTTTCTGATTCATTTTACAATTCATTTTTGCCCTCAAATTGTTACGTTTTCTTACTCAGAAACAATATAATGTACCGTAATGGTCGATTTTTTGATAGAGGCAGAATATATTTTAAAAAGTGCTGTTAAAGTGGGCATTTTGAACCGAATTTCCCGAAGCGGATTGTGTTGGAAAAATCATTGCATTAAGGATGCACTCAAATCCAAACTGCTTATTTTGTTACTCGTTTTTAAATTCATTTTTGCCCTCAAACGCATCCAATTGCTAGATTCTCTTATTCAGAAACTATATAATGTAAAGTAATGATCGATTTTTTGATAGAGGCAGAATATATTTCAAAAAATGATGTCAAAATTGGCATTTTGAACGGAATTTCCCGAAGCAATTGTGTTATCACTTTCTTCTGGACACGATAACTTCCCCAATTCTGCACAAATCTCTTTCAAACTGATACATAAAATCAAGGGACATAAAATCTCGCTCAAGTTCGTTAATGGGCAAAAGCGGACAAAGGGGATGAAAATAGGGAGGGGTTTTGTGAAAACCGAAAAAACCCCATAACTTCTTAATTTTTGTACATATCAAATCAGTTTAAAGTTTTTATTACTTCTAAAAATAGCGCCAAAAATTCATCCATCACAGATTTTTGATAAATTTAAAATAGGCTCAAGGAGCGCAAAAAATAGGTTTTTCGGGAGAAAAAAAATTCCTTACTTCGTCAATTCTCAAGATATCAAATCCAATAATTTTATTATACATCTCCTTAATATTATCTACAACTTTTATATTCACAAGTTTTTAATAGGACCAATTCGTACCGAAAAAAAAAAAATTAAAAACGAAAACATAAAAGGGGGGGGGGGTTAAGAAGAAAAATTTTAATAACTCCGTCAATTCACAAGATATAAAATCTCCATGAATTTATCATATATCTTCTTAATATTGTCTTCAATATTTATATAGAGAAGTTTTTGATAGGGCCAATTCTTACAGCAAAAACAAATTAAAAATACATAGCGATTGAAGAAAAAAATCATCTTATTAAGGGTGCATTCAAATCCAAACTGTCTATTTTCTTACTCATTTTTAAATTCATTTTTGCTCTCAAACTCATCCAATTGCTAGATTCTCTTATTCAGAAACTATATAATGTACAGTAATGATCGATTTTTTGATAGAGGCAGAATATATTTCAAAAAAGGATGTCAAAGTGGGCATTTTGAACAGAATTTCCCGAAGCGATTGTTAGAAACGAAAAATATTGCCCTACTGAGAAAATAATTGTTTACTAATCAAGTTTTAATTAATTGAAAGAAAAATAAAAACACAGGTCGCTTATAAATCTTTTCAAAAATCACGTCAGCATGTTTCATATTTTTTTTTAATTAAAAATGAATCTGAAAATGTGCCAGAAAATTTCGAGTTGTTGAGTATGGAAAAATATTTTTTTTTAATATCGCCTTAACATGATTATGATAAAACCAGCTATTTTATAAAAAGGAAATAAAAACTCGTCAAAAGCAGACAGATGTTAAAGTGGGTTTATATCTAATAATGATTTTGTTTTTGTTGGTGAAATTAGTATACTTAACTCCGAAATCTACCTCTGCCTGTAGGCCGGGCCGGCAGGGATTTTTTTTAATTTAGACATGGTGAGTTTTCCTAAATTAGGTTGGTTGTCTCTATTATACAGATTTATTAAACTGAAAAGTAATTTTATAAATCCCATTCTAGCATAATATTGGCTCAAATTTTTTTGTGATTAGCCGAAAATTAAGAGATTGTCGGAAAATAACGATCTTAAGCAAGATTGCCGATGGTGAAATTATAATAACTTGGAATTTCGAAAACAATTCCAAGAAGAACTTTTTTAAAGAAGCCATTTTCATATTTTTTCGGAAAAGAAAAGTATGAAAACTCCAAGTAGAAATCTTGTAGTCAGATGGCTCCAATTTAACTCAAGAAGCTGACTTGAATTATTTGGCATCTAAGATGCAACAAGAGAAATAGTATATATTTTTTTAATACTCAAGTATATTATAAAATGTTACCCATATAATTTAAAACATTATTTTAATTTTGCTAGTTTGATTTGCTAAATTTGTTGGCACGTCATGATCATGTAAGATATTTTTTGGGAAAAATTGGCACATGGATGTTGAAAGGTTCGCCGACCCTGGTCTATACAGTAATCTGTATTTTCCCTTTACTTTCAACAGAGATGGATACTTCTGTTGCCACTATGACAAAAAAGTAATAAAAACTACAAAAAAAAAAAAAAAATTAATAACTCAGAAACAAATTGAGATACAACTTTCAAACAAATTGCATTTAAAAGTACATTTTATTTTATTTATTTATTTATTTATTTTTTCTTTTTGCGGCAAGAGGGTCCTATCAAATACTTGTCAATATAAAAGTTGCAGACAATATTAAGAAGATTTGGTACTTTTTGGTTAGGCGGGCGCCAATGTTATATATACATAAATATCTATGTATATATACATATATGTATACATATATTGTATATATATACATATGTATCCACATATATGTACATGTATACATATGTATATAGACATATAAATGTATGCATAACACTAGCTCCCGGCTACCCGAAAATTTTCGGGTACCGAAGATTTATAATAGGGGAGAGTAGCCATATTTGGACCGCCACTTTAATTGGACCGTTGCCATTCTGCCGTTAATTGCAAGAAGAGACTCCATCTACCGCTGAAATCCTACTCATCAGAATGATGTCACTCATGATTAGAAGAAGCAGCCGCCTACCACGTGCTATTTTCAGACAATTTAAAAAAACCTAAAGTTAGCTGTTTTGGTCTAATTTTTTCCTACTAAACGTAAGTGAATATTTTAAAACTAAGGTAAGTTGTTATGTTTTCATATACATATATGAATTCATCTGTTTATTGCGCATATTTTTCACGCGGATTTGTTTGATTTCGTTTTTGTTCTTAGTCTTGAAATTAACTGTTTTAAAAAATGGCGCAATTGCAGTAATTGGGTCAATTTAAGTTGCCTAAATTGGACCAGAAATGCGATCATAAATTTGAAAAGTGAGTAATGAATTTCGAGGACGGTACGCTTTGTACACTATTTTTTTTTATATTTTACAATGGATTACGATCTCCATGCAATTTTTTTTTTTTGTATATCTGGATTAATTTCTTTATACAGTTTAGGCCTATATAAACATTAAAATATTTTTACATGTCTATGCAATAAATTTTGTTTGCAATGTCTTTTATCTTGTATGTAATTGTATTTATTTTTTTTTAATTTTTTATTCCTACGGCATATTTGATTTACTGAGTTGAATTCAAACATTTTCCTCCTGCAGGATATTTGTGATGGAAGACTTTTTACAGTTCTGGAGGGTGGAATTATACTTTTTTGCCATTAAAACGCATAAAACCTCAAACCTTGATGAAAATGTTGAAAAAGACATAGACATACTGTCTGGAAGAAAAACACCCGTGACAGCAAAAGCTGTTAAAGATATAGGAAACAAAAAGCAGACAGTAAGTTGTGAAGAAATTGACCTGCAACAAAGCTGCAGCTACAAATCCTCCCCAAAAGCAAAAAATCATTAGAAATGTTATTTCCCTTGCTAAATTCAGTTAAATCAAAGTACAGAGAGAGCCAAAAAATAGTTGTGTTAACATCATAGCCATATAAACTAAACCTTGAAATGACAAAAAAAATTACAAAAAGGAAGGTTTCACAGCACAAAAGCAATTGGAACATTGAGTTTTAAAAAATAGGCGCAATGCAATTAGCAAAAAAATGATGAAAGAGAAGAACTACAAACATAATGTAAAGAAAACTTCTGTTGCAAAAAAAAAAAAAAAAAAAAAAAAAAAAAAAAATCTAATAATTCAGAATCTAAAAAGAAAAATCTAGACAGTAATGATTGGTTTTGCCTAGTTTGTAAGAAAAATAAAATAGCAGAAATGATTCAGTGTTCAGATTACCATATACGGTTCCACGTTGTGTGCGCTGGAAAACAAAAACAATAAACAAAATTCATGTATAAGCTTTGCCTCACTCCTTACATGATATTCAAGTAACTGACAATTAGTTCCATATTTTCTATTCTTAATTACTGATAACTTTGATTTATATTTTGAATACATTTTGATTTAAAACAATTACTCTTATTTTCAGATATTTGATTTCATTATATTTCATTGCTGTTATTTTGTTTGATTGTTTCATTAATCGCAAACTTTTCTTTTAATAAAATTAGTTATATTCCCTAGTCATTAAAACAACCTGATATTATATGGTCCCATTTAGGAGACTGGGTGCCCAACTTAGGCGACCAGTTGCTGAATTTGGACCCCTTTTGACAATTTTTTAAAATTATAATAAAATTTAAGATAAAAAAAATTGATTTAAATATTTATTTAGTTAGTAGATGAATAGATTGACCCTGTGTAAGGATCTTTTGCAGATATTCCAAAAATTAAGTGAGTTACACCTGAAAATAAGTGAAGTGGTCCAAATTCGGCTACTCTCCCCTAAATTTAATTGAATTTGATACCTAGAGAATTGACGAAATTATGAATTTTTTTCTTCCTAAAACCCTATTTTTTTTTGTTTGTTTGTTTTTTGTTTTTTTTTGTTTTTTACGGCCCTTGAGAGGCCATTTTTAATTTTATCAAAAATCTGTCATACATAAATGTTTGGCACTTTTTCTAGAAGTAATAATAACTTTAAACTGATTTGACATGTATTATAATTTAAAAAGTTGTGGGTTTTTTTCTGTTTTCACAAAACCCCTCCCTGTTTCCACTCCCTTTGGCCGATTTTGCCTATTTGCAATCCCCGATGAGATATTAGCCATCTCAATGTTTTTGGCGAGTTTGAAGACGATCCGTGCATAATTGCGACTTTTATCGTGCGGACAAAATTTGGTACAGACATATATTTATGTATATAATATAAACTTTTTAAATGGGGTGGTTTTGGGTTTCTGGGGGTCATATAATGAAAAGTTATGAATGATTTTTCCAAAAGTCTCACCATAGTAACGACTGCAATAGGTAGTATTTCTTTTGAAATCTACCTAATAATCTTGTATATTTATTCACTAGCTGACCCGCCCGGCGTTGCCCGGGTCCGTGGTAATATTTACAAAGAAACCTTTAATTTATATGATTTTATATGTAACTCGATTTTGTCTGAAATACGTACCCATTCACAGTGTGAAAATGGGGGAGAAGCAGTTGCAAATTGTTGAGATGTTATGCAAATTTTATTCATAAATTTTTGTAAAATTGTATGCCATAGTCATGAACAAATTAAAATTTTAAAACACCCTCTACTGATGAGAAAATGAGTTAAGAGGAGAGGAGTGAATGCTTAGTAATGTACAGGCCAAAAGCTTTAAAACGACCTCTGTCAGAAAACAACATATAAAGGATACTCATCGAAGAAAACGCTACAGTTGTAAGGACGCTTATCGTCACCCGTCTTCCAAACTCGAAATTCAACTCTCCCACCTTCTTTAAAATTTTAAAGTGTTATCATTCACGTAAGTTAATTTCAATTCTATTCGTTCTTCGTGTTAATGGTAATTTACATATGCATAGTCACCCAAGCATGGAACGTGTTTCTTGAACTTTTTATGAAGTAAATAATTTCCGTTCTTGAGCGATTAAGAGTCCATTCACATGCGATTCTTATAAAACTCCTAATATATCACAAAATGCACACCATATTAAGTATTTCATGAACTCAAGGATTTTTCACTCAGTTCTTATTCTTTTGTTAATATTTTCTCATCCTAATGAAAACATATGTTATACTTTATTGAATGTTTTCGCATTGAAAGTGCAGTGCAAAGTTTAGGCATAATTCAATAAAGCGAAAATTTTGAGTGTTCGTTATTTATAATCTATCTTCCTGTTAAAATTGTTGACTACATTTTTAGACACCCATGAACGCATAACATGCGATAAATTGTCACAAATTTAAAAAAAAATCACAAATTTTGTCATAGATCGTTGAAAAAAATTGTGAAATGATCATAAAAAAAAAAAGAATTTCATCCAACGATCTTGGAAAAAGAATCATGAATTTTGTGAAACAATCGAAGAAAAAAATTGCAAATTTCATCAAAAGATCGCAGAAGCACATGTTGAATTTTGCCAATCTGTCACTCAGGAATATCGGGAAATTCGACAAATAGTCGCAGGAAAAAAAAAATCGAATTCGTCACAGATAATTGAAAAAAAAAATGCAAATTTCGCCAAACAATCTTGGGAAAAAATCATGCATTTTGTGAAATGATCGCTGCAAAAAGCCCTCGAACTTCAGTAAACAATCGAAGAAAAATATTGCAAATTTCATCAAAAAATCGCGGAAATGTATAGCAAATTTTGACAAAAGAGTGCCGAAGCGCACACTGAATTTTGCCAATCTGTCGCTGAGAAATATCGGGACCTTTGGCAAATAGTCACCAAAATGAAATAAATAAAATAACAAATTTCATCATAGATCGTTGAAAAAAAAAACGGAAATTTCGTCAAACGATTGCTGAAAAAAACCCAGCGAATTTCAGTAAACAATCGAAAAAAAATTGCAAATTTCATCAAAAGATTCGGAAATACATAGCAAATTTCGTCAAAAAAGTGCAGAAGCATATGCCAATTTTGCCAATCTGTCGCTGAGAAATATCGGGAACTTCGACAAATGGCCGCGGAAAAGAAAACACAAATTTTGTCACTGATCGTTGAAAAAAAAAAATGCAAATTTCATGAAACGATTTCGGGGGGGGGGGGGGGGGGAATCGTGCATTTTGTGAAACGATCGCTGAAAAAAAACGTGAACTTCAGTAAACGAAGAAAAATATTGCAAATTTCATCAAAAGATCGCAAAAACACATAGCAAAATTTGTCTAAAGAGTGCAGATTACAAATTTTGCCAATATGTCGCTGAGAAATATCGGAAACTTCGACAAATGGCCACGGAAAAGAAAAACAAATTTTGTCACTGATCGTTTAAAAAAAATCGTGAAAAAAAAACGCGAATTTCGTGAAACGATTGCTGAAAAAAAACCCGCGAATTTCAGTAAACAATCGAAGAAAAATATTGCAAATTTCATCAAAAGATCGCGGAAATGCATGGCAAATTTCGTCAAAAAAGTGCAGAAGCATATGCCAATTTTGCCAATCTGTCACTGAGAGATATCGGGAACTTCGACAAATGGCCACGGAAAAGAAAAACACAAATTTTGTCACTGATCGTTGAACAAAAAAAAAAAAAAAAAAAAAAAAAATGCAAATTTCATGAAACGATTTGGGGGGGGGGGGGGGGGATTGTGCATTTTGTGAAACGATCGCAGAATAAAAAACGTGAATTTCAGTAAACAAAGAAAAATATTGCAAATTTCATCAAAAGATCACAGAAACGCATAGCAAAGTTTGTCTAAAGAGTGCACATTACGAATTTTGTCAAATGGCCGCGGAAAAGAAAAACACAAATTTTGTCACTGATCGTTAAAAAAACCCCCACAAATTTCATGAAACGATTTGGGGGGGGGGGGGAGCATCACAAAAAATTTCAAAATAGTAACTCAATAAATAAAAATTATTTTAAAATAGGTATGTCCCGGACCTCCTTAAATGAAACAGAGTTCAATAACAAATCTTAAAATCAAAACATACATCTTATACTTTTGCTAAGAAATGAAAAGAAAACATTCAGTGAAGCGTTGATTCAGCAAATATGTGAAAAGTTTAGTTTTCAGGTGAAAAAGTTTGTAAAAAGCCTACTTTTATGACAATTTTGTGAAGGGTCCTGCTTTGATTTGAAAAAAATTGTGCAGGGTCCAGTTTTGACATAAAAAATGCTGTGAAGGGTCCAGTTTTGACATGAAAAATGTTGTGAGGGCTCCTGTTTTGAAATGAAAAATTTTGTGAGGGGTCCTTTAAAGAACCCAATTTTTCCTAAACAGATCCCTGTGCTTGTTACATATCATGACTTTGATAAGAAATGAAAACACTCAGTAAAGTGTAAAAAATATGTTTTCATTGGGACTTGTTATGAAACTCATAATATATGGGGAAGTGGAAAAAAAATATAAAAGAAAAACCCAAATAACTTCATTCATTTCCCCTGAAAAGAAATATTTGTTTTAATCCTATTCTTGGGCGATGACAACATACATCTCTTAATCACCCGAGAACGGAAATTATTTACTGAATGTTTCCATTTCATAGAAAGTACAGTTTTCATCTTACACTTTACTATAAAATGTACAGTTCTATTTTTACTAAGAAATGAAAACATTCAGTGAAGCGTTGATTCAGCAAATTTGAAAAAAAAATAATCAGCAAATTTGAAAAAAAAATAATTACTTTAAGATCCCAGAAAGTTCAAGAAACATTATACTATTTCATTCTTGGGCCACTACGCGTATGTAAATACATATTAATACGAAGAACGAATACAATTTAAAGTAACTTACGTGAATTGTATTATATCACTTCTTATAATCAATATAAAAAACATTTTAAAATAATGTCAATAAGATTAAATCTTATAGTAACAAAATAAATAAAGCATGGAAAATAAACAGTGCAATTTCCCGCTACAGTTAGGCTAGGAAATGCAGCCGCTGTATCTCATATTTACCACCTTCTCTCATTGACTGATTTCTTCTTTGCTGCGGATTGGCTTAGAGCTGTACATAGCCTGAAACCCGTAACGTTTTATTGCAGCGGATTGGCTTAGAGCTGTAAATAGCCTATAACACATAACGTTTTAATTACGTTTTAATTTTTTTAAAAATATCTAAATTGAAATTTTAAAATCCGGCGGTGAAGTGCACTTTCCGGTAATAGCATCTACACATGACAAAAATTTCAGAGGTTTAGGTGTTATAATTTCGGAGCTTTCCGCGGTCAGGCAGGCAGACAGACATCTCTTATTTTATACAGGGTGATTCAGCTCGTCGGTGACAAACTTTAAGGATCGATAGAGCACACCTAGACGAACATTTTTGAATAGGGAATGTAGGGTCCCTGACGCGATGGTAAGGCGCTAGGCGCTTTCGAAAATTTGGGTGCCGAAATTCGAAACGTCATAAAAACTAGGGAAATGGTTAGATTTTCTTGCATGTTGCGTCGAAATGATTCTGTTTGTTTAGACTTTCTTCAGTACCAATTTGATAAGCGTATCTCTTAAAACATGGATAGGGGGCGCTGCAGACTTTGGAGAGCTAGACAACAACTTTAAGCCCGTTATTTTGATAATTTAACACATGCTCGCCAAAGTTTATACTCTAACTTAAAGTTTGAACCCAAAAGTAGAGCCCTGCAAAAAGCGTAAGAGCCGGAATAAAATGTCAAAGTACAGGGTGGTCGAAACTCGAAGGCTCCTAAGAGATAAACAAACAGATTTCTTGACTTATGGCATGCATTTTCATGATTCTGTTTGCTGGGGCTCTCTGAAACTCAGTTGAACGGTACAAAAAGAAACATCGATAGGGGGCGCTTTGGGCAAAAAACATAATTCGTTGACATTTCGGACGCTAACTGGAAACGGGGCGCTACGATCAGTTAGTAATAATGAAAACACATTTTCTACCTCTGCTCAACACTTCTGAATAAATTTAGACCAAAAACATCAATGATACTGGAAATTTATTTACAAAAAATAACACTACAGAAGATGCTCGAAATTTCGACCTTGGGCCATGATGCAGGCTTCGCACCTCCGTCGCATTGAGGAGTGTGTGTTTCCAACAATGCCAGGAGTATCTCTGATCTGCCCTGTAGCTGCCACAATGCGCGCCACAAGTTCTTCAGCACTGCTGACAGGTGTATGGTATACCTCGGCCTTCAGGTAACCCCAAAGGAAGAAATCCAAGCAGGTGAGGTCTGGTGATCGGGCAGGCCAGTGAACTGGACCCCCACGCCCGATCCACCGCTGGCCATACCTTGCGTTTAGATGGAGACGCACGTCGTTCGTGTAATGGGCCGGAGCTCCATCGTGCTGGAACCACATCTGGCGACGCGAACCTTCGGGTACGTGCGCCTCATCCAGAAGCTGCGGCAGCACTTGATCCAGGAAAATCAGGTAATTTCCACCTGTCAGCCGTTCAGGTAACAAATAAGGGCCAATGAGGCAATCCCCCAGAATGCCGGCCCACACATTTACTGACAAACGCTCCTGGGCTGCTCGGCTTCTGGTTTCATGTGGATTTTCATCACACCACACATGACTGTTGTGGGCGTTCCACATTCCCTCCCGGCTGAAGGTGGACTCGTACGTAAACAAATGCTGTTTACAAAACGGGGATCCCTGGATCTCATCGCCAAGTACCATCTTGAGAATTCCACTCGAGGGCCAAAATCCTGCTCTCTGAGCAACTGCACCCGCTGGATGTGGTAGGGGTGCAGATTCCGGGAACGTAAGATGCGCCACGCAGTTGCTTGCGAAATGCCAACATGTCTGGCGATATCTCTCGTGCTAAGACCTGGGTTGTCCTCAACCAGGTTAAGCACAGCCTCTTCGTTGTCGGGGGTGCTCACTGATCGCTCCCGTTCAGGCCTGCCTCCGTCGAAAGATCCCGTTGTGGACAACCTCTGGTGTACTCGAGCGAAGAAGGCATGGCAGGGGATTTGCCTGTTGGGGTAACGCTCGGCGTACAACCGCTGAGCGGCTCGTCCATTACAACCAGCAGCGCCATACGCCAAATGCATGTCAGCCAATTCAGAGTTTGTGTACCGTTCCATCCTACTACCGATCTGCAGACAAGTAACCCGAAGCTTAAGTAGGTACCGCACGTTCAAAAGACGTGTCTGCGCATACAACTACGTCATCTCGCGTTGTCGTCTATGCATTACGTATCTTTTGCATATTGATATGGTACGATATCTTTTGCATAAATCAGCAAAAAGCACCTTATGTAAATTTTATTGCGCGCATTGTGCATGATTGAAACCAGCTATGTTTGTTAAAAAAAACAAACAAACTGCAGTTTTAATAGCTTCTTATGATAAGTAAATTACTCTCTTGTTTTGTTTCTAACTGATCGTAGCGCCCCGTTTCCAGTTAGCGTCCGAAATGTCAACGAATTATGTTTTTTGCCCAAAGCGCCCCCTATCGATGTTTCTTTTTGTACCGTTCAACTGAGTTTCAGAGAGCCCCAGCAAACAGAATCATGAAAATGCATGCCATAAGTCAAGAAATCTGTTTGTTTATCTCCTAGGAGCCTTCGAGTTTCGACCACCCTGTACTTTGACATTTTATTCCGGCTCTTACGCTTTTTGCAGGGCTCTACTTTTGGGTTCAAACTTTAAGTTAGAGTATAAACTTTGGCGAGCATGTGTTAAATTATCAAAATAACGGGCTTAAAGTTGTTGTCTAGCTCTCCAAAGTCTGCAGCGCCCCCTATCCATGTTTTAAGAGATACGCTTATCAAATTGGTACTGAAGAAAGTCTAAACAAACAGAATCATTTCGACGCAACAAGCAAGAAAATCTAACCATTTCCCTAGTTTTTATGACGTTTCGAATTTCGGCACCCAAATTTTCGAAAGCGCCTAGCGCCTTACCATCGCGTCAGGGACCCTACATTCCCTATTCAAAAATGTTCGTCTAGGTGTGCTCTATCGATCCTTAAAGTTTGTCACCGACGAGCTGAATCACCCTGTATATATAGATTTATGTTATTTTTCTAAATTATCCCTCTCGGCCGGTGGATAAATGTCGTTGAATCTAATCTATTGTATGTAACTATGCATCGCAACATTTTTTTCAATGCTTTTTCTTCTAGGTACGGATGTATTATCCGCCCCATGAAGATTTAACTGCGCCAATAATACTAATTACAGTAACCTTCATTTTTTGGCAACAATACAGTTTATGTATTTGGTACTTGTCTATTATCCTGTCAACCACTTTCCGTAAAAAAAAAAAAAAAAACAAAAAAAAAAAACAAAAAAAAAAAACGATTACCAAACTATAAAAACCGGGAGCCGGCAGCACAGACAATAACCTCATCGAGTTCACGGCTGAAATTCCAGAATTAGTTAAAACTCGATATGCATATTAAAACGCAATCGGTCTGCCAAGTCATATCTTGGTGGAAAGCACCTGACAACCCGATTTTAGTGGTTGACTCGTACGTTTACCATTGAGTTTTCCTGCTCCCAGTCCTCCATGTTTTCATACTTTTGGGTGCAGGAAAACACAATGGTAAACCTACGAGTCGACCGCTAAAATCAGGTCTTTAGGTATTTTTCACCAAGATACGACTTGGCAGACCGATTGCATTTTAATATGCATATCAAGTTTTAATTACAATTACGTTATTAAAAGACGATATGATAATAAACAAGTAATATAAAAATTTTGTTTTTAAAGCCAATTCCTACTTATGCCATCAAAGAAAAATTTAATGTAATCCCTTAAGCTAATATTAGTTTTTGTTGCATTAAAATATCTCAATTTGTTGATTTTCTATAAGCAAGTAAGTTTACAATGGAACTCTATGGGAATTTGGCGAAATATTAGAGATATCGCCAAGTTGGCGTCACTTTTGGCGACTCATTTTGGACGCCAAATTTGGTGATAGATTGCCAAGTTGGCGACAAACTTGGCGGTATTTGGCGACAGAACAGGGTCCCTCCCTATGGTAACCCCTTATTGAAAATACTTTCATGGATCTTCAATAACCAATGGCCGCCATTTTGTTTCCCATGCAAAACGAAAATTAATTAATTAATATTTGTAAAAACTGTATTAACATCAATTGTCATCCAGTACAAGTTAAAAAAAATTTATTTCAACTTGATAGGATGAATAATGAGTATTTTATTAACGATTGAAAATTTGAACAAGATAAATATATAAATAAATATAGAGAGAGTGTGAGCTAATAGTAGGAATTGAAAAAGAAAAATGATTATTTAATTTTTAAGATTGTCCAATTAGCCTGATTTTATTTAATTTTCTCTTTCTGATATTGCTATAAAATTCAGTTGCTAGGCAACTGTTTTATATAAAATCGTAGATTAATATATAAGATGGGACATTTACGGCAAAATCTGTAATGGCAACAGTACTAGCGTCATTACCGACAAGGGGGAAGAATTAACAAGCCTCCGAAATTTACCTATGTTGAATTTACCTATTTTTACTCTCTATGTTTTGAATATCTATTCTTTCCTAAAACGAAGCAAGTGTCAGACGATATTCTATTCATGCTTGCTTTATTTATTTAGCTACTTTTTTTGTATCGTACTTGTATTGTTCACCTTTAACTTACAAAATGATAATTAGAATAATAATATAAAAGAAAAACCCTAGAAAATTCTGTTAATAACGTAAATATGTAAGTTTATGATATTAAATTGTAAGAAATCAAATTCAGGTATTGTGTTAATTTATTCATATCGAATTAAACTTTATTGAGTGTAATGTTAGTACCTCTATTTACTTTTAACTGATAGATTTACATAATTCTAAAAATTTATCGAAAGGAATTTTTCCGCATCTGTAATTTTATTATTATTTCTTATATGTTAATACTATAAATATTATTGAATTGATTGTACGTTATTTACATTAAAAACAATATTTTTATTTTATCTGTAAGAAAGTGAAAATGCGTAAATTTTAAAAGATTACTGTACCGATTGTTTAGTACGTTAAACTTCATAAATTAATAAAACATCGGCTATAAAAATTTTCCTACCGAATGGGAATATTTATGAAATTTTCTGGGATTTGTAGAGTGCAATACTTCGTATATTTTTATAATGTAGCTTTAAATCCAATTATATCATATTTACTTCATATATAGCATTCAAGATGAAATTTTAACCTTGCACTTTAATGGTTCACTCATCTTGTAAAAAACAAACAAACATATATCCGTGCATGAACATAGAATAGATATTAGATATATAAAATGGAATATATATTCTATGTTCATGTATCGGTGTAAGTAAAGGAAACGTAAACATGCAACAATTAAAAAAGAAAGATCACAGTAAGGTAGATACTCAATAATAAAAAAATTACAAGGATGTTTCTTCCCCATTGTCACTAAAGGCGCTACAATCGCAATAGCATTACCATTACGCTCTATGGAAATGTCCGATCTTGTATGTTAATCTATGTATAAAATAAATAAGATAAAAAAGACATACATATTATTTCAAAATTGTAATAAACAATCAAATTTAAAAAATAAAAAAACCCGACTGCGTAAAAAGCGAATTAATTAATTATTTCTCATCAATGTGAAACTATTTTTTTTTTTACCCGACTAAAAAGAAGGGTTATGTGTTTTCCGCGTATCTGTGTATGTGGATTTCTTTATACCCTCGAAACATCCCAACGGCTGACGAGCCGTTAATTCCCAAATTGGCTCAACCGAGCCCAGCAATCTGATTGGCTAAAACTGATATTTATATAGTAGATAATTATATTTATTTTCTTATGAAGTAGTGTAATGTAAAATAGAAAGCAATTATAATGACTTAAATTGATTTATTTTGTTAAATTTGATCAAAATCACAGTAAAGTAATCCAAAATATTAATATTAACAAAGGATCAGATTGCTGAGGTCGGATGAGCCAATTTGGGAATTAAAGGCTCGTCAACGGCTGGATGGATTTTAATGAATGAGGTCTCTATCAATTCGTCTTAACGGCCAGATGATTATAGGCTAGGTTTTGTTTTTATAAATTCAAAATGGCGGTAGAGACGAAAAAAAAATACGCACCCTATTGAGTGGGATATCATTGGATAGGTCTTTCAAAACGAAGACGATGTTTCATTGACTATTTTGCAGTCAGAAGCTCCGTTAAAATATTATGCAACCTGGAAGTTGTGTATGTAGGATCTCTAGCTTTACTACAACTCTAACCATCATAGACATCTATGGGCCTCATCAAAACAGTGTTTATAGACTAACTATTAACCACAACTTAAAAGTCATCAATACAAGAAAATAAAAAAATAGGTAAGTAATATAAACAAGTAATATAAAAAACATATTTTAAGTCAATTCCTACTTAGGTCAATAAGAGAATTTTTTTCTCCCATTCTTCATTCCTCTTGAGTGGCGCTTAAAATGCCTTGATCAAGAAGAGGGCTCTCTTGGTCTTAAAATACCTTGATCAAGAAGAGGTCTCTCTTGATTATTGAAAATTAATGAATTAATATTTGAAAAAAAAACTGCATTAACATCAAGTGTCATCCATTACAAGTTTAAAAAAATTTATTTGAGCTTGATTGTATGAGTAATAAATATTTTATTAACGATTGAAAATTTGAACAAGATATATATAGCGAGAGTATGAGCTAATAGTAGGAATTGAAAAAAAAATAGTTTCACATTGATAAGAAATAAATAATTAGTTCGCTTTTTACGCAATCGGGTGTTTTGATTTTTTAAATTTAATTGTTTATTCAATTCCTACTATTAGCTCACACTCTCGCTATATATATCTTGTTTAAATTTTCAATCGTTAATAAAATACTTACTATTTATCCAACCAAGCTCAAATAAATTTTTTAAAACTTATAATGGATGACACTTGATGGTAATACAGTTTTTTTTTCAAATAGTAATTAATTTTCAGTAATTAATAGTAAGTAATTTTCAATAATCGAGAGAGCCCTCTTCTTGATCAAGGTATTTTAAGACCAAGAGAGCCCTCTTCTTGATCAAGGCATTTTAAGCACCACTCAAGAGGAATGAAGAATGGGAGAAAAAAAATTTCTCTTATTGACCTAAGTAAGAATTGACTTAAAATATTTTTTTTATATTACTTGTTTATATTACTTACCTATTTTTTTTTATTTACATGTATTGATGACTTTTAAGTTGTGTTTAATTGTTAGTTCCTATCTATAAACACTGTTTTGATGAGGTCTATAGACGTCTATGATGATTAGAGTTGCAGTAAAGCTAGAGATCCTACCTACATACAACTTCCAGGTTGTATAATATTTTAACGGAACTTTTGACTGTAAAATAGTCAATGAAACATCGTCTTCATTTTGAAAGACCTATCCAATGATATGCCACTCAATAGAGTAAGTAATTTTTTTTTGTCTCTACCGCCATTTTGTATTTTACGGCCGCTATTTTCAATTTATAAAAACAAAACCTAGTCTATAACCATCGGGCCGTTAAGACAAATTGATAGAGACCTCATTCATTAAAATCCATCCAGCCGTTGGGATGTTTCGAGGGTATAAAGAAATCCACATACACGGATACGCGTGAAACACATAACCCTTCTTTTCAGTCGGGTAAAAAGATGAAGAAAAATCTTACATATTTTTTGAGCATATACACAAAATTCTATTATCTATTCACAATGCTAAGCATTGTGAATGGATAATACTTATGCAAAAGAGTAGCAAAAAAGACGCCCGTCTGACATTGGTCTAAACATTCTTTTGTTCAAATAATTTGAACGAATCAAATTTTATATCTGGTATGTCACTACTCTCATATAAAGGCACCCTATTCTTCAGTGACGTTAAAGACGCAGAATGCGGTTTGGAGGGTTGGATAATTTTACCTCCCCACACAATCCACTCCTCTTCTGTTGCCACGAATGGACATATAGTGTAATAAAGTGATTTTTTGTATAACTACACTTATGAAACTTTTTTCGTAGCAAGACGAACCTATGACTGACCTATTAGTGGAATAAAACGCAAAATGAATTTTTGCGAGATGTGTCACTTTTCTTGCGGGTGAGCGATATACTCCCGCGGCCGCCATCTTGGATTTTTTCTTGGCGTGAAAACCCCTTTCCCGCCAAGTAGTAAATGTCGCCAAGCAGCGATTTATGAGCATGTTAGGCTTAACGAAAATAAAATGTAAAACATCGCCAATAAATCTCAAAACATTCAAGATGGCGGCCGCGGGAATATACAGCATCTAAGCCTATATATATATATATACACACACATACGTATATATCTCATCTTCTGATACTCAATTTATAAATTACTGGAAAAGTAGCCCGACGAAAATGATGGAAAATTAGATATAAAGATGCCGGACGTCCTAAAAAGGACTGACTGATTTTAAAATTCAATAACCTGCAAATGGTGAGAGATATTTAAAAAATTCTTGCAGGAGGGTTATGCATGAGCTCAAAAGAATTTTTTACAGTGATTTTTGATTTTAGTTCGAATTACAAACAATAGATGGCACTGCGATCAGTAGACGCTAAATTCAGGCTCGATTTTTGGCACTTCGGGACACACTCAATACATTTTAATCTCCTTTTTCCGCATGGAAGAGGAGAAATGCCAAAAAATCGAGCCTGTATTTAGGGCCTATTGCTTACAGCGCCATCTATTGTTTGTAATTCGAACTAAAATCGAAAATCACTGCAAAAAAAACTTTTGACCTCATGCATAACCCTCCTGTAAGAATTTTTAAAATATGTGTCACCGTTTGCAAGTTATTGAATTTTAAAATCAGTCAGTCCTTTTTAGGGCACCCGGTATATACAACTCATGTGCAAGAATATGAGTTTTTCTCGCTTGTTCGCAGTGATAGATGAAAATAACGCATTTTAAGAACGAAACATATTTATGAAAAACTGTGTACAGTAGAAGACCTCTAATCTGCACAGTTTGGTTCCAAGTGTTGTGCGGATTTGAAGCTTTTTGCGGTCATGTCTATTCAATCTTTATTTACATTTGTTTTTAATTCATATATTGGACAATTTAGATTGTTAATTCTTAAAAATAAATAAATTACACACTTGAAGTAAGGTAAAAACTATTAAACTATCGTATACGATTTAATGAAATTGTATTATATGGTATTATACGTGTGTACTTCACGATCGTTACGACGTTGGCGAAATTGGCTTCAACTTGTCATAATCATAATTGTGTGGGTCGCTATAACAAAGAAGTAACCAGTTTTAAATAAAATTTCTGATATAAAGTAGTTTTCAAAAACTTGTGTAAAATTGCCGGCCGTACTGATGTTATGTCAATCCTAGGAATAATATTTGTAACACTGAAGAGTTTCCAAGTATATGTGGAATTTAGAAAAGCTTCTCCAAAAGAAAGATCCTGAAATGACATTGTTAATACCTGTAACTTCAAAGTTTAATCGGGCCCTGATGTTGTTTACTGAAAACTAATAAATGCAGTTATTTTGAATATTATGACAGAATTAAACAGTTAAACTTATTTAGCTTAAACTCGCTGTTACTTCAATGTTATTTTTTAGTATTAAGAAAGATAATTATTTAAATTTTTCAAATCATGCATTTATGATTTTTTTTCATTACTTAATAACTAAATAAAGAAAAAAATTGTTTTGTTCTGAGCTCATAAATATGACAATAAAGTAATGTAACTAAGAGACATTGCAAAATAAAATCTTTGTGAATTCAAACCATAAACAAACGATACCGCCACCCTTTTACCTACTATTATGTCATAATATTGTCCATTGATTGTTGGAGAACTTACTTTGTGAATGATTATCTCAGTGGTTTAATATTTTTTACGGTTCACGATGAACGAATCACTTGTGTTTGTTTAGGTTTATGGAATGATATATTAAGCTCTCAACCTAATTTTAACTGAAGTTATCATAGGATATATATGTCCTTTTTAATCGAAATTAAAAACAATGCTTTGATCTCGAAATAAAATGTTTTAGTTTATATAATTGGTTATTTCTATTAATTATTTATTTAGGTACTTTTCTATTATAGTGCACGTTTTAAAAAAACTTGGTGCAATTCGGGCTTCAGAAAGTGAAATAGGTTGCCAAAATATGTAAACCGTTTTTAAAAACAGACATGATGAATTTTTATTTTTGTTTATACATGTATTTATCATTATTATTAATTATTTATTTAGGTACTTTTCCACTACCGAGCACTTTGCATTTTTAAAAAAAGCTTGGCGCAATTCTGGCATCAGAAAGTGACATATGTTGCCAAAATATATAAACAGCTATGAAAACAAATCTAATGAGCTTTTATTTTTGTTTAGATATACATATTTATATACATAAAATTCATTTCTAAATATATATATATATATATATATATATATATATATATATATATATATATATATATATATATACAAATTACGGTACAGTTGTCATATATGCACCTGTGTACGTAACTGGCGCCAAAATGGTGTTATTTTGCCTGATATGGTAACCCGACTGTTGTTTTTTAATTATTAATAAATTGTTTATTTACTTTTTTTTATTGTATAAACAGTTTTGTTCTGTAGTTATTAAACTTTTATTTATTTATTGTTATTTCCCTTTCAAAATAATAATAAATAATTTTAAAATATATATGTAACTGGGTATTCGAAAGCGAGATTTTTACCAAATTGGCGTCAGAAAAAAAATCACACCAAAGCCGATGCGTATATGACATCTGTGCAAAAATTACTTATGTTTCTTTATAAAAATGGATAAATAGCTTTTTTTTATATTAATTAAATTGTATACATATGGAAAAAATTGCTTGTGGGTATAAAACAGTAAATTGGTTGTCAGAAAATACGTTGCTAAACTTCTTTCACGCCAAGAAATTTTTCTCCGAAGTACTGTTCATAAACGATGATTGCTCGAAATGCATTTTTAATTATGATATACGCTTTTATGTTTCACTATATTTATGCATACTGTAGAGTGTATATAAATGCTATAGTTCATATACAGGGCTACACAACAGAATTCGTAAGGGTTACTGAGTATGAGAGTAAATTGCTTAAAGGTGGTTTTTAAAGGAGTTGTGCATTTTTACGCTGAACTGCATATAGTTTATTAAAAAATGTTTGTAGAATATAGATAAAATGATATACAGAGTCACGCAAAGAATTGGATACATAACCGTCTATGGATGATAATATCTGAAAATGTGATTTCGGTAATTTTAAGAGTGTTTTAGTTTAAATTAAATTTTAGCTAAGTAGTAGTGTGTAATAATAACTCTACAGTTGGCTATGGACGGTAACTGCTGAAATCAATTTAAAAACTTTTTTTTATGCGTTTTCTAAAATGTTTACTTAATTACCTTATTTTCCTAAATAACGAAGTTTTGTTAAAGCATTCAGGAAGGGCTGGAAAGTATTTCATATTCTATGCTTAACGTATGATTTTTCTTTCTTATTTAGTCTTATTTTGCCTTTATTTTATTCTTAATTTTTTAGCCTTATACTGCTTTATAGAAACTTTAATATATAATGTTTGAACTTTTCGCCCCCTTCCCCTTGCATATAGTACAAACTATAGTGCAGATAGCGCAAAATAATAGACAATTTGGTACTTTTCCACTATAGGGGATTTGGCATTTTTTTTTTTTTTTTTTTTTTTTTTTTTTTTTTTTTTTTTTAACAGCTTGGTGTAATTCGGGCATCAGAAAGTGAGATTTGTTGTCAAATCAGCTATGAAAACAAAGTTGATGAGCTTTTTTGTTCATAGTTAGGAGCTCAGACAGTACAGCGTTATCTATTGGCGGTTATTTTATTAGTAGAATCGGGAGGAAGATGTAAAGATGTACATTTTCGTATATTACACTTTAAGTTCTCACCCATAGATTTTGAAAAAAAAAAAAAAAAAAAAACCCTTAAAAAGCGGAGTTTAAATGAAATTGCGGTGACCTCCTTTATGAAAAATAAATGGTTTTAAATGTGAATTTCGTCAAATAAGCCAGCTATCGACAAGTTGGCTTCATATATGACAACTTATTATTATTTTTGCCACCAAATTTGGCGATATTTCGCCAAGTTGGCCAACTCTGCTAACCCTGCATTAGTATTTTTCAACAATTACTCTTTTCAATGAGGCGGTCCTACCGGAATTGTGAGGGACACACAGAAATATATATATATATATAATAAATTTGAAATCACAAATATATGAAGAAATCGATAAAGTTCCAAAGATGATTCAGAAATGAACACACGAAACCAGCATGCAAAATAAGAAACTATGAATGACTCACAGAATCATCAGAGGAGCTTGTGAGTTCATTCATAGAAGATGCGTTATTTCATCCAATTTTGTCGGCATTAAGCCTAAAATGACAAAATTTAGCTCCTTATAACACAAACATTACAGAAAATAGATTGGATCTGGATTAATAAATTGGAACTGGATTAATAACAATAATGTTTAGAGTTATATATATATATATATATATATATATATATATAATAATTAAAATGAACAAAGTGAAATTGAACAGCTAAAACCACACATATATATATGTATATATATATATATACATATATATATACATATATGTATATATAACCATTAAATAAACATTACCGACCACCAACAAAAATTGTGATAAATATATATTAATATATTAAACAAAAACCTAATTTGAAGAACAAATTTAAAAAACAAAAAAAAAACATTTCCTACATTGTTTAAGCCCGAAAAGGGACATATATTAAGATATTTCATTCAATTCATTCTACATTTAATGTTAAATTTTTGTGACAAATAAGTTAAACCAATTAACATTAAAAAATACAAATAAAATTCATACAACATCATACTTTAAACACCCTAAAAACTTAGATTCCGTTCAAATGAAATCTAAATAAATCTTAGACGTTTTCCATTTTTCAGTTGTAAATATTTGTATTGCAGATTTTTGTATTATTTTTATGATGATTGTACATAAAATGATAAGATACATGCAAAATACAAAACTTTAAAAAAGTCTAAGATTTATTTCGATTTCATTTGAACGGAATCTAAGTTTTTAGGGTGTTTAAAGTATCATGTTGTATGAATTTTATTTGTATTTTTTAATGTTCAATTGATTTAACTTATTTGTCACAAAAATTTAACATTAAATGTAGAATGAATTGAATGAAATATCTTAATATCTGTCCCTTTTCGGGCTTAAACAATGTAGGATTTTTTTTTTTTTTTTTTTTTTTTTTTTTTTTAATTTGTTCTTCAAATTAGGTTTTTGTTTAATATGTCAATTTTTTTAATAACTACTGCATTCAGATGAACACATTTCAAAATTAATAGAGGGTACCATTCATTATCAGGCTTTGATTCATGCGGTATCGTATCACAATGTGTGATACAATTTACTTATGTATAATTCAAAATCTTTCACCAGTGCAGTAATGTAAGTTGCTGTACTTTGGACAAAAACTTCCAATATGAACGTAAAAGTCTGTTTGAAAATGTTATTTTTATTTCTACTATGACGCCATATTCAACTTCTTTTTAATTCTTAAAAAACTATTTCAGTAATTTTTCATGTGAAAATCATTCAACTAAAAATAGACAAATTATTAGTACGGCTTTTGAATTATTGGCAACAATGAAAAAAAAAAAAGTTAAATTTTATTGGGAAAATGTCCGTTGATTCTCAATGAAAAAAAAAAACGAAATTTGGAATTAAGAAAAATATTTGAAAAATGTAAATAAAAATTAGCCCATGTTACTCTCTGGGTTATAATTCACCCATATGCAAAAGCATTTTATCATCCGTTTTGACAATCCCGTCAGGCAAACATTTTCACACTTTAAATGTATAATATTATTAGAATTAGTGAAGAAAAAAATGAGTGGCATCAGGGACAAAAAGGTGGGAAGAAAAAAATGAAAAAGTTATGAGCTCCATAGGCTTTTCTATGTTAAATTAACATTGAGAAGTGACACTGGAAATAAATAAGTATTGCGCTGCCGCGCAATACTTAAATATACTTATTATTATTATTGCTGCGGTGGCGTTAATACGTAAGTACCATATATATTTGTATATCTATATATGGTACTACTTAGTTATCCCATCGAACAATTTCGCCAAATTATATAAATCGCCAAATTATACGAATTGACATAATTTTTATTTGGTACTAATTAGTTATCCCGTCGAGCAAAAATCTTAAATGCCACTAATGGTCGATCGTAAATGTCGCATTCACTTGACTTTAAGCAAGTTACGCGTGTTTACGTCATCAAGTGATTTTTATTTCGATGTTTTATTTGTATTTTTATTAATGTTATACTGATTTATTTGTTCTTTCGTTATTTAAAATAAAAATTACGTCAATTCGTATAATTTGGCGAGTGGTTTGGCGATTTATATAATTTTGCGAAATTTTTCGACGGGTAACTAAGCAGTACCTTTTATTTTAAA
The DNA here is from genome assembly GCA_963932465.1 of Maratus speciosus. NCBI lineage: Eukaryota > Metazoa > Arthropoda > Arachnida > Araneae > Salticidae > Maratus > Maratus speciosus. The sequence goes on from OZ010789.1 coordinate 319,723,494, forward strand.
TAGCGAAAGGACAAATAAATTAGTAGAACATTAATAAAAATACAAAATAAAACTTCGGAATAAAAATCACTTGATGACGTAAACACGTGTAACTTGCTTAAAGTCAAGTGAATGTGACATTTACGATTAACCATTATTGGCATTTAATTTTATAGTTTGGCGATAGATTTTTGGTCGACGGGATAACCAAGTAGTACCGTATTAAACAAAAAGTACCATCCTTTTGTCACCTAGTGATTATCTATATGTTAAAATGTAATACTAAATTACTGTATCGTATTATAGATATTTGCGTTACATTGGCACATTTTACTTCTGTAAACTGTCAACCTGATTCTATGCATTTATTAAATGAGCACAGATGTCATATACGTCCCACATTGGCGCGAATTTTTTCTGACGCCAATGTCATATACGCAAAGGATACTGGCACAGATGTCATATTCGCCCCATATTGGCGCGATTTTTTTCTGTCGCCAATATCATATAGGCAACGGGTACTTAACTTGCGCCAAAGTGTCGTTATTTTGATTGATGTGGTAACCCGGATTATGTTGTTTATGCTGTTGATGTTTTTGCCAAATTGGCAACCGAAAAAAATCGCGCCAATATGGGGCGAATACACTCAGTGCCATAAAAATTTGCGCACCAAGAAATAATTGTGGGATCGTAACGAAACTTGGCATGAAGGTACATATCAGGCAGATATGCAAATGATTAGAAATGCAGCTTGTTTGTGCATCGCGTAATACCACTAGAGGGCGTTGAACTTCGTCCTCCTTGGAGTACAAAACTGGTAAGCAGAACTTGTCTTAGTGTACCTTTTCTTTTTCAAAGGAAACACTGAGGTAGACATGCCGTTACGTAGCCATCGAAGACAATATGAGCAGCTGTCAGAGTTCGAGTGGGGAAGAATCATCGGGATGATGGAAGCTGGGTGATCAGCTCGGCGAGTAGCTCGCCAAGTAGGCCGTTCGGATTTTACTGTGAGGAGGTGTTTAGACCAGTGGACTGAAGAGATGTCATTTACACGGCGGCCAGGCTCGGGACGCCCTCGACAGGCCAGTCGTCGAGAAGACCGTCACATCATACGAAACGCAAGCGTAGAGCCAACTGCCTCATTGGCCGCTATCCAGACGCAGGCAGCACCTTCACTATGGTCCCCTGTGTCTTCCCGAACCATCGCAAGGCGCCTGGCTGAAGGACATCTGGTATCGCGGCGCCCATTACGTGTGCTGCCAATGACACCCACCCACCGACGCCTCCGTTTGGAGGCTTTGTCGCGCACGACGGGATTGGACTGCAACGGAATGGAACCAGGTCGTCTTCAGTGACGAATCTAGATTCAATTTGAGCAGCGATGACAAACTTGTTCGTGTGTGGAGGCCCCGTGGTGAACGCCTCAATCCTCCCTTCGCTTTACAGCGACACACCGCTCTTACAGCTGGTGTGATGGTATGTGGTGCCATTGCTTACGATACACGGTCACCCCTAATATTGATCCGTGGCACAATGACAGCCCAGCGGTACGTCCAGGACATCCTTCAGCCACATGTGTTGCCATTCATGGCAGGGCTCCCAGGAGCCATTTTTCAGCAAGACAATGCTCGGCCACACACAGCAAGGATATCACAAGCCTGCCTCCGCCACATTACCAACTTTCCCTGTCCTGCTCGATCCCCAGATTTGTCACCAATCGAGCATATCTGGGATCATTTGGGACGGCAAGTTGGACACCCTACGAGTTTGGTTGAACTCGAGGCGCGTTTACAGCAACTGTGGAACGAAATGTCTCAGGACATCATACAGAACTTGTATGCCTCAATTTCCGCTCGTATCGCATCGTGCATTCGCGCTAGAGGAGGTCCAACAGAGTACTAAAATTTCCGTTCATTTGTACTTTTTTCGGCAATAAATGATCCTTTTTCTTTGGTTTTCTAATCACTTTCTTATATCATAGTCGTACTTACACGTGTAAAATTTCGTTTCATTTGGACGTCTTTTTCTTGGTGCGCAAATTTTTATGGCAATGAGTGTATGACATCTGTACCAGGATACTTAACTGGCGACAAAGTGTCGTTATTTTGCTTGATATGGTAACCCAGATGATGTTGTTTGTGCTGTTGATGTTTTCACCAAATTGGCATTGGAAAAAAATCGCGCCAATATGGGACGTATATGACATCTGTGCCATTAAATGTGTACTAAATCCGTGTTTTAGAGTTGATGTTATACTGTTTACCCTTTTTAATACTATTTATTATTTTTTCTTATCAATTATATTATTTACCATCTCTTAATTTCACTAAATTAATGTTATTTATAATTTTTAACAATGTTATGTATTTAATAAATATATGTTAAATTACTCTTTTGAGCTTGAATGCTACGATAAACATGATTTGCAATTGTCACCTATTTTTGGCGATCTATCTCCTGGTCAGGTCAATAAATAAGTACCAGAGAAATTTTTCAGAATACTAGGACTTCCCTCAGAGGGATTAGTCTGAGCGATATTACTGAGAACATAGATTTAATAATAACATGTGGAAGCAAAGAAAATGAGATGTTATATTTAATTATCCATATACTGCGATAAGCTGAAATGATGAAAATAAACGAATCGTAGAATTACAAAATCTTATATATAAATTCGTATACACTGTTTAAAAAAATGGGAAATCAAACCATTCAAGACAGCCATGCATGGATATAAAATTGACAGTACGCAATATATTAAAAGTAAAATAGAAAATGAAACACTAAATTACTTATATCGGAATTTTAACTGTATAAAATGATGTCAAGAGCATAATCAGACGCTCCGCACCAATTTGAGTAACTTTAAATGACCAAATATGATGTTTAAAAAGAATGGACTATATTTTATATAGTGTGTGCTCCCCCGGAATAGTTAATATTGTACAATATCTATTTTCCACAGATGCAATGAGGTTGTCGATAACATTTAAGGAATTCTCTCCTGAAAATCTAATATAGTATCAAAGTACCGAATACATCAACAGTGGCATGCAATGCTTCGTTAGAGTGTGTTTTAGATATGCTCGATCGGATTTAAATGATGAGTGTATGCTGGCCACTACATACGCTGTATTGTTTTGTTTTCAAACATATTCTGCATAAGTTGAGCTATATTTAGCATGTATTAAATAAAAGAAATCGGCAATGATTACAACATAAAGTATGACACAAGATCTGAATATATCGTCTGCATAACTTTTGAGTTGTCAAAGTGTCATTTGAAGTAATTCACAAATCCATACATATTTATTCAGGAAATCATGCAAGCTAACATACGCCAATATGATCCCGATTATAAAATTTCACCAGAATAAGTTAATATATAAAAAAGCTACTAATGATAATTGAGAATATGACCTTATGATAAAATGTCTAGAAAAATGAATCGGATAAAAAATTCATATCACATTTAAAACGGCACTTCCCTCTGTTAGTGGCCTTGGCGAAAGAGAGAAAATCCTAGAGAAGGAACACTTTAACAAGTACTTTCGGGCAACCTACTCACTGTTTCATACAGGTCTTTATTTAATATCTACACAATTTATTTAATGCTAGGTGGGTATCTATCTGTTTTGTTGCATTTAAATTGCATGTTTTGCGGAGGAAATGCAGCATTATGAAATATTTAAAGTTGCTGTACCTAATAATTCCAAATTAATGGTAATTGAGATCGCTTTCCGTTAATTTCATCTTTTTAAATTAAAAATTTTTTAGAAACCATTCATAGAGACAATTGTACATTTTAAAACTAACCCGAAGCAAAATTTCAAGATTTTGGGCTCAGCAGTAACAGAGAAATAGAAAATTTTTGAAAGTTTTTTGTTTCTGCACTGTTTTATAAAGCGACATTTTTAGAAATTGTTCTATTGCGAGAATTTACGTCATGATAAATACAGCCATGTCAATTTTCATGTTTATATTCCTAACAGTTCCATTTTCTTCGTTACTTAGATCATCTTTAGATCTTTTTCCGCTTTGTTTAGTCTTTCTATTTTTTAGAATTCGTTCTACAACGAGCGTTTACATCTTATTAATTACTACCATGCCAAAGTTCCAGTTTCTAACCTCAACAGTATACCAAAAATTTCAGTATTCCAAATAAATCATAGTTTAGAACCTTTCTAGAAATTTTTACGTTTATCCGTCAAATTAAACCTTATAGAGAGCGTTCATTACGAGTATTTACATCTTAAAAGTAACTACCGCACCAAATTTGAAGTTTCTAACCCAATCAGTATCACAGAAATCGCAATTTTAGAACTTTTTTGCTCCTGCAGCGATGTAAGTTCTCGCAATGACATAAAATAGTCTTTTTTTTCGGAGCAGAGATGGCCACCCACATTTTTTTAAGTTGACTATGTAGTTTCAGAGATAACACCTCACAAACGTACAAGCATTATTAATATTATATACTTTATAATATTATAACGCTTTATAATATTAGCATTAGATGTACAGATACAAAAGCCATTTATCTGTTACAAACTAAAGTGCCGGCGTTGCCCAGAATTTGAAGGATGATTGTTCTGAAAAATTAATTTCAAAATTTAACATACAACACAAAACAAACATTAAAAAAAGCAGTTGAAATGTTGTATGAATGAATCATATGAAAACGCTATATAAAAATGTATAAATGTATATAACAGACGCAAAAAAATACAGCTATAAATGAACTTATTTCAATTTATAATTGGAGCAATAATGTTAAAATAGGCCAATATTTCCCTAATCGGGTTTTTATCATGCTTCAATACATTTTTCACACTCATATGACGTTGTATTACATCCACCGCGTCCTTTATATTTCCAATATGACGTAATATTTTCCTCTTTCACGTGGACACCTTGAAATAGAAAAATTATGAAGTTATATTCACTTTAATTTAAATTCGTCAAACCATTTATTTCATTTTCATATTTCACGTGAATATCTTGCAATAGAAAAGGTATGACGTAATATTCACCTTTTTTAAAAAATTCGTCAAGCTATTTATTTCATTTTCATTTTTCACGTGGAAATCTTGCAGTAGAAAATTAATTGTTGTAGTAATAATTTTATTGTGTTTTTTAATTGTTGGCAACTGCTATAACGAAAAATGTTTAAATTTGATAAGAAATTACTGTTAAATTGGTGGTTTTTTATTAATTAAAAATTAACTATAAATTATTTCGATTCCGGATTACTTTAGTTGCCTCGACCATGTTTTAATACACATGTACGTATCTTTTCCCAATTTTGGCTTCCAAATTGTGGATTTTTATAGAATTACAAACAGACAGATAGACAAGTTTTCATTTTTATATATCTCTCTATTCTAAAAAAAGTAACTAACGCTGTCACTGCCGCCGCCGCCGGTTTTGAATTTTTTGTGACCGGAGGTCTTTTCTGCGTTAATATTAAGAAAACTAATGCATACAAAAAATATGAAAATCGGTGGTAGTATAGCGAAATGTTTGATCAACACGCTAATGCATACAGTTTTCAAATCGAAGAATTATTTTAAGAGATATTTAATGCTAAAGTTGGACAAAATCGTTCCATTAAAAAAAAAATTTATAGGAGCAAAAGCTATACATGTGAATTTAATCATTTTTAGATCTTTTTATTCAATAGAAAATCCCGGTGTGCAGATTTCATTAATTTTTTTAATTTGACTCATTCTTTAAGGTTTTATTTCTAATTTAAATTCAAATATTCAGCATCTTGACTGATATTTTTTACATATTTTAGAAAATGGTATTAATTTAAACTGTTGCCAACTGTATAAACAGCGCAAACAATAAAGTTTGCTTCAAATAAAAAAATTATTTACACGTTACTATTATAAACAGAAAAAAACTTCAAATTAGAATTAAATAATTAGGTATAAAAAGCAGGCACTTATTGGAAATTACGCCATTAAAACTATATTTACATGTGAATTTTGAAAGAGAAAGGATATTGTAAAATAAATTCATTAACATGCGTTAGAAGTCTAAAATAGAAGAAATTACGTCACATTACACTTATTATGCAAAATGAAAAAAAAAATAGTATTGCAAAACAGTTTAAATTTAAAAATTGCGCGAGACAAAATATTAGAGGTTAAATATTAGATTTTTTCAAAGTTTTATTATTTGTCGTTTGATGTGAGGTGTTCAGCTATAAGTATGCAAAATTTCATGTATCCAACATAATTAGAGGCTGAGTTAGAAAAATTGCTTAAAATACACAAGTTAGATCCCAGAGGGTTAAATATTAGACTTTTTAAAAATTTTATTATTTGCCGTTTGATGTGAGGAGTTCAGCTATAAGTATGCAAAATTTCATGTCTCCAACTTAATTAGGGGCTGAGTTAGAAAAATTGTTTAAAATACACAAGTTAGAGCCCAGAGTGTTAAATATTAGACTTTTTCAAAATTTTATTATTTGTCGTTTGATGTGAGGTGTTCAGCTATAAGTGTGCAAAATTTCATGTCTCCAACTTAATTAGGGGCCGAGTTAGAAAAATTGCTTAAAATACACAAGTTAGAGCCCAGAGGGTTAAATATGACTGTTTCAAAATTGTATGATTTATCGTGTTATCGCAAGTGTTCAGCTATAAGTATGCAAACTTTCATGTCTCCAACTTAATTAGTAGCTGAGTTAGAAAAATTGTTTAAAATACACAAGTTAGAGCCCAGAGGGTTAAATATTAGACTTTTTCAAAATTTTATTATTTGTCGATTGATGTGAGGTGTTCAGCTATAAGTATGCAAAATGTCATGTCTCCAACTTAATTAGGGGCTGAGTTAGAAAAATTGCTTAAAATACAGAAGTTAGAGACCGGAGGGTTAAATATGACTTTTTCAAAATTTTATGATTTATCGTGTTATCGCAAGTATTCAGCTATAAGTATGCAAACTTTCATGTCTCCAACTTAATTACGGGCTGAGTTAGAAAAATTGCTTTAAATACATAAGTTAGAGCGCAGAGGGTTAAATATTAAAACTTTTTTCAAAATTTTATTATTTGTCGTTTGATGCGAGATGTTCAGCTATAAGTATGCAAAATTTCATGTCTCCAACTAAATTAAATTAGGAGCTGAGTTAGAAAAATTGCTTAAAATACACAAGTTAGAGCCCAGAGGGTTAAATATTAGACTTTTTCAAAATTTTATTATTTGCCGTTTGATGTGAGGTGTTCAGCTATAAGTATGCAAAATGTCATGTCTCCAACTTAATTAGGGGCTGAGTTAGAAAAATTGCTTAAAATACAGAAGTTAGAGACCGGAATGTTAAATATGACTGTTTCAAAATTGTATGATTTATCGTGTTATCGCAAGTGTTCAGCTATAAGTATGCAAACTTTCATGTCTCCAACTTAATTAGTAGCTGAGTTAGAAAAATTGTTTAAAATACACAAGTTAGAGCCCAGAGGGTTAAATATTAGACTTTTTCAAAATTTTATTATTTGTCGATTGATGTGAGGTGTTCAGCTATAAGTATGCAAAATGTCATGTCTCCAACTTAATTAGGGGCTGAGTTAGAAAAATTGCTTAAAATACAGAAGTTAGAGACCGGAGGGTTAAATATGACTTTTTCAAAATTTTATGATTTATCGTGTTATCGCAAGTATTCAGCTATAAGTATGCAAACTTTCATGTCTCCAACTTAATTACGGGCTGAGTTAGAAAAATTGCTTTAAATACATAAGTTAGAGCGCAGAGGGTTAAATATTAAACCTTTTTTCAAAATTTTATTATTTGTCGTTTGATGCGAGATGTTCAGCTATAAGTATGCAAAATTTCATGTCTCCAACTTAATTAAATTAGGAGCTGAGTTAGAAAAATTGCTTAAAATACACAAGTTAGAGCCCAGAGGGTTAAATATTAGACTTTTTCAAAATTTTATTATTTGCCGTTTGATGTGTGGTGTTCAGCTATAAGTATGCAAATTTTCAAGTCTCCGACATGTATAGTTTCTGAGATCGGGCTCTGTGACAGACGGACAGACAGACAGACAAAGGAGTGAGACAGGTAGGGTTTCGTTAGATGAACAACTCTAAAAACATGCTGCGGATGACTGTAACAACATCCTAAAATTACATTACAATCAGCGATCTACCAATCCCGAATTTAGTTTATATTCATTTCATATATTCTTATTCTTTTGTGTGGCCCTGTAAAATAACTATCAATATTATATACAGTAAAACCTCTGAATAGCGGACACCCCGAGAATGCAAAATTTGTCCTCTATTTAGAGGTGACTGCTACTGAGAGTAAAACATGTACAGTTATTTAAGAGTTGGTAATCGAAAAAATGTCCGCTAAATAAAGGTATCCGCTAATCGGGTGTGTCCGCTATGGAGGTTTTATCAGTAAAACCTCTGAATAGCGAACACCTCGGTAGGGCAGAATTCGTCCTTTATTTGGAGGTGTCCGCTACTGAGAGTAAAAAATGTACAGTTATTTAAGGGTTGGTAATCGAAAAAATGCCCCCTAAATAGAGGTGTTCACCAATCGGGTGTGTCCGTTATGGAGGTTTTACTGCATAATAATATCATCCTTTTCAAGAAAATTGCATGCTGTATGATAGACAGACAGACATCCAGAGAAAGATAACCTCCCGGAGCAATAAACACTCATGTCTTCTGTTTTAATCATCCACAATTGCATGTCATACAACAGGCCAGATTTTATACAACAGGCTAAAAACGGTCACCGTGGTACGGAATACTGTATTATTATTTGTTTGCCCACCAAAACTGGTTGCCACGGGTTGTTGCAAGGTTTGTGATCACTTGGTTGAAACTGATCTATTCAATATTAATGCGTTCGTATTTTTTTTAATTTGCTCCATGTGTTGAAACCAGTTGTCTACGAAAACATCAACCGGTGAAAGTGACGCACACCAAATTTCTGTGACGTATGCAGATAAATTGTGCTTTTTGATCAGTTTTTTCTATATAATTTTTAAACGGTTTGGAACTTATTTTTCATAGTAGGTGCATTCAGTAGGCGACCCTCATAGGTACCTTCTGGTGCAATAAGAAACTAAATCCGACAAATATTTTTTGAGTTATGCTTGACGAAAGGTTTTTATTAGGCTTTTTTTTTAGTAGGACATGGCGTTAATATCCATCGTAGTAGTAATGTGTCCGGACAGTAATATTTCGCTGAGTATTAGCCTTCGCTTCGCTCAGACAACTAGGCAAATTTCTTTGTGGAAAACATGAAAGAAATCGTCAAATTGACACAAATGACAAATTGTCAAATATATGACTGTACCTAGCCTATAAATAAGTACACAATAAAGCTGAGTTCAAAATTTCTCAATACAAGATTTTATTTGGTTTCCAAATTAAAAAATTACTTGCTATTTGTTAAGATTATCAATCAAATATAGTTACGTTCAAATATTTATATTCAATTTCGTAATATGAATTTTTTTTAAATGCGTCAAAGGTTTGACTTAGTTGATTTACAAAATAAACAAAATCACATACATCTTTGGTGAACATTAATTTGGCTTTTTTAAAACTTTTCGTTCAATTTTGGTCCATACTTGAAGCATTTATAACCTCATAATCTTCATGTTGTCTAGCTGAAATTCTACCACTGTGAGTGCTGATTTCCATAGAACTTGTTCCTGGCATTCCGGACAACCTACTGAACCCTTCATCTCTTCGTATGAAAATATTTCTGCTCCTGGTGTAGCCATACGGATTGTAACTTCGCCGACATCTATTGCTTAGTACAATATGATCACTCAAAATATTTGATATGTTTAAATTCGTTGTGATATTTGCATTATCAGAGTTGCGGCATCTGGTGTTTCTTGAGCAAAGATTGTAGGTTGGCGAGATATTTTGGGTCGCTTCAAATTCTTGCGTATCTTTGTGAACTTTTATTTCGAGTAATCTTCGGCGAATGTCAGAGGGTAAATTTGAGGCTATATTTTCCATAGCCGAGATGCGGCTTCTGGTGTTTCTTAAGCAGTCATGGCAGGCAAATGGGACATATTGGGACGCCTCAAGTTCTTGCGCCTTCTTGAGAATTTCTGTTTCGATTTTCCTCTGGCGTAGACTGTTTCTTTCCCAAACGTTTCTCATGATTCTCGTCGCACTTATCAAATTCTCCAAAGCGTTTTTCAGAGACTGGCACCAATGCGTAGTGATCATAAGTACTTTCATGTGTTTCAGTTGTATGTTATTTACTCGCTGCTCCAGTCTCATTGCATGCAATTTAATCTCAAGCATACGACTTTTCACCTCTGCCTCGACTGTCTGTCTTTTGATTATTTCTAAGTCCTTCCTATGAACTAAAGCCTTCAAACTGTTTACTTCATTCTCCAAATATTCATTAGTTTCAGCTTCACTAGCAAAGACACTGAAGAACAGCCTGATGGTGTGTGCTTCTTCGACGGAATTTCTACATTTGGGGCAAGTGCGCGAATACTTTAGCCATTTTTGAATGCAGCTTTCGTGGAAAATATGCCCACAAAGAGTACTAGCCACATCCTTAGTTTCATCGAATAACTCTGTACAAATTTCACAATAGATCCTCATTGCTGGTAATATGTTTACGATATGTCTTCAAAGGCAATTCTTCTATATATTCACAAAAATACTTAACCTCATACTGGCAAAGTCTTTACGAAATGCAAAATGAATTTATTGACTTTTAACATCTTTACTGATACGATGCAAATTTATCATTTTGAAAGAAGTGGAATAACTATCAAAAATTAGAATTGCTGTTGGCATTTATACAACTCGTGCGTTGATTAATATGAATTAATTATTATTTGTAATACATTGAGGTAAAAATTGCAACTTGAAAGCTTTCATGACCTGTATTCACATACATTGAATAAAATTATCAAGTGATTTCCTTTGAAAAATGTAAACAAAAAATATAAACATGTTAGAAACTTTTAAAAATTTGTTTAAACCTATTAAAATTTAAACAAAGAAAAAGCTGAGAAGGGTGTAACGGCTTCTTTGACATCATGATTAAAAACAAACGCCTCCATAAAGGCTAATCAATTTACTGTGATTTCGTCAGCATGACGTAATTTTCAATGATCTTTTTTTCGGTAAATCGCAGTTTACTCTCTTTCGCCAAGGCAATTTTTTTGGCGCGATATCTGCGCGAATGTGACAACCCCGGTATTTCGGACTGCTCCTCGGACGTCTCCCAATATGACAACCCTAAGATGTTGATTTTTTGGCGATTTTTAAAAATCGCGCCAAGAAAGAGTAAACTGCGATCTCACCTTTTTTTTTGCTCGTACAAAGACTACACTTCAAAAATCTAGGTCTGATTTTTTAACACTTTCCGACATAGATGAAAAGTGTTTATGAGTTCGGTTTGTCTGTCTGTCCGTGCTCTAACTTTCGTAAAAATACTCCGATTTCCATGAAATTTTTATATGTTATGGATATTCAAAATGAAGTGACCGGCATTTACAGATCGTTTACAGCGTCACATAAGAATTCCGTTTCATTATGGCCTGTGGAGGAAAATCTTTCTGATACATTTCAGTGATGTTGCAGTACTTCTAACATAATGAAATTGACACTCCTCACTAAAGTGGACTAAAACATGCTTTCTTAGGAGCATAGAATAAATAGCATTTATAGTTCGTTTACAGGGGCGCACAAAATAACTCCATTGCGTCATGATATGCGAGAAAAATCGCTTGAGATGCATTTTAATGATGTTATGATGCTTAATGAACACCATGAAATCAAAAAGGATCAGTAAAGCTGCTACCAGATTCATCAACTTTTCGAGCAACTTTTGAGCCAACTCTTGATTTCAGCCGATTTTGAGCGAGAAATCGTCTCAACACCCAGTGTGATAGCAATCAGCAATATGCCCAACTTTTTATCCACAGCTAAAAAATCTTCACTAGCCACGACTTTTCACCCAACTTCCAACATCTCAGCCAATCAGAGATAGGCGGTTTTCAACGTCATTCATTTCCCAACGAGGCTAACGAAAAAGACAGGCTACCGCGGTGCATCCCAAGTGTCTTTTTTTACAGACCGATAGAGTGACGTGATGCTTTTTTCGTACACCTGCATTGGTACATTCGAGCATCACGTGACTCCAGCGGTCTGTAAAAAAAGATACGTGGAATGCACCGCGGTAGCCTGTCTTTTTCGTTAGCCTCGTTTCTCAACTACCAAGATGGCCAACGCTGCGATTAAGCTGAAATGGAATGATGCATAGAGGAAAGAGCTAGATGGAGATGCAGTAAGGTGGCTGGGGGTGACGCCAAAAAAGTAACCCTAAAATCCGCTACAGTAGGCCCAAGCACAAGAATGTTCTTTCACGAAAAAAAGAAGAAAACGTTTAGTAAAAGAGTTTTTAATTCATAATACAATGGGATGTTGCTTTAGCATGCTTAAAAATAAGCAGATCACTTTCATTTAGAGAAAAAATGCACGGGTGATATCAAAGAATTCGGTCCCTGTTCCAGGTGCTTGTTTTATTTGGGCCTACTGTCGACGTTTAAATTCGAGCGATAAATGGTTTCATATTGCAAATCTTTTTTTTACGGCATACTGCATCTCCATCTTTCTCTTTCCTCCATGGGAATGATGACCAAGAAAGAGTTTTGATGTAATGCGTAAAAGAAAAACCACATATATGAGACATAAAACACAGTTTGTATATAAATAGAACTTTGAAGAGGTGTTCATATCAAGAGATAGTTGAAAAACTGATTGCTAAGTTTCCGGAAAGTTTATTTGAGCCAACAAAAGAGCGTTAAATAGTAACAACTGGTAACAGTAGTACCGGTTTTACTTCCAACTTTACCAACGACAATTGCAACCTTTTTTTTCATTTTGTACGCAGAAAAGTTGGAGGAAAAGTCGACTGAAAAGTTGGTCGCTCGAAAAATTGGTTAATCTGATAGCAGCTTAAGGTGTACTATAACATGTTTTCTATAGATTAAGGTGTGCACAATATTTATTTCTATTTTCAGGGATACACAAAAGAATTCGGTTAGAGAATGAACTATGAACGATTACATTGTATGAAAAAGTGAAATTCTCAATGAAGTTATGTTAGTGTTTGAAAGTGTTTCATAATCCCTGATGGTGATTTTTCGTTCTTGTTGTTTTGATAACTAGGATTTAGCGCAGACTTTCTTTTAGACATATAACTAGAAAATTTACTCTCAATAGAAACGTTATAAAGAAAAAAAATATTGACGATTACGTCATTTTTATGCAAGTTGAAATAAACATTTTCATTTTTATGAATGTAGGCCCACCTTTTTCGCTGAGCATGATGACATTTTCAATAGCAAAAAACAAAATTTCAAGCGCTCCGACTTTACAATACATGGTGCGACCGGAGAATATTCTACTTCTTTTGCGCGATTTCAAAAAATCGCCAAAGCGCGCGTTTTTATAACATTCAAGGTTGCCACTTAATACCAAGTTAATACTAAATACCAAGGTTGCCACTTTGGCGCATTTATCGCCAGGTTGGGGAGAAGTAGAGTATTCTACGATTCACCCCATTCATTTATCCCAATATATTTTGGAAAAACTGAATGCTTTCTGCTTTGAAAATAATATCATGTCTGAAAGGTATTAAGTATTTTCCTTAATAAAACTTGAAAAATTTCCGAAGATTGCTACAAACGGACTCCATTTTCACCTATTTTTACCCGGCTGAAAAGAAGGGTTATGTGTTTCACGCGTATCTGTGTATGTGGATTTCTTTATACCTTCGAAACATCCCAACGGCTGGATGGATTTTAATGAATGAGGTCTCTATCGATTCGTCTTAACGGCCCGATGGTTATAGGCTAGGTTTTCTTTTTATAAATTCAAAATGGCGGTCATAAAATACAAAATGGCGGTAGATACGAAAAAAAAAAATTACGCACCCTATTGAGTGGCATATCATTGGATAGGTCTTTCAAAATCAAGACGATGTTTCATTGACTATTTTACAGTCAGAAGCTCCGTTAAAATATCATACAGCCTGGAAGTTGTGTAGGTAGGATCTCTAGCTTCACTGCAACTCTAACCATCATAGACATTTATAGACCTCATCAAAACTGTGTTTATAGATAGGAACTAACAATTAAACACAACTTAAAAGTCATCAATACAAGTAAATAAAAAAATAGGTAAGTAATATAAACAAGTAATATAAAAAAAATATTTTAATTCAATTCCTACTTAGGTCAATAAGATAATTTTTTTTCTCTCATTCTTCTTTCCTCTTGGTGCTTAAAATGCCTTGATCAAGAAGAGGGCTCTCTCGGTCTTAAAATACCTTGATCAAGAAGAGGGCCCTCTCGATTATTGAAAATTAATTAATTTAATTTACTTAATGAATTAATATTTGGAAAAAAAACTGAATTAACATCAAGTGTCATCCACTACAAGTTTTAAAAAATTTATTTGAGCTTGATTGGATGAATAATAAGTATTTTATTAATGGTTGAAAATTTGAACAAGAGATATATAGCGAGAGTGTGAGCTAATAGTAGGGATTGAAAAAAAATAGTTTCACATTGATGAGAGATAATTAATTAGTTCGCTTTTTACGCAGTCGGGTTTTTTGATTTTTTTTAAATTTAATTGTTTATTACTTGCTGGTACTGAAATTAAGATTTTATTGAAAAATCATCATGTCTATTAAGAAGCAAAATGAAATATGGTGACATTTAAAAAGTCCTTCCGGCCTGCGTGGGAAGGAAAAATAGCTTACCGATTCCTTGTTCGTAAAAATTCGGCCAATTTTACGGTAACACGCGAAGTTAAAATACGTTGAAACCGACTATAGAAGATTCATTTCCAGTTTTCGCCAATACTGAATTTGAATGAGAATTTCGCTAAATGACTCAGCTATAGCCAGATTGGCTTCAATTATGACGATTTATTTTTGGTCGCCAAATATGGTGATATTTTACCATATATTGTCAAGATTGGCGAAATTCTGACGCCGGTGGATATGGCAATTTAGTTTTAAACGGATGACAGTAGCAACAATAGTTATAATAATTCAAGTAAATTAGAGAGAAACCACATTTTCTATATCTCATAAATGAAACCTGATTATGGAAAAAATTAGCCACCCTAGAATTTCAAAACGCTATATCTTAGCCATTTTTTAGAAAAATCCCTGCCGGCTCGGGCCTACAGGCGGAGGTAGATTTCGAAGTTAAGTACTAAATTCTCCAACAAAATTTAAATCAAGATTAGAGATAAACCCAGTTTCTTCACAAAGAGTGAGCTGTAGGGAGCTAAACTTTTTGTGAAAATTATAATATACACGAATACACACACACATGTATATGGAATAGGTTTAAAAAATGGCTACAAAAAATTCAGAGAACCTTAAAGTGTTAAAATATGTTAATATTTCCATAGTCGGGTTTTTATCATGTTTTAATAGGTTTCTTCAAACTTACATGGCGTTACATATTCACCTGCTGAGGTCCATTATATTTCCAATATGACGCAATATACATATTTTTTTAATTCGTCAAACTATTTATTTTATTTTGAGTTTTCATGCTGAAATCTTGCTCTAGAAAACTTATGATGTAATATTCAATTTGTTTTCAATTTGTCAAACTATTTAATTTTACACGTGAAAATTTTGCATTAGAAAAGTAATTGTTGTGGTGAGAATTTTATTGTTTTTTCTTTTTTTAATTCTTGGCAACTGCTATAACGAAAAACTTTTATTTTTTTCCTGCCATTGTTGTGTAAGAGCTGGTTTTATCAGAATCATGTTAAGACAGTACTCAAAATTTTGAACCCTCCTCATTTCCACCCTCTTGGGTAGATTTCGCCCATTTTCAATCCCCGCCGAGATATTAGCCATATCAAAGTTGTTGACGAGTTTGAGGACAATCCGTGCATAATTGCGACTTTTATCGTGCGGGCAAAATTTAGTACATACATACATACACACACACACACACACACACACACATATATATATATATATAAACTTTTTAGGTGGGTGTGGTTTTGGATTCCTGGGGTCCTATAATGAAAAGTTATGAAGGAATTTTTCAAAAGTCGCACCATGGTAACGACTGCAATAGGTAGTATTTCTTACGAAATCTACCTAATAGAGGCAAAACAAAAAATGTCCAGGAATTCTCGCATCAAGGACAAACACTTACAGGCAAACATTTTTTGGATTTTGCATTTGACTTTGCCAGTATCAATTAATTTTTTTGTGTTAGTTCAAATTATCAAATATTAATAACTAGTGTAAATAGTTTAGGGGGGAAATCTGGGTAAGCCTTTAACAGCATGTATTTGTCTGCAAATTCTACTTTGCTAAAGGGGTTACTTCAGACACCTGGAAAAACTCGCTCGCTAATGCTAATCTTATGGAAGAAATTTTTTAAGATATCTCGTTCACATTTTAATATTTTTTATTTTTCATTTTATTTATTTATTTAATTATTTTTGCATTGGATAGCTGAGATTGATCTCTACATCTGCCCTTTTTTACCTTTTTGATTTTGCTTGCAGATTTTTTTCAAGAGGATGGTTTAACTTTCGAAACCAGTTCCGAAAATGAAAGTGTCCCAATTAAAAATATCTGTAAACAAAATAGAAAAAGTAAAAAACGCCCTTTGTGCAGATCAATTACATCTGGCCAATTCAAAAAGAATTGTTTAAAAATACTGAAATGCAAACGAGATATCTTTAAAAATTTCTTCCATAGGATTAGCATTTGTGAGTGGGTCTTTTCAGGTGACTGAAGTAGCCTCTTAACTACGTATGTTATAAGAAAGACCAAAAGAAAATGCCCCCAATAGGTTAAAATTAAGGGTTTTAACTTGCCTTGTTACAAAGGTAACATCAATAAAAAATTTCTTTTGAAAACAATAGAAAACTAAGTTGTCATGGTAAAATTTTAATCATTAGTTTTCTAATGATCTAGTTCTTTTTATTTATTTATTATTTTATTTTTTTGCGAGGGTGAAGGGTGTACGGGAAGCAGAGAGGGGAAGGGGGACCGAAGCCGGCCGTTCCTAAATGTTTGAAATTTTATGAAATTTGATCACTTTTAGAAAATTTTAACCATTTTAATGAAAATTCTGATTGTTCCCATTGAGGCCCCCTACTAAAGGGGGGGGGGGGGCTGGGCAGCTGCCTCGCATACCCCAGCATTAGTCAGGTTCCTGACTATTTCAAGATTACCTTGAAATTAAAACTGGTTATTTATATCGAGTACGTCAAGGCTGTTCTCAACTGATCTGCTCAACAAGCGCAAATCGTTTTGACACATTTACAAATTCATTTTTTAACGGAAAGATATAAAATTGGAAAGCCTGACCTTGGAAGCGATTTGGAATCGAACTGTTTTTTCCATTTTTGGATCCATCTATTTCCTATAGAGTTAGAAGCGATTTGGATCACGTGACACGGCATTTTTCTGTACACATATTTCTGTCAAAATGCCAATTTTGACGATATTTTCTGAAAGATCTATTGCGTTTACAAGAAAACGGAAAAAACAGCTCGATGACACAGTTTCTGAATAACAACACCTGCTAGTTTCAGGCGTTTCCGAACAAAAATGAATTAAAACTTATGTCAGAAAGTTGATCCTTTGGATTTGAGAACAGCCTTAAGAGGCTAGTTCAGTCACCTGAAAAAACCCGCGCACTAACGTTAATCCAAAAAAAGAAATTTTTAAAAATATTTCGTTTGCATTTCAGTATTTAAAAAAAATTCTTTTTGCATTGGCCAACTCCCAGATAGCATGAACATTAGCAGCAAGTTTGATTTTTTTCTGATATTACCTTGCCGTGACAAATTTGAATTGAGAAATTCCCAGCAAATCTCCCGCAAGGTATACTATCAACCACTTTTATAAATAGTTTGTTGTGAAATTGCTGGCAAGACTGTCTTTAATTCACGAAAGTGACGAAAGCAAAAAACCCTCTGTTGAGAGAATAGACGATCAACAGATGCGCAAAAATTGCAGAAATTTTATTTGGATGGCACCGCTTGTTTTAAACGCTATACTTATCAAATATCAAAAAAGGCTCGAATTGAAACGTACAAATATTACCCTAAGTTGTTTATGCTGGTAAAATGATGCATGCACCTTAACGGTGCGTGTGCATCAATAGACCTAATCATGTCTGTGGACCCCTTCGAAGGGTTCAAACTTCTAGAGTAACAGTTGTAAACAGTTAATGTGACATGGAAAAATTACTATTTTTCAGTATTTTTGATTACCTGTTTACCGTTAATTTGCAATAAATTTGATACAGCATGAATTTAACTTGCACGACAAATCAGCTGCAAGTTCAAAGTGTGGTGACTTTGGCGTTTGCGTTATCTTGCTGCAGTCTTGTTATGAACTTTCAGTCTTGTCATGCTGAGCTTGCTGCAACTTTGCAGGTTTTCAAAGCAAGACTTCTGGAAATTTTCTGAAAACTAAAAATGCTACGTGGGCTGCGACCCAAAGGGCGTTTTTTTATTTTTTCGATTTTGTTTACAGATATTTTTAATTAGGACACTTTCATTTTCGGAACTGGTTTCGAAAGTGAAAGTATCCCCTTGAGAAAAAAATCTGCAAACAAAATCGAAAAAGTAAAAAAGAGTAGATGTAGAGATCAATCTCAGCTATCCAATTAAAAAAAAAAAAAAAAAAATCATTAAACAGTATTAAAATGCAAACGAGATATCTTTTAAAATTTTTTCTATAGGATTAGCATTAGCGAGCGACTCTTTCCAGGTGCCTGAAGTAGCCCCTTAAGTCAGTCACATGATAGCTTTTTAAAGATTATTAAAAAAAAAAAAAAAAACATTCTGAGGAGAAATTTAAACTTTCGTATGTTCGTATGGGAATAATTTATCAATCGATTACAACAACGATAATAATAATAATAAAGTTTTAAGTCTTATTATTTTTAAGTATTAGTTTAACAGTTCATGTTTCACATATTAAAATCATGGGAATTACACAAATAAGGTACTCACCCATGTTTGAACTTTGAAGTAGTATGTTCATAACAAAAAACTGTGAGATAAAGAATATAATTTCATGAAATATTGAAGACAATTTTTAAAAATAATTTAACTTTAAAGGATCAAAAATTTTAACGAATATAATTCGGAAACCTTTTATCCCTATGATGTGAAATTTCGTTTCTGGGCATACTGTTCAACAGAGATTGAAAGTAGTTTCTAAAAATTGAAAAGTTAGCTGAAAGGTTAAATGTAGATTACCCCTAAAGGTTAATTCAAGAATGTCAGTCAATAGCAGATACAGTAAATTCTGTCTAAGGCGGACTCTGTGTAAGCCGGAAATCTGTTTAACGCGGAAGATTTTCCTAGTCCCGGCGAACTCATAGCAAATAACATTAATTACTGCTGCGTAAGCCGTAATCTGCCTAACGCGGAAACGGAAAGGTTTATAAAGTCCCACCGAACCCAAAATTTTGCATAAGGCGGAAAAAAAATTATCTTTTAAAAATGAAACGCATTTAATTTATGAAACTTTAACACTGATATATGTACATAAAATACTTTCGAACATTTTGATAAATTTCGTAATAGAGTAAAGTTAATTCAAGAACCTTATATAACTCTATGATTAAATATTTTTAAATGATAATTTTTAACTAGAAAAATCAGTAACACAATGTGACTTGCAATGTGTTATTGAAGAATGCTTGGTAAAAAAAAAAAAAAAAGAATTGATAAAAGATTATTTTTCGAGTCTCTAAACTACTTCGTTAAAATTGAGGTTTGTAATTGTTAATGTTTTTCCTTAAATTCTAGACTTGAAGTAATTTCATATCGATACCAATTATTTCAGTTTTCAAATAATTTTTTTCAAGATTATTAAAGAGAATAAATTTAATAAAAAGTATAATTTCATTAAAATATTAATTTTAAAGATTGATACTAAAGACCTCGATCATAAAAAATATATATACAATTTGTGCATTTTTTTTTATTTTTTTTTTCCGGTGGGGAGTATTTTGCATAAGGCGGAATATTGTCTACGGCGGAAAATTTCTTCGGTCCCGATCGATTCCGCCTTAGACTGAGTTTACTGTATTATTTTCCTCGTATTGGCACATTTATTTTCCTTCTACCATAAGCTGTGCTCAAAATACCATAGTAGAATCGGGTGTGTTTTTTTCCCTACAGCGTACAAATGATTTTTTCAATGGTGCTGCCATCTATTAACAAGAGTATGAACTAGCTTTTATACACTGTGTGCAGTGCATAGCAAATCCTTTTAGACTTACAAATACATCAGTTTACACTAGAGATCTGCAAAGGCCAAATTTTTCACTGTAAGAATTAAAACAAGTAAAATGTACAATACTCAAGTCTAACTTTGAATTCGTAAAACGAATAAAACTATTTTGCTTTATTCCGCACTTTCAAACTATTATTCTCATTATTACACTTTATATTATACAATTTTACCTATTTTAAACACATTAAATACTCTTTTAAATTTTCTGCTCATAAAATAATAAACTGAAAATAGTTATTAATTTTGAGTATGTGTATGCAGTAAAAGTCAAGGGCGTTAATAAATTTATTTATTTTTTATAATTAAACAGTGCTGCTCTCTATTCTATTCTATTAAGAAAAATTATTATTTTACATTTTGTTGTTTTGAATTACTTTAGAAAATTAAATACAAGAACGGGGGCTTATCAAGGGACTACTTCAGTCACCTGGAAAGACTCGCTCGTTAATGCTAATCCTATGGAAGAAATTTTTTAAGATATCGCGTTTGAATTTTAATATTTTTAAATGATTTTTTTTTTTTTTTTTTTGCATTGGATAGCTGAGATCGATCTCTACATCTGCCCCTTTTTACTTTTTAGATTTTGTTTCCAGATTTTTCTCAAGAGGTGGCTTTCCCTTTCAAAACCGGTTCCGAAAAGGAAAGTGCCTTAATTAAAAATATCTGTAAACGAAATCGAAAAAGTAAAAAACGCCCTTTGTACAGATCGATATCAGTTAGCCAATGTAAAAGGAATTGTTTGAAAATACTGAAATGCAAACGAAATAGCTTTAAAATTTTTTTAGATAGGATTAGCATTAGTGAGCGGGTCTTTTCAGGTGACTGAAGAAGACTCCCGAGTCCTTAACTTGGAGGGCAAAGGTGGAAATTGGAAGTTTTAAATATATTTTGATCTTTTAGTGATTATAATCAATATTTTGTACTTTTAGAATAAGATAAGATTAAAAACAAAAAAATATATGAATATATAAATACGTATTTATGTTATCTTACTTGTATTCCAAAGTATGCAAATTGTTTCATTTTTTGTGACAGTACAGGAAAGGGTCTTCAAATGAATAGGAATCTCTTTAACTGGGAATCTCTTTAACCTGACCAGGCCCTGTACAAGGAAAAAAAACCCTATAATGATTTATTCATTTTACTTAACAGGAATTATTCATCGTTGTACATTTTCCATTTGTAGAAAGATTACTTTCCCAGATGAGTGTAATTTGAAATGAAGATAGCTTTGTTAAACAGCTTGGGCTAGACAGGGCTTTGTTAAACAGGGGAGGGGGACAGGTGTCATTTACATTTAAAAGTTCTTTATTATTGTGTCAAAAAGCTCCGCGTTGTTGACCACAGAATCTAATTTTTTTTATGATCCCACGGAAATGGGTCTGGCCGGCAAAATGAAGACAAATTTTCAAACCGGTGGCCGGTGGAATAAAGAAAACCTTTTTAATGGGCAGATAAGAAAGAAATTAAACGAGACAGTCGGACCGCTAAAGAAATTAAGGATATAACAAGTAAGAAAAATCATGCGTTGAGCATAGATTATGAAACACTTTCCAACACTTTCTGAAGGCTTTAACAAAACTTCGTTATTTAGGGAAATAATGTATATAAGAGAACTAAGTAAACATTTCAGAAAACGCATAAAACATTTGAAAAAAATGACTGCAGCAGTTACCGTCCATTGCAAATATATATATTCAAATTCTTTTGAACAGCCTTGTATTTGATCTGTAGGTTGATATATATACCATATAATGGGAAAATTTAGTTTAGCAAGAAAACAAATAACAGGTTGAAATTTCTCTTTCAGCAATTTATACTAATAGATGGAAACATACTTGTATACTTTTGTACAACCCTATAGTTAACCTAGTATCTTTATTACACTCTAATATTAAGCTAAAGTTTAATTCAAAGTAAAACACTTTTAAAACTACAGAAATCACATTTCCAGAAATTATCATTTATAGACGTTCATGTATCCAATTCTTTGCGTGGCCCTGTATATCATTTTATCTATGTTCTATAAACATTTCTTAGTAAACTAAATGCCGTTCAGCGTAAAACTGCATAACTCATTTAAA
Source organism: Maratus speciosus (assembly GCA_963932465.1). Classification (NCBI taxonomy): domain Eukaryota; kingdom Metazoa; phylum Arthropoda; class Arachnida; order Araneae; family Salticidae; genus Maratus; species Maratus speciosus. Next base: position 319,745,884 of record OZ010789.1, read on the forward strand.
AACCACCTTTATGCAATATGCAATCATACCCAGTAACCATTACGAATTATTTTGTGTAGCCCTGTATATGAATTACAGCATCTATACACACCATATATTATGCATAAATATAATGAAACATAAAAGCACATACCATAATTAAAAATGCATTTCCAGCAATCATCGCTACTGCACAGTACTTCGGATACAATATAGTATTTGAAATCTTTTGTGTGTCCCTGTAAATGCGTACATGTGATAAGTTATAGTAAACCTCAGCGACGTATATCAATTTCATTATACATGAAATAATTTAACATAATTAAAATACGCCGCAAACAATTCCCCCCACCCCTATATCATTATGTAACGGAATTCTTTTGTGTGCCCTGTAAATGAATAATAACCATTCTTTGCACCGCATATTCTACAGAATGAATATTTTAGTGCGCTTGATAAATGCCTATCAATTTTATTATGTTTGAAAGCATGTAACATCATTAAAAATCATTTTAAACGATTTTTTCCCATAGGCCGTAATGTAACGAAAACTTTTGACTGTCCGTTTAAATGAACTAAACATGCTAGAAACTTCATTTGAAATAGGGAACGTGCTATGGTAAACATTAATAACATCCGAAAATTTCAGGGCAATCCGAGTATATTTATGGGAGTTAGAGCGCGGACAGTCGGAGAGACGGCCAGACAAACCGAAGTCATAAACACTTTTCAACTTTGTTGGAAAGTGTTTAAAAAGGTCAAACAAAGCCGATAAAATATGTACAATTTTCAATGGACGTGACTAGGTCGAGAATAAAAATAAATGTTCTGCACGAGCCGATGCTAGCTTGACAACATCAATACAGAAATATAACATGTCCAGCCTAGAGCTCGGCATTGGACAGCTACATGTCTGAGCTTAGGCTTGGTATTTTTAAATCAGGCCTGGCCGGGATCAGCCTTACATTTTATTCTGTATTAAATCAATTGTTCCTAGAACTTACCTTAATTGTTCCTAGGATGTGTCGGGCAATCAATTTGTTTTGTAAAAATAGTAATATCGTTAATAAACTTCTGTTAGCAAAATCGTTAGAAATATAATTTAATTAATTATAGAGAAATAGTTTTAAAAATCTACCTTTTTACCCGAATGTCAAGAAGGGTTATGTGTTTCACGCGTATCTAGGTATGTGAATTTCTTTATACCTTTGAAACAGCCCAACGGCTGGATGGATTTTAATGAATGAGGTCTCTATCGATTCGTCTTAACCGTCCGATGGTTATAGGCTAGGTTTTGTTCTTATAAATTCTAATTGGCGGCCATAAAATAAAAAATGGCGGTAGAGACGAAATAAATTTACGCACCCTATAGAGTGACATATCATTGGATAGGTCTTTCAAAATGAAGACGATGTTTCATTGACTACTTTACGGTCAGAAGCTCAGTTTAAATATTACACAGCCTGGAAGCTGTGTAAGTAGGATCTCTAGCTTTACTGCAACTCTAACCTTCATAAACATCTATAGTCCTCATCAAAACAGTGTTTATAGATAGGAACTAACAATAAAACACAACTTAAACGTCATCAATACAAGTAAATAAAAAAAAATAGGTAAGTAATATAAACTAGTATGTTGTGGCCATCACAAAACTTTCTTCTATTCAAATCACGTCAATTAAATCATTTAAATAGTACAAGAAATAACAACGATTTAGCAGCAATTCATATCAAAGTATATCTGAATTTGAAGTTGGATGAAAATTCGTGCATTAGTTCTTGAGGTAGAGCTAATAGCGGAAATTCTGAAAAATGTAGCATAGCAGCGTCACCTGTTGTGTGATTTACACCAAAAATAAGCAGCATTAAATGATATCAAGGTATACCTGAATCTGAAGTTTGTTGAAAATCCAAGCATTAGTTCTTGAGATAAAGCTATTGCGGGAAATCGCAAAAAATACAGCATAGCAGCGCCACCTGATGAGCGATTTACACCAAAAATTAAACAGCACTAATTTATACGTCAATTCATGTCAAGGACAAACTAAATCTGAAGTTTGATGAAAATCCGTGCAATAGTTCTTGAAATACAACTCTTACGGGAATCGTCAAAACTGCAGCGCAGCAGCGCCACCTGTTGGGCGATTTACACCAAAAATTAAACAGCACTAATTTATATCAGGGACTAACGCACTAACGGAATCTGAAGTTTGATGAAAATCCGTGCATTTTTTCTTGAGTTAGAGCTATTGCGATAATCATGAATAATGCAGCATAGCAGCGCCACCTGTTGGACGATTTTCGCAAAAAAATAATCAGCACCAAACTATATCCTGGACAAACTGAATCTGAAGTTTTATGAAAATCCGTGCAGTAGTTCTTGAGATATAGCTATTGCAGAAATCGTCAAAAATGCCGCATAGCAGCGCCACCTGTTGAGCGATTTTCACCAAAAACTAATCAGGTCCAGTTTATATCAAGGTCTAACTAAATATAAAGTTTTGTGAAATTCCGTGCATTAATTCTTGAGATAGAGCACCCACAAAATTTTTGTCACATACAGACTCACAGAGTGACAGACAGAGTGACAGAGTGACAGAATGACAGACAGACTCACAGACAGACGTTTTCTAAAAACCATCAAATCGTGTTCTGGGCATTCTAAAACGTATAAATCCATCGGTAAAAATAGTTTCACATTGATGAGAAATAATTAATTAATTCGCTTTTTTCGCAGTCGGGTTTTTTGATTTTTTAAATTAAATTTTTACTTATTTTATTATACAGCTTCAAAAGTATGAAACTACATTATTTTTGAATGCCTTTTATTAATGTAATAGTCTAAGAGTCTAAGTGATCATTAATGTTGCTATTCTGTATTCTATGGCTTGCAAACATATAGTATAGTAAACATAAATAAACTGTAAATCCCATAAACAAGTACGCAGTGTTCATTAAAAGAATTTTAATAGTATGTTAAGAAAAATAGGACTTTTTTTGTAGAAATTGAGTCGGGTCGGGCCGGGACCGGACCTTAAAAAAAGGCAGTCAAAATTGTAAGGATAACTGTAATTGTGGTTATGTGTGATTATGCTTTGCTTTGAAAAAGATGAACATCTTTTTTTTTTTTTTTTTGCAAGTTTACAAACTGTAATGAAGATAATTACCATTTTGTCATTTAATTTCAATTATCAGACATATAATTGAAATACGGCTAGCTAAGCTCTTTAGATAAAGCTGCAGATTAATATTATTGTTATTTATTTATTTATTTATTTATTTTTTTTCAAAAACAGTCTAAACTTTTCCATTTCCTCTAAGATTAACATATAGGGCATTCTCACAATCTTTTGACTTTTCTACATTTTTCTGTCCCTGAATAATTATTTTTATTTTAGTACATATTCTTGATTTTATTTTATTTCTTATAATGAAAAACATCCCATTGCACGGCTGCATAACAATATTAACGAGATAAATAAGTTTTGGACGATGTTGGGGGTCCAAATATACCACGGAATTTCTATATCGTCCCGTGTCCCTGATACTAATTTTTAAGTTTGGAGCTGTCTGTATAAAATTGTTTCAATAAAAGTAATTCAATGTAATTTTTTTCCGAAACTGGGACTATTATTTTACATAAATATGTAGCAAAAAATTAACCTGCATACATTTTTAGGGTTGTTATTCTTTTTTTAACTCTGTCCCTGGGTTTTAGATTTCTTACCGTCCCTGCGTTTTATATTCCTTACCGTCCCTCTTGCTAAACTTATAGAGAAAATCACTTCAGATGCAGCCACAGAATTTTTTTCAACTTTTTTCTCGTGCAGAAGTGTGCTAGAGAAAGAATGGCTAAAATTTTTTAACAGGAAATTTACTTCAAAATTTAAATCAGCATTTAAATATCAATTTCAATCATCGTGGCTTTATTGGTAGTGTTACCGTCCCCAAGGTTACTTTTCGAGGTAAATTAAATTATTTTTTAAATTCAATCCAATGTAAATAACTGTTTGAGAATGATAAGATTGTGAGAATGCCCCATATACACGCGGTGGTTGGATAAAATCGGACGATTTGACCTTTTCTACAAAATGTTGGAGTTTTAAGCGGCGTGTTAAGCCGAAACACTCCATTCTCGGTAGCAGGAGTTCGCTGTCTTATATTTATACAAATAGGAAAATAAATCTCCTTGTGGCTATGCTGCTTTTTATAATGGAAATAATTAAAGTCGCTTACCTTGAATGCATCAATATCGCGATGACTCGTATAACATCATCCGCGTGGCGAGGCGAGGGATTTTCCAAGTGCTTCTTGAAGAAATTATTTTATTTTTTTGTGAAGCATTATTTATCTGATAAAGAACCTTTGAGAATTTATGTCTACATATATATATCCATCGGAAGCTGTAATATAATTTGGATTAGTGTTGTGTTATGATGGTAAAGAAAGATCCAAATTTTAGGTTTAAATACTTATAATTAAACATATTACTGGAGTATAAGAAATTCCATGTTAATAGAGAGGCTACATGATTAAAAGTGTGGAATACATAAAGCTGCTAAAAACATATTCGCAGCTTGGAAAAAATATATAATCAATTAATGATGTCTGGCGAAAGTCATAAAGTACATATGGTTTTGAGAGTTACTCAAGTGGATGCAATATCAGTCATTAGAACAAGGAAGTAAAATAGTTCGTAAATTGCCTTATTAAAGTGTTCTGCGTTTAGTAATAAGTTCTTTCTTTTTTTATTTAATTGCTTTTAGTAGTTGCCGAAAACATCTGGGGAATTAAATTTAACACCCCTTCTTAATCTCCTCTGATGGATAAGGTAACAAGTTCATAGTCTTGATGTCACACAGAAGTTCAGGTTTGTGTGTGGGCTTCGTCAAGCAATCAGCAATCATGTGTTGCGTGGGACAATATTTTAATTCGATAATTTTATCTTCCTTTAATTGCCTTATGGCGTGAAAACGGATGTCGATATTTTTTGCCCGCTTCGAAAATTTTTCGTTTTCTATCATCTTTATGTTACTTTGGTTGTCATGGTAAAGTAAAATAGGTTTTACTTGATGCAAGTTAAGATCTTCTTGCAGTTTTAATAACCATAAAATTTCTTCTCCTGCCGTTGCTGCAGAAACATATTCCGCTTCAGCGGAAGAATGTGCAATACTTGACGGTAATTGTCTGAGCGAAGCGAAGGCTAATACTCAGCGAAATATTACTGTCCGGACACATTACAGCTACGATGGATATTAATTGTCTGAGCGAAGCGAAGGCTAATACTCAGCGAAATATTACTGTCCGGACACATTACAGCTACGATGGATATTAACGCCATGTCCAACTAAAAAAAAGCCTAATTAAATCCTTTCGTCAAGCATAACTCAAAAAATATTTGTCGGATTTCGTTTCTGATTGCACCAGAAGGTACCTATGATGGCCACCTACTGAATGCACCTACTATAAAAAATAAGTTCCAAACCGTTTAAAAATTATATTAAAAAAACTGATAAAAAAGCACAATTTATCTGCATACGTCACAGAAATTTGGTGTGCGTCACTTTCACCGGTGGATGTTTTCGTAGACAACTGGTTTGAACACATGGAGCAAATAAAAAAAAATACGCACTCAGTAACATTGAATAGATCAGTTTCAACCACGTGATCACAAACCTTGCAACAACCATTTTTGGTGGACAAACAAATAATAATACAGTACTCCGTACCACGGTGACCGTTTTTAGCCTGTTGTATAAAATCTGGCCTGTTGTATGACATACAATTGTGCATAATTAAAACAAAAGACATGAGTGTTTATTGCTCCTGGAGGTTATCTTTCTCTGGATGTCTGTTTGTCTATTATACAGCATGCAATTTTCTTGTAAAGGATGATATTGTTATGCATTAAATCCTCCATAACGGACACACCCGATTAGTGGACACCTCTATTTAGCGGGCATTTTTCCGATTACCAACCCTTAAATAACTGTACATTTTTTACTCTCAATAGCGGACACCTCCAAATAGAGGACAAATTCTACCCTCCCGAGGTGTTCTCTATTCAGAGGTTTTACTGGTAAAACCTCCATAACGGACACACCCGATTAGCGGATACCCCTATTTAGCGTACATTTTTTGATTACCAACACTTAAATAACTGTACATGTTTTACTCTCAGTAGCGGACACCTCCAAATATAGGACAAATTCTGCATTCTCGAGGTGTCCGCTATTCAGAGGTTTTACTGTATATATTATGGATAGTTATTTTACAGGGCCGCACAAAAGAATAAGAATATATGAAACGAATATAAACTAAATTCGAGATTGGTAGATCGCTGATGGTAATGTAATTTTAGGATGTTGTTACAGTCATCCGCAGCATGTTTTTAGAGTTTCGTTAATCTAACGAAACCCTACCTGTCTCACTCCTTTGTCTGTCTGTCTGTCTGTCGTCTGTCACAGAGACCGTTCTCAGAAACTATATATGTCGGAGACTTGAAAATTTGCATACTTATAGCTGAACACCACACATCAAACGGCAAATAATAAAATTTTGAAAAAGTCTGATATTTAACCCTCTGAGCTCTAACTTGTGTATTTTAAGCAATTTTTCTAACTCAGCCCCTAATTAAGTTGGAGACATGAAATTTTGCATACTAAAAGCTGAACTCCTCACATCAAACGACAAATAATAAAATTTTGAAAAAGGTCTAATATTTAACACTCTGGGCTCTAACATGTGTATTTTAAACAATTTTTTTTTTAACTCAGCCCCTAATTAAGTTGGAGACATGAAATTTTGCATACTTATAGCTGAACTCCTCACATCAAACGAAAAATAATAAAATTTTGAAAAAGGTCTAATACTTAACCCTCTGGGTTGTAACTTATGTATTTTAAGCAATTTTTCTAACTCATTCCCTAACTAAGTTGGAGACTTGAAAGTTTGCATACTTATAGCTGAACACTTGCGATAACACGATAAATCATAAAATTTTGGAAAAGTTTAATATTTAACCCTCTGGGTTCTTTACTGGGTTAGTTACTTTTTTTAGAACAGAGAGATATATAAAAATGAGAACTTTGCTATCTATCTGTTTGTAATTCTATAAAAAGCCCCAATTTGGAAGCCAAAATTGTGAAAAGATACGTACATGTGTATTAAAACATGGCCGAGGCAACTAAAGTAATCCGGAATCGAAATAATTATAGTTAATTTTTGATTAATAAAAAACCACCAATTTAACAGCAATTTCTTATCAAATTTAAACATTTTTCGTTATAGCAGTTGCCAACAATTAAAAAACACAATAAAATTATTACTACTACAATTAATTTTCTACTGCAAGATTTCCACGTGAAAAATGAAAATGAAATAAATAGTTTGCCGAATTTAAAAAAAGGTGAATATTACGTCATAACTTTTCTATTGCAAGATATTCACGTGAAAAATGAAAATGAAATAAATAGTTTGACGAATTTAAATCAAAGTTAATATAACTTCATAACTTTTCTATTTCAAGGATTCCACGTGAAAGAGGAAAATATTACGTCACATTGGAAATATAAAGGACGTGGTGGATATAGTATAATGTCATATGAGTGTGAAAAATGTATTGAAGCATGATAAAAATCCGATTAGAGAAATATTGGCGTATTTTAACATTATTGCTCCAATTATAAATTGAAATAAGTTCATTTATAGCTGTATTATTTTGCGTCTGTTATATGCATTTTTATATAGCGTTTTCATATGATTCATTCATACAACATTTCGACTGCTTTTTTTAATATTTGTTTTGTGTTGTATGTTAAATTTTGAAATTGATTTTTCAGAACAAACATCCTTCAAATTCTGGGCAACGCCGGGCACTTTAGTTTGTAACAGATAAATGGCTTTTGTATCTGTACAACTAATGCTAATATTATAAAGTGTATAATAATTTTAATGCTTGTACGTTTGTGAGGTGTTATCTCTGAAACTACATAGCCAACTTAAAAAAATGTTGGTGGCCATCTCTGCTCAGAAAAAAAGACTATTTTATCTCAGTGCAAGAACCTACATCGCTGCAGGAGCAAAAAAGTTCAAAATTGCGATTCCTGCGATATTGATTGGGTTAGAAACTTTAAATTTGGTGCGGTATTTACTTTTAAGATGTAAATACTTGTAATGAACGCTCTTTAAAGGGTTCAATTTGACGGATAAACGTAAAAATTTCTAGAAAGGTTCTAAACTATGATTTATTTGGAATACTGAAATTTTTGGGATACTGTTGGGGTTAGAAACTAGAACTTTGGCATGGTAGTAATTAAAAACATGTAAATGCTCGTTGTAGAACGAATTCTAAAAAATCGAAAGACTAAACAAAGCTGAAAAAGATCTAAAGATGATCTAAGTAACGAAGTACATGGAATTGTTAGGAATATAAACATGAAAATTGACATGGCTGTATTTATCATGACGTAAATTCTCGCAATAGAACAATTTCTAAAAATGTCGCTATATAAAACAGTGCAGAAACAAAAAACTTTCGAAAATTTTCTGTTTCTGTGTTACTGCTGAGCCCAAAAAATTGAAATTTTGCTTCGGGTTAGTTTTAAAATATACAATTGTCTCTATGAATGGTTTCTAAAAAATTTAAAATTTAAAAAGATGAAATTAACGGAAGGTGATCTCAATTACCATTAATTTGGAATTAATAGGTACAGCAACTTTAAATATTTCATAATGCTGCATTTCCTCCGCAAAAGATGCAATTTAAATGCAACAAAACTGATAGATACCCACCTAGTACACTGCTCAAAACAATTAAAGGATATTTGAAGTTTTATATAAAATAAAGATATAAACGAAATTTTTTTTGCCGAAAATAGAAGAAGAGAATCACAAATGCAAATTTTTCTGGTTTTCAAACTGTGGAGTATGCAAATTTTGAGTTCGACGTCAAAAACGTCGCTTCAGCGGCAGCGAATGAAATTTTACTTTCAACTGGATAAAAGAGAATGAAGACAAGGATGATCGGCATTCAGTGATTGTTTTGTTTCGATGAGTACGATGTCTCAGCGAAGTCATTTGACAGATTCAGAAGCTTTGAGAATTGTTGGTAGGTTAGAAGGGAGCCAAACTCAAGCCGAAGTAGCGCAAGCCATTGGAGTGTCACAAAGTGTCATTTCCAGGATCTGGAACCGTTTTTTGGAGAGTGGATGTGCAGGCCGAAGACCAGGGCAAGGTCGTAGACGGGCAACAATGCCCAATGAAGATCGGTATTTAGCGTTAACAGCTCGGAGACACCGAACCATGAACGCTACTCTTCTCCAACAACACCTTCGCTCGGCTACAGGCACCACGATTTCAACTCAGACTGTCCGAAACCGGCTCCATGCTGTAGGTCTGTATGCTCGCCGACCGATGGTATGTGTTAGATTAACATCAAGGCATCGTCGCGACCGCAGGGAGTGGGCAACAGAGCATGTCAACTGGAGGAGAAATGAATGGAGCAATATTCTGTTTTCTGACGAGTCCCGTTTTTCTGTGCATCCGGATAATAGGCGTATTTTCATCTGGAGGGACCGTGGCAGTAGGAATAATCCTGCGTTCGTGCACGAAAGTGTCAGATTTGGCGGTGGAGGAGTGTTGGTGTATGGTGGCATCTCCATTGACGGGCGCACTGACCTCTACATCATTTGAGATGGAGCTCTGACTGGTCGCCGATATAGGGATGAGATCCTCAGACCTATTGTAGTCCCTTACGCTGCAGCAATCGGAGATAACTTCATTTTAATGGACGATAACTGCAGGCCACATCGTGCAAATCTGGTGGAGGATTTCCTTTTCGAGGAAGGAATCGTTCGAATGGAATGGCCAGCGTGTTCTCTAGACATGAATCCAATCGAGCACGTTTGGGACGCTCTAGGAAGACGAGTTTCTGGCCGCCAACAACCCCCACAAACTCTCCAAGAACTGGAAAGAGCTCTTCTGGAAGAGTGGGGCAGAATACCCCAACTCGTCATTAATAGCCTCATTGAGTCCATGCCTCAAAGGTGTTCAACGTTGCTGGCCGCCCGTGGAAACAATACCCCCTACTGAAAATGATTTTCTTTGAAGAAAGCACCTTTTCTTATTCTTTTTTTCTCATATGCACAAATTGTGTTTTTTTCCTTTAGTACACAAATGCGCAATAAAATGCATTTTTTTCTGCCAAACATGTGTAATTTATTCTCATATAACCTACTATGTCTGTCGACCATGTATCAATCAGCTAAACAGTTTACCAGATACAAAATCCACCTAAAACTGCAATATTCTTTAATTGTTTTGAGCAGTGTATTAAATAAATTGTGTATATATTGAATAAAAACCTGTATGAAACAGTGAGTAGGTTGCCCGAAAGTACTTGTTAAAGTGTTTCTTCTCTAGGCTTTTCTCTCTCTCGCCAAGGCCACTAATAGAGGGAAGTGCCGTTTTAAATGTGAAATGAATTTTTTATCCGATTCATTTTTCTAGACATTTTATCATAAGGTCATATTCTCAATTATCATTAGTAGATTTTTTATATATTAACTTATTCTGGTGAAATTTCATAATCGGATTCATATTGGCGTATGTTAGCTTGCATGATTTGCTGAATAAATGTGTATGGATTTGTAAATTACTTCAAATGACACTTTGACAGCTCAAAAGTTATGCAGACGATATATTCAGATCTTGTGTCATACTTTATGTTGTAATCGTTATCGATTTCTTTTATTTAATACATGCTAAATACAGCTCAACTTGTGCAGAGTATGTTTGAAAACAAAACAATACAGCGTATGTAGTGGCCAGCATACACTCATCATTTAAATCCGATCGAGCATATCTAAAACACACTCTAATGAAGCATTGCATGCCACTGTTGATGTATTCGGTACTTTGATACTATATCATATTTTGAGGAGAGAATTCCTTAAATGTTATCGTAATACTCATTGCATCCGTGAAAGACAGATATTGTACAATATTAACTATTCCGGGGGTGCACACACCATATAAAGTATATTCATTTCTTTTTAAACATCATATATTTGTCATTTAAAGTTACTCAAATTGGTGCGGAGCGTCTTATTATGCTCTTAACATCATTTTATACAGTTAAAATTCCGATATAAGTAATTTAGTGCTTCATTTTCTATTTTACTTTTAATATATTGCGTACTTTCAATTTTATATCCATGCATGGCTGTCTTGAATGGTTTGATTTCCCATTTTTTTAAACAGTGTATACGAATTTATATGTAAGATTTTGTAATTCTACGATTCGTTTATTTTCATCATTTCAATTTATCGCAGTATTTGGACAATTAAAGATAACATCTCATTTTCTTTGCTTCCACATGTTATTATTAAATCTATGTTCTCAGCAATATCTCTCTGACTAATCCCTCTGAGGGAAGTCCTAGTTATGTCCATTGAATGGGATTATAACCCAGAAAAAAATATTACCGGTGGTTGATTTTCTATTTTTAGTGTCCCCTGCCCAATCAGAATCGGCATACGCGATAAGTGTTGGTGGTTTATTTTTGCTTATGGTTAGGCAAAGGTTTTTCGTGCACTGTAGATAAATAATAATTCTTTTGCGGCTTTCCAGTCCTTTTCACGTGGTGTTGCACTTCTCATACTAAGTATATTTACTGGTGCCATAATGTCGGTTCGAGTGACTGTGGCGATATACAAAAGCGAACCGATCGTTTGCCAAAACTTTGTATTGTTCGGAAGTAAATTGTCGCTATCTTCTAATTTATAGAAACCTACTTCCAGCGGTGTACCAATAGGTCTTGCGTCTGTTAAATTTAACTTTCTAACCAAATCTTCTATTTTCGACTTTTGGTTTAATTTGTAACCATCATTGGTTTTGATTATGTTGGTTCCTATGTACTGACTTATTTCATCTAAGTCTTTTACTCCATACTCATTTTACAATTGTTTTATTACATCTTTAATTATTTCACTTTTACTCGCGATTAAAATATCGTCAACTTAGACGATGATATAAGTGAAATTTTCCTTTTCTTTTCTAGTAAACAAACATGAGTCAGCAGTGCTTTGCACAAAATTCGTGTTTTTTTTAATGTTTCTGCGATCTTTTTGTGCCAAGCTCTACCTGCCTGCTTTATGCCGTAGATAGTTTTATTCAGTTTACACACTTCGTTTTCACAATTTTTTTTTATAAAACCCTCTGGTTGTTTCATGAAAATTTCTTCTTCTATTTCGCCGTGAAGAAATGCAGTGTCAATGTCGATGTGTTGACCGGTAAGATTTTTATATGCCGCTGAGGCCAAAAATGTGCGGATTGTTGTGTGCGAAACTACGGGTGCAAAGGTTTCATCATAATCTCCGCCGTACTTCTGATTGTATCCTTTCGCTACTAAGCGGGCCTTATATTTTTGTACATTTCTTAAATTATCTAACTTTCTCTTAAAGATCCACTTACAACCAATAATTTTCTTATTTGGTGGGGGATTCACTAAGTCCCAAGTTTTATTTTTCTTTAGTGAGTTGATTTCTTGTTGAGTGGTTTTGAGCCAATTTTCTTTTTCTACTGGGTTGTTCATGTTTGTTATGTCATAAAAAACGGTTGGTTCGAATGTGTCATTTGTTTTGACGTGACAGACATATCTGTCTGGTGGTACTCCTCTATTTGATCTCTCAGACCTTCTCGGTTCTACGTCGGGTTGTTTGGACGCGGTTGGTTCTTCGTCCGAGTTACTTAACTCTGTTTGAATGTAGTTGTTGTCATTGTTTGAGTTTTCTACCTCTTCGCTTTCTTTTAAGTTGTTCACACTATTTTCTATAAATTTAACTGTTCTCGCTATTACTATTTTGCTTTCTGTTGTAAATATACGGTAACCCTTTGATTTGTTGTCATACCCCACAAGTATTCCTTCCTGTGCTGTATCATCTAATTTGTTTCGCTGATGTTTCTGTATATATGCATAAGCTTTACAGCCGAATGTTCGTAGGTAGTGTAAGGTGGGTTTTCGGTTGAACCAGATTTCGAACGGTGTTTTGTTTGTTATTTTGGTTGGTAGTCTATTCTGCAGGTGATTGGCGGTATTTATGGCTTCTCCCCAGAATTTTCGAGGTAAGCCTGTTTTGGAGAGTAGACTCCTGGTCATATCTAATAATGACGTATTCTTTCTTTCAGCTACGCCATTTTGGTTCGGACAAAATGGTACCGTAAATAGATGTTGGATACCTCTTGCCCTTAATTATTCTTCCGTTTGTTTTCCTAAATATTCCCTTCTATTATCGGATCTAATAGCTTTAAGGAATCTGCCGAATTGGATTTTCACCAAGGCTATATAATCTTTTAACTTATCGCGAACTTCATTTTTATGCGAAAGCAAGTAAATTACTGTGAATCTTGAATAGTCATCTATAAAAGTGACGAACATTGTTTTACCGCCGATAGTGAGTGTAGCGATAGATGTGCACACGTTCGTGTGTATCAGATCAAGCACTTTGTCTGTTTTGGGTCTGTTTGTTGATTTCGGATATGTGGCATCACTAATTTTAGTTTGGATACACATTTCACACAATGCATTATGATTACAGCTATTTATTTTTATACCTTCTGCTAAGTATTTATTTATTAGTTCTTTTATCGTATTATAGTTACGATGGCCAAGCCGTCTGTGCCAAACTTCTATGTAATTTTTATTTTTACATTGATATGTAATGTTTACTTTATTGGTTTCAGCGCTTTCTAATAATTCGACTTGATATAAATTATTTTTCATCCTTGCTTCAAGATAAATATTCCCGTTTCGGGATAATGTGCATTTTTCTTTATCGAAAATTAATTTATAGCCATTCTGTGTTGCTTTACTTACCGATATGAGGTTCGATTCTAATTCTGGTACGTATAATACCTCTTTTAATGTGATTGTATTTACCCCTCCATCGGATGTTTTTGTTTTAAATGTCGTTTCACCTGTTCCGTGTGAATTCAGCGTTTTACCATTGGCAATGATGACTGTCGTTTTTTCAGTGTTGTTAAACTTAGTGAATGCATCTTTACTGTTTAGAATGTGTGTCGATGAACCTGAGTCGATTATCCAGGTTTACCTGGTTTCTGGACTAAAAAAGCTGCGTCGCTGCCTTCTCCTGAATCGCCCTGTGTTTTGTTAATCCGAGTTGGCTCTGTTTTACTGTTTTTGTTTTCTCTATACTAGTTTGCGTCTTCATAACATAACGATGATGTGTAATACTTGGGTTTGTGCGGCTGTTGTTTTTGTGACGGCGAGTAAGTGCTTCTGTTCTTAAGATGCCAGCACTCCCTATATGTATGGCTTTTTAATTTACAGTATGTACATTGTTTGTCCTTTTTATTGCAGTGTTCATTCGGAATCTTTTTATGCGTTTTAAATGCTTTTGCGGAATTCTTGCTCTGATCTGTGTTTTCTAAACGTCTTGTATATTCATCAGTGAGTTTTCTTTTAATAAACTCTGAGTTAAGTTCATTTTCTGGACGGGCCTCCAGTGCTATAATCAAAATATTATAGCTAGGTGGTAATGAACAAAGTAATAGAGCTGAAATGTGCGAGTCGTTAATGGTTTCCCCTATATCTGAAAGTTTATCAACGAGTTCTAAAATATGTGTGATGTGTTTTATTAGATTACCGTTTTCTGGGAGTTTTGCTCCGTATAACTTTCTCAGCAAATAGAACTTGCTTGAGAGATTGGCCCTTTCATGGATTGTTTTTAAAGCTTACCAGGTTTCTCTGGCAGTGGTTAAGTGCTTAGCATGCACGATTTGTGAGTCGTCGATACTCAAGTTGATAATTGCACGTGCTTTACGTCCCTCTTCGTCCAGTTCGTGGTTATCGGATCTGGGGGATTTTATGTTATAACATCAAACAATTCTTCTTTTATTAAAATCATTTCTACGCTAAATTTCCAATTTGCGTAGTTATGCGAATTTAATTTTTCGACAATTTGGGCGTCTTTGATCCCTGCAATGTTTACTCTTGTTACTTCTTTATTTTTGTGACCAGCCTATTTCTCTTTTTTATTTATTTACTGTAAAATGTTAGATTTCCTTTTTTTTTTATTCACAACCAACAAATTGTTCATTCACTAATTATTTAAATGTTCATTTCATAAAACATAAATATTCAAATGTTTCTTTTTCATTCACCTTTATATTTCTGGTACAATAACATTCACTTTTTTATTATTCAATGCAGCATCCTTTTTTTTTTTTTTAAATTCAGAACAAGAATACTTTTAATATTTATAATCTAAGTCACTATATAAATTTTTTCTTCTTTTTCGCTAAACATGAGCACTACATCTGTCTCATTAATCTATTCTGTTGGAGTTTTAAGTGGCGTGTTAAGCCAAAACACTCGATTCTCGGTAGCAGGAGTTCGCTGTCTCATATTTAAACAAATAAAAAAAATAAATCTCCTTGTGGCTATGCTGCTTTTTATAATGGAAATAATTAAAGACGCTTACCTTAAATTCACCAATATCGCGATGACTCGTATAACATCATCCGTGTGGCGAGGCGAGGGATTATCCAAGTGCTTCTTAAATTATTTTATTTTTTGTGAAGCATTATTTATCTGTTAAGGAACCTTTGAGAACTTATATATATATATCCATCGGAAGCTGTAATATAATTTGGATTAGTGTTGTGTTATGAAGGTAAAGAAAGATCCAAATTTTAGGTTTAAATACTTACAATTAAACATATTACTGGAGTATAAGAAACTCCGTGTTAATAGAGAGGCTATACATGATTAAAAGTGTGGAATACATAAAGCTGCTAAAAACATATTCGCAGCTTGGAAAAAATATATAATCAAAAAAAGCATTTATTAATAAAAATGCGATAATCTAATCAGATATTTAAAATGATACAATTACGATATAGGGCAAAGTGCGCAAGTTACGTTACAAGTGGGTATGTGCGCAAAGTTACGCTAATTTCTGGCTTCAAGAAACGACTAATAATAAGGTATGCAGTTTTACGCTACTTTCACCATTATAGGGGTATCACTTTCATCTGTTCAAAGACATGTAATCTTAGATTATTTATTAACCCTCCGCCTACCAGACGGGTTCAATGGACCCGACAGGAAGAATGGAATTAGCTCAAATATAGTAAAATCCAACTGAATGTGATAAAATTAAGATTTGGTTTGTAAGTTCGTATTTTTCGAGCTAAGTTCGTAAAAATTTAGAAACTGTTGGAAACAATAATATGAAATGTGTTTCGTCTTTCGTTTGTGAAATGTGTTTCTTCGTTGTTTGTGAAATATGCAGCAGGTGTCGCCACTTTCCGGGCTAACGTCAAACAATTCTAATAGACTGGAATATCACCCTTAATAATCATATCTTCGTTTTGTTCCTCATAGAAGGCAGCACTAAAAAACTTTGAAAGACACTAAGAACAGAATATCCTAATTTGAAGTGCCAGAACAATAGCTTCTGATAAGATCAGCGTTTTTCTTTCTAAATTAAAAACTGTTGAACCAAGGCGTCGTGCCTATACTCTTGTAACCCTTTTTTTTTCTCAGATCTGGGTTTAGCATCTGTGTGATGAAGACGTAATTTTGTCTTCTCATTTTTTGCATTCTTTTAATCAGGGAGCGATGTTTAGCTCCTGAAGAATGCAGTTAACTCCAAATCTAGATCATTTAAGTGTGTATTACAGTAATAATCAAGAATTTGTATCGTGTATTAATCATTTATGTTTCTATTAAATTTAGTTAGTCTTCTTTAAAAGTGGAAGTCTGCATCACTACAAGGAATTCAGCACATAATACACTTTCTAATAAAATATACCTTTCAGAGCTTCCACAAAATAAAGTGCAACCAGTGTGTCTCGACGCTCCAGCATTTACGCCCATACAGGTAAGAAGAATTTCATTTTCTCTTACAATATAGTTCAATTGAAATTAACTTTAAATTAAAATAATTGTTTGAGAACAATTACATAAAAGAAAGGCCTTTTATTAAGCACTCACGACCTGCAAAAAACTAATAGATTATGTAGTACTGAAAATGTGAGAAAAAAAGGGGCTATAAAAATAATAAATATTAAAAGTAATAAGTAATATACTGGATAATATTGATTGATATTTAATATAATATTATTGAAATGATAACAAATATCAAATAGGATAATTTTAATAACATTGAATGAATATAATATTGCTGAATAAAGTGACATAGTACTGAAAGTATATATACGAAAAAAATTGAATATATTATATATATATAAGTGATCATTGACTGTTAATAATAAGAAATTTAATATAAAGAAATATTATACGGATATCAATATCATATTGTGTGATAGTGTGACATTGTTAAACAAATATATGCAATACATATAAATATATAATTGAAAAAAAATTATGGCAATTTCTACCGCCAAGAAAATATCGTTAGTAGAGAAACTTAATGATAATAATTACGACCTGTGGGTATTTTGCGTAGAAATGCTGCTCGCTAGAGACGACCTTTTTAGTTGCGTCGTCGAGACACCCCCACTAACTCCAGATGATAATTGGCGTAAAAAAGATGCTAAAACCCGTGCTACAATAAATTTGTTTATAGACGATTCTCAGATTGTCCATATTAAGCATTTAAAAACTGCTAAGGCAATCTGGGATACCCTTAAGACAGTACACCAGAGATCGACCTTATCCTCTAAGTTACTTTTATTGAGGAGACTCTATTCAAAAAAATTATGCGACTGTGGAAATATGAACCAACTTATAAATGATATATTAACACTGCGAGATAAATTATACGCCATTGGGGAGGAAATCCCCGAGACTCACATCGTCGCACTTTTATTGTGCAGCTTACCAAAGTCGTATGACCCGTTGATTATAGGTCTTGAAGCCTGAAATGAGAGCGACTTAACCCTAGAATTCGTGAAGAATAAACTGTCTGATGAATACAGACACAGGAATGAAAACTAAGGAACAAATCCACACACGCGTGAAACTGCATACAAAATAACTAACAAACAGAATAAAAGTAAAAAATATTGTGGATACTTTAAAAAACAGGGGCACACAATAAATGAGTGTTACCATTTAAAAAATAAAAACCAGCATAATAATTATACAAGAAATGACTGGAACAGAAACAAAGCATTCAACAGTCCGAACACCTATTTCAATAACACAAATAGTCACAAAAATGCCCAAAACAACAACAAAGAAACTTCAAACTTTTGCTTTGGAAGCAAAGCCGAAACCAACGAAAATGAAAAAAGCTTGATTGCCCCCAGTGATAACAAATCACCAGAAGAAAAAATTCTTGAAAACGAACCTGTTACTGCGAACAGAGCACAAACATCGATAGCAGATACATACATTATAGATTCCGGATGCACAAGGCATGTGGTAGCAACAAAGCAAAATATACAAAACTTTATGCCAGGAAACTTTGGCGAAATAACCATTGCGAACGGAAAGCGGCTATGTTCACAAGGTCTGGGAGACATAAACATAAATACAGACTCACAAAATTCCATAACTCTTAGAAATGTATTATACTGTCCCGAATTGCAGAGCAATCTTTTATCTGTCAAAAGAGCCACAGAGAATGATATTAAGGTAATATTCGAAAAACAGAAATGCTCATTCGTAAAGGATAACCAAACAATTCTAACGACAAAATTAAATGATAATTTATATGAGCTAGAACACAAGAATGACTACGGATATAACGCGCAAACCCAAACATCTTGCGACAATAAAAATTGCATATCCATTTGGCACAAGAAGTTAGGACATAAAAATTTCGAAGCAATAAAATATCTCACAAACATAAATTAGCCGAGGGCATAGAAATACACAATTGTAAACATGAAACTGCTTGTAAAGAATGAATTGAGGGCAAACTATCAATCGCACCCTACCCCAAATCCGCCACAAACAGATCAAAGGAAATATTAAATTTGTTCCATTCAGATTTGTGCGGGCCGATGCGAACGCAAACATTCAGTGGGAAAAAATATTTTATAACCTTTACCGATGACTATAGCCGATTTACAATGATATATTTGATTTCGCATAAGTCAGAAGCGATAACAAAACTTAAAGAATTTGTAGCACTAACGAAGAACAAATTCGGAAAAATTATAAAAGCGATCAGATCCGATAATGCAAAGGAGTATCTAGAAGGTAGCTTTGAGAATTACCTGACAGAAAACGGCATAGAACACCAGTTAAGCGTCCCATATTGTAGCCAGCAGAACGGCGTTGCCGAACGTAAAAATAGAACTATAGTCGAGATGGCGCGCACCATGTTATCTGACGCGAATTTACCAAATCACTTTTGGGGCGAGGCCGTACTTACAGCGACATACCTGATAAATCGGTTGCCCACCAAGGCAAACGAAAATAATAGCACGCCTTACGAGCTGTGGAATAACAGGAAACCTAATTTATCGAACATACGGACCTTCGGATGTAAGGCATATGCCTATGTCGAAGAATCGAAGAGATCCAAATTTGACAAAAAGGCCGTTGAAGGTATTCTATTAGGATACGATAACCGAAGCAAAGGGTACAGAATACACACAGGGGAAAACAACGTAATAATATCGCGAACTGTAAAATTCTTTGAGAACGGAGTAAACGAAATTGATGAAAGCAAAAATGACGCGAAGACATCTACTGAAACAGTAGAGATTGAGCTAAATAATGACGAACAAAATCAAAACAATACTCCGCAGCAAAGCACCGCTGAACAACCGCGGAGATCACTAAGAAGCAACAGAGGTGTCCCCTTTGACCGCTTCGGAATAAGCACGAATATCTGTAAAGTACAAGATCCGAAAAACTGGGAAGACGTAAACAACATCAGAGACGCTAAAATTAAAAATAAATGGACTGAGGCCGCGATGAGGAAATTAGGTCACTAAAGAAAAACAATACTTGGGAACTGGTGAACCCGACACCGGGAAAACGCACCATTGGCTGCAAATGGACATTTAAGACAAAATATAATGCCCGCGGAGAAGTAGAGAGGTACAAGGCGCGACTCATCTCGAAGGGATATTCCCACAAATACGGAAGCGACTATGATGAAACATATGCACCAGTGGTGGCTGGTAGCGCACACCACAATCAGAAGCTTCCTGAATGCCACCATGTATAAAAATTTAAAAATTACTCACCTCGACGTAAAGACAGCATTCTTACATGGAGATTTAGACGAGGAAGTCCTAATGGCTCAACCCGAAGGATATATAGTAGAGGGGGAAGAAGAAAAGGTATGCAAACTAAGAAAGGCAATATATGGCCTCAAACAAGCCGCGAGGGCTTGGTACATAAAAATCAATAAGTCGTTAAGAAATTTAAATTTTAAAGAATGTGATTCAGATCAGTGCTTGTATAAGAGGAATGAAAATGGGGGCATTTCCTATATAATCGTATATGTAGACGACATTTTAGTCGCTGCAAGCGAAGAAAACACGCGCAATATACACGCGGAGTTATCTAAGGAATACGAAATAAAAAATCTTGGGGAAGTATCACAATTTCTTGGAATAAATATCAAAAGGCTAGACAACGGAAACCTTGAGCTAGACCAAGAAAATAAAATCAATGAAATAGCGGAAAAATTTAAATTGACCAACTCTAAACCCACTTATACACCCATGAGCACAGATTATTTCAATATAGACCCACACAGTGAACCGCTAAATGATAACAAACAATATAGGCAGGCAGTGGGAGCACTCCTATACATAGCCACGTTGACCAGACCAGACATAGCTGCTACAGTTAACATTCTGGGAAGGAAAAACGAAACTCTCAGAAAGGCTGACTGGGATGCAGGGGAGAAAGTAATCAGATATCTGCGCACTACAAAGTACCTGAGACTAATCATAGACAAAGAAAAGCCACCCATACTAACAGTATACAGCGATTCGGACTGGGCAGGAGATCGAGAAGACAGGAAGTCCACAACCGGGAACGTATTAAAATTAGGGAACAATCTCCTGTCCTGGACATAAAAAAAACAAAACTGCGCCGCTTTGTCCATCGCAGAGGCAGGGTATATCTTTGTTTCGAACGCGACTCAAGAAATCCAATGGATAATTAATCTACTAAAGGATTTAGAGTTACACCAGACTTTACCGATTACAATATATGAGGACAACACCGCCTGTATAAAGCTGAGCGATAATGATAAACACCAATCTCGGGTGAAACATGTGGATATAAAATATCATAACGTGAGACACTTAAAGGAAAACGGTGTCATTACACTAGTATACTGTCCTTCCAAGAGAATGATAGCGGACATTCTTACCAAGCCAATCCCCAAACCTAATTTTGAGAATCTGAGGAATCAACTCCAACTTCTCCCACCGCAAGATTCAAACGAAAAGGGGGAGTGTTGGAAACAATAATATGAAATGTGTTTCGTCTTTCGTTTGTGTAATGTGTTTCTTCGTTGGTTGTGACGTATGCAACTAGGTGTCGCCACTTTCCGGGCTAACGTCAAACAACTCTAATAGACTAGAATATCACCCTTAATAATCATATCTTCGTTTTGTTCCTCATAGAGGGCAGCACTAAAAAACTTTGAAAGACACTAAGAACAGAATATCCTGATTTGAACTGCCAGAACAATAGCTTCTGCTAAGATCAGCGTTTTTCTTTGTAAATTAAAAACTGTTGAACCAAGGCGTCGTGCTTATACTCTTGTAACCCTTTTTTTTCTCAGATCTGGGCGTAGCATCTGTGTGATGAAGACGTAATTTTGTCTTCTAATTTTTTTAATTCTTTTAATCAGGAAGCGATGTTTAGCTCCTGAAGAATGCAGTTAACTCCAAATCTAGATCATTTAAGTGTGTATTACAGTAATAATCAAGAATTTGTATCGTGTATTAATCATTTATGTTTCTATTAAATTTAGTTAGTCTTCTTTAAAAGTGAAAGTCTGCATCACTACAAGGAATTCAGCACACAATACACTTTCTAATAAAATATATCTTTCAGAGCTTTCACAAAATAAAGTGCAACCAGTGTGTCTCGACGCTCCAGGTTTTACGGCCATACAGGTAAGAAGAATTTCATTTTCTCTTACAATATATTTCAATTGAAATTAACTTTAAATTAAAGTAATTTTTTGAGAACAATTATATAAAAGAAAGGCCTTTTATTAAGCACTCACGACCTCCAAAAAAACTAATAGAAACAAAATAAATAACTAGATAAAATGTGATAAAATACACATTACTAAATGATGTACTACGTTAAAAATATCAAAATTACACAAAAATATACCTAAATCATATTTTATATTTTTAACCCCCTGACCGGCGAGCAAAAGGGCAAAATTGTAATGTTGTTTTCTCTGTAATTTAAAAAAAATGCTAAAAAAAAGATGTTTTTCCAACATGATCTAATTTGTTTTATTACGTATAGGCATATAAGCCTTGATAGTATTAATCATAACAATTTGTTAAAACTGGATAACATTTGTAGAATTATATTAATTTAAATAATACTTCTATTGCCGTGAAACCTGCAGCTAAGTAAACGGATATATCAGTTCACGGCAGTGAGAAGGTTAACGTAGTACATCATTTAGCAATGTGTATTTTATCGCACATTATCTAATTATTTAAATCGTACATGGTGTAATGGTACATGCCTTTATAATAAATCTAGAAACATTTAAAAAGAATAACGAATAAAAATTAGTGAATTCCAACTGCGGTTGGATGCATTATTGTAATTTTTGTACTTTTTTTTTCTTTTTATTTTGGGGGTAGTCTGATGGTTAGGGTATGTGCCTAACCTCAAATCACTGTTTTTGCGAAAATTTTCGACATTTCTTTTATTATCTTCCATAGTTATTTTATTATTAATACATTTCTATTAATACAGTTCAAGTATTTAGGATTCCAAAAATGCTTTACTTTTGGCTCTGCGATAATTAGAAGCAAAGTTGTAATCAGTGATGTAGTCGTAAAAAAAAACAGATGGTATATGCTGTAGGCAGAGGGTATACGTTAAAGTCATGAACGTCATGTCTAGGGTATACGCAATAGCTTTATTTGAGAAACATAGGGTATACGGTGCTTCTTAAAAAAATCCAGAAGGTATACGGCTTATACCCGCGTATACCCTCCACTACACCCCTGGTTGGAACCCAAATTATAAACGGGAATTGAACTGTCTGAAACCCGAAGTGACCTTTAAAGGGTCAAAACATCTCACAAGGTTTTTAAGATATTGAAATAAAATTTTATCACAAGGTTCTGCGTATCTATTGGTATATTATGAAGCAAAATACAGATCGTAAGTAAGTAGTTATTGAATTAAGAGCTATTTTTATTGAAAAATATATAAGTTTTGCTTAAAAAAAATCATGTTGTGTATACAATATTTATATTTGGTATATGTTGGTAAATTTAAGAGGTATTGCCAGGTACTAACTGACGCAGAGGTTGCGAGGCAGTTGCTCCGCCCCCTTCCTACCCCCCAATTGAGGGGCCCACCATGGGAGCAGGGATGTAGTGGAGGGTATACGGGGGTATACGCCGTATACCCCTGGATTTTTTTAAGGAACACCGTATACCCTCTGTTTCTCAAGAAAGCTATAGTATATGTACGCTAGGGTATACCCTCTGCCTTGAGCGTATACCCTCTGCTTAGAACGTATGCCCTCTGTTTTTTTTACGACTACACCCCTGCATGGGAGTAAACATGATTTTCGTTAAGAGAGTACCTAATAGTTAAAAATGGCCAAAATGGACTCAAATTCTTTTTGAAGAAAAACAAATTCCAAGATTTAGGAAAAGGGAATGTTGTTATCCCCTGCCCTTCGCCTATCTGTTTTTAGTACTCCATCCCCCCCAAAAAAATAAAGAGCTACATCATCAGAAAACTAATGATTAAAATTTTACTGTAGCAACTTAGTCGTTCATTGTTTACAAGAAAAATTAACTTGCGATGACCAACTGGGTGCGGTTTTTTTTTTAAATATCTTATGACATATGTAGATAATCAAAGGGGAAAGTTTGCAAACAAATACTTCCATCAATCAATTCATTACTTTTTTACTAGTTTCCTACTTGTTTTATAACTAATATCTTTCTTAATGTGGTGATACCCTGGATACAGATGTGAACTTTATTTGGTAAAAACTTTATGTGTATATACAAAAAGCATGAATTACTAGTCGCTTAAGCATAATTCACGAACTATTCCTGTGTATAGATAGAAGATTCCCCCCCCCCCCCCCAAATCGATGCTTACCCCGGGGTCCTAGATATTGCAAATCTTTTGCTTTATAATACACGTCTGCGATTTACTAATATATTGTTGAAAAAAAAAGAAATGAAATATATTGATTAGATTTTGTTACAGGAAGTCTGGCATAAACGTTAATTTTTATTAAAATTTGACTAAATATTGCCTAAATTTGAAAAATTAATAAAAATTAATTTTATTTCAATTCGTAGCTTTATTCCCTGTGTAGACTAAAAAAATACATGTTCCACAAAAATTTCGTCTTTTTTTTTCTTTTTAGAAGGGCTCAAAAGGTAGAAACACATACGTTAAAAACAGTAATTTGTTTATTTATTTATTTTTTAAAATAATTCAAGGTCCGATAAAGCGAAAGCCAGACATTGAACTTTCTCTCTCTCTTTTCAACTTTTAAATCCTGAACAATAGACGTTGGCGCTTTATTCCGCCGGGTATATTCAAAGCAGCAGAGGACAACAAAAACAGCTCACAGAACTGGTTCCTCATTCTATGAGAAGGAAAAGAAGAAAACACTTTCCGTGAAGGAGGATCATATACTTTTCTGGAGCGCCTTCTTGGCGAACATTATAAAATGAGAAGATTTTTCCAGAAATACAGGGCCAAAACTTGAATTTTTTTCACCAGGGGCAAGCATGAAATTTGGTGCCCCCCTTCCCACCTTTCCAAAATTTTTAAATGTATAAACAAAAGTTTTCGTTGCATTTTTTTTTTTTTTTTTTTTTTTTTTTTTTAAAGAATTGCTAGAAAGTGTATTTAATCTTAACATGTTTAGGTGGATTTCTTTAAAAATCAACCAGTTGCAACCATTTGGTTTAACTTACTAATAAAAGAAAGTTTCGCTCTATGTTTGTGTGCGTGTGTGTCTGTGTGATATGCAGGGCCCGATTAACCTCTGAAGCTATGGGAAGCACAGTATCAGTTCGGGGCCCTCTTCATTCGAAAAGTGTTTCCCAAATTAGACATACCGGAAATTCATTAATGCTACAAATATGTTTCAAATTACTACAAATATGATATTATTGGATTTTTTCAATTTTGATTGGTTGGACGATAATACTGCCTGTTAAAGTGACGACTTTGGTTGGTTGGACAGAGTGAGGAATTGTGATCATGTGGTTGAAACTGGTCTATTGTATGAAAAATTAGTTTTTTATGAAACACTTTTAAATATATATATACTAGGGGGCACCGCCCCCCCCCCCCCGCTCGCTACGCTCATCAACCCCCCGCGTAATCGCTTAACGATGCTATTCGGTATCGCGAACAATTCCTATTTTCTAGCCAAACCCAGATTAATGTTTGTGCTTAAAAATAATGTAAATAGTTCAATTAAGCTCTATTCATAAGCTAATGTTGGTTTTTGTTGCATTGAAATATCTAAATTTGTCGATTTCATGCAAGCAAGTAAACCCTATTGTATTCCAATGGGAGTCTATGGAAATTTGGCGAAATACTTCAAATAGCACCAAGTTGGCGTCACTTTTGGCGACTAATTTTGGTCGGCTAATTTGGTGATATATCGCCAAGTTGGCGGCAAACTTGGTGGCAGAGCCGGTCCCCGCCTTGGTAACCTCCCTTGTAGCATCATAAAGCTCTGACCAATCAGATGCATTTCACGGTATCTACGCAGATTTTCATTGGTCCAATTCCAAAATGTTACTTTTTTTTAATATATAGAAGGATTATATACATACAAATGAGTTAATAATTTGTAAAAAAAGAAAATAGAATTTTGGAACATAATAAATTCAATATAAAATTTGTCCCCCCCCCCCCTGTTTTTTCAATTTCTGACCCCTTCAAAATTTTCTAAGGGATGCACAAGCTTCTCGTGCCTATTCGGTAATCAGGGCCTGGTGCTATGGCTAAGACTAGCAAAATGTACTGGACGTACGAGGCTTCAGATTTTTGGAAGGCTAGCCCAAAGTATCTTCTGATGCACACGTGACTCAGAATTTTAAATTTCTAACAATTAGTTGAGTTATTAATTAAACATCGTACCTTACTCTCATCAAAAAGTCCAAATACCGTAATCAATTCGAAAAAATGTCGCAGTTAACCCTTTGACAATTTTTTTTTCAAAAAGGACCGCTTTTAGAAAAAGTTTTTCCCTCTTATTGCAACGCCGTTCCAAGACGCAATTTTAGACGTAACGACAAGCCAAAAATATTTTTTTTAACCTGAAACCCTCTTCAAATTGATGGTGTAATTGTTTTTTTAAAAATATGAACTTTAACCCTTTCAAATATACCGGCGAATGCAGGTCATTTTGCTTCTCACGGATAAGATATTTTTTCTACGCTAAAAGAAACTAAACGTCCGCATTTTAGCACAACCTTTTTAGAGCAACTCATCTCAATAGACTAGATTTACATCACCTACAAAAATTTCGAAATGTTCAGACGAATAGAAATATTTTTTACAAAATAAAATGCGCAAAAATTTCGACTAAATCAGTAAAAACCTGAGTGTTTCGTTGCGGTTTCAATCCTCCAGGGCGCAATTTTAGAGGTACCGACAAACCAAGAATATGTACTTAAAGCTGAAACCTTCTTCTAATCGATAGTGTAATCAGTTTTTTAAAAATAGAAATTTTAACTTTTTCAAATACACCGGTAAACGCAGGTCACTTCGCGCCTCACGGAGACGATATTTTCTCTACTCTAAAAGTAATTGAACTTTCTTATTTAAACACAAAATTTTTAGATCATCTGAATAGACCAGATTTACATCAGCTACAAAAATTTTGAAACGTTCGGACGCGTATAATTTTTTTTTTTTTTTTTACAAAATAGAATGTGTGAAAATATGGATGAAATCAATAAAAACCTGAGCGTTTTGTTGCGGATTCGCTCGCTTTTGGTACGCATAGACTCCAAAAATCAAATTACGCAAAATAGCATATAATTTCAATTCAGTATTTTTTCGCAATTTTTTTCATTTAAAAATATATATTCAGACAAAATGGAGTTAAAGATATAAAATAATACAAAATTGAGGTTCATTTAAGGATCATTCATCACGGGATCGGGCAACGCCGGGAGGATCAACTAGTATGTATATATATAATGCAAATCTTGCTATTACGATAACGTTTGAAATAATGAACCAATTTGAAGCTGATTGGGACAGTAAATCGATCTACCAATATCTTAGTTGAGTTCGTTAATCAAATATTTATCTGTTCTAGTTCGTGTACAGTATGGGTGCACAACCTTTTTAAGAGAAGGGCCACTTACAAAAATATTTGGGTTGTCGAGGGCCACATCAGTAACACAGAGAAAATTCTATATCGGAGAGGTAGGGGGGGGGGGGTAATAAGTCTTTATTCTTGATGGATAATTATTTTTTGTCTATAATAAAAATAAACAAACGGAAATAAATAATTGTATGAAGGAATGCAGGGCTTCGAGTTGACTAACGGTTCCTTATTGACAAATGGTAACTTTAAGAAAAAAAATTACACAAAATTTCTAAATAATTGAACGTTATTGAAAATTATATAAAAAAAATTATTGAAGAATAACTTCATTTAAAATAAAAGGAAACTTATTTTTGAAATAACACGGCATGATGGACTAATTATGCTATTATTTTCTGCGGATTATTAACAAAACTCGTTTTTTTGTTTCTTTTGTCAATCAAGTGCAACTGATTGCCGAAATTCGCGATTTTTTATCAACGACCGATTGACAGATTTCGCGGTAATTTTCCATTGGCAATTGGCAAAATTTGCAATCTTTTCAAACAACCAATTTGCTATACCTGCGATAAATTGACACAATTCGAATTTTTTTTTCAGCGATAACTTTTCAAATTCCGCGATTTTTTTTCCATAACGGATCAACGAAAATTGCGATTTTTTCCGCCCCCATCGAATTATTTCGTGACCTTTTTGTTCAGCGATCGATCTTCGAAATTTGTTTGAAAAAAGTTTTTTCCATGAACGATTGACAAAATTCGCGATTTTTTTTTTCATGTGTGATTGGCAAATTTTGCGATATTTTACATGACAGATTGACAATTTTTGCATTTTTTTTCCAATGACTAATCGTCGAAACGTGATTTTTTCCTTTATATCATCCTTATATTATATTGATGTAATTTGTGATTTTTTTCGCGCAATAAATTGGCGAAAATTGCGATTTCTTTTACGCGCACAATCGATGCAATTTGCGATTTTTTCCTGCGACCAATGGATTTCTATTTCATGATATTTTTTTGGGACCGACACACAAATTTTGTAATATTTTCCATGAGCTATCCACGAAATTCGCGAATTTTTGGGAAAATTCACGATTTTTTTTCACGAGCGTTTGACAAATTTCGCAATATTTTTGCGACCAATTGACAAAATTTGTATTTTTTTCTATAAATTGTCAAAATTCGCGATTTTGTTTTCGCGACAGATTGACAAAATCGCGATTTTTCCCCAGTCGATCAACGAAATTTGCAATCTTTGTTCCTCATCGACAAAATTCGTGATTTTACTGTGCCCGATTAACAAAATTCGTGATTGTTAACTGACTCTGATGAAATTTGTAATTTTCCCGCGGCGAATTGATGAAATTTGCGATTTTTTTCCGCAATAAACTGGCAAAACTCGCGATTTTTCCGTAGCCGACCAAGAAAGTTTGCAATTTTTCCGCAACTCCTAAGAAATTCGCGATTTTTCCGCGTCCGATCAACGACATTCGCGATTCTTAACTGACTCTGAAGAAATTTGTAATTTTTACGCGACAAATTGATGAAAATCCACATTTTTTTCTCGCGATAAACTGATGAAACTCACGATTTTTTCGCAGCCGGTCAACAAAATTTGCAATTTTTCCTTTCCACATCGACAAAATTCGCGATTTTTCTGTGCTCAATTAAAGAAATTTGAGATTTTTCCGCGCCGACTCGACAAAATTCGTGATTTTTCCTCCCGCGATCAACAAAATTCGAAAATTTTCCGCGCCCGATAATCAAAATTTGCGATTCTTAACTGACTTTGACGAAATTTGTAATTTTTCCCGCTGCAAATCGACAAAATTCGATTTTTTCTCACGATCAACTAACGAAACTCGCGATTTTTCAGCAACCGATCAAGGATTACATAATCGACAAAATTCGCGATTTTTAACGCTTCCGATAAACGAAATTCACGATTTTTAACTGACTCTGACGAAATTTGCAATTTTTTCAGCGGCAAATTGTCGAAATTCGCGATTTTTTCTCGCGATAAACTGACAAAACTCGAGATTTATCCCCAGCTGATCAGCGAAATTTGAGATTTTTCTGAAACTCATCGATAAATTTCGCGATTTTTCCGAACTCGATCAACGAAATTTGCGATTCTTAATTGGCTCTGATGAAGTTTGCAATTTCTTCCCGGGGCAAGTTGACGAAATTTGCGATTTTTTCCTGTGACATATGGACAAAAAATTGCGAATTTTCCAGTTATAAATTTGACGAAATTGTGTAAAAGAAAGAAGAAATTATATAAATTGTGATCGCGGGCCACAAGTTAACCTATGGCGGCCACTTTTGACCCGCGGGCCACAGGTTGTGCATCCCTAGTGTACAGGGACACACAAGGTTATAAAAAATACAAAAAACAAACAAAAAAAACCCATGCAAAATTTCTTCACAATAACGTCCGAAAAGCTGAACAAATTCAAACCAAATAGGAGAGTGCATTGATATTATAAGTATCTTGGATGAAATCGCTAATCAAGTGTTGTTTTGGCACCCGTACGAGGTTATCTAATTTAAAAACCTGCCCTGTTTAAAGCAAAGAGTACAAAATCAAACAAATACATTTTTACTTTGGCTGTCCGATTACATGACTTTTTTTTTTCTTTTTTAACGGAATTTAGTTATTTGTCTTTTGTATCGAAAGGCAAATCAAATCTTCCTTTCGTGCCTCCTCCTACGCTCGTGGACATACCCCGATTGCAACTCGCCAGTTTCGGCACTGCAGAAATATTAGTTTAATTGAAAAGTTCTGTCGTATTTTAAAATAGTGCTTTCGGAACCCAAATACTCTGCTTCAAGATAGATCCAGGATGTTTGATGTATCTTTCAGCTGTCGACGGGTTGATGCCTTTGCCCTAGTGAATAGATATGTTAGAGGTCTCCACGGTCCGGAATTTCTAGGCCCGGACCGAACGAAAGCCATCTTGGCCCGGCCCCGACAGGTCCCATTTGTATTTTCGTGGTTCACGGCCCAGCCCGTGCTAAAATAAGTAAAAACAAGCCCGCCAGGCCTGGCCTATGCAAAAATCAATGAAAACAGACCTGACTCAATTTCCACAGAAAATACCAATTTTTTTTAAACATACAATTGAGATTTTCTATACTGAATACATATTTATGGGAAAATTTAACATTATAGATTACCATATGTTCGCAAGCCACGGAATGCAGAATAGCATCAGTACCGGAACGCAATGTGGGGCCCAGTAATGTAAGACCGATTCTGGCCCGTCCGGATTCTGCTGATATAATTATACCCTGATTCAGACATGATGCAACTACCAATGCCGATCTTTACGCTGGACATGTTATATTTCTGCACTGATGTTCAATCAAGCATCCGCTAGTGCAGCTTATTTATACTTATCCTCGCCTCAGTTACACCCATTGAAAACTGTTTATATATTATTGGCTTAGCGTGATCCTTTTAAATTTTTTTTATAGAGCCGAATGCTTTTATCAGCTCGGCTGGGCCTGTTTATTTTTTCTATCAGCCCGGCCTGTTAAAAAATTTGTCTTTAATCCGCCGGCCAGGTGGAAATTTTCCCATTAGTATTTTGCTGGGCCGGTATGAGTCTCGGGCCAAGCCCAGGCCCGTGTAGACCTCTAAGGTGTGGGTTATCCAACATGGACTGCAAAATGTCATTATCGACATTGTATCTTGCATGGTCGTGCCGATCGATGATCTTCTTTTAGGCTGAATGAAATCTACGTAACGAAATTTGACAAACTACCTTTGACCGGTCCTAACATTTACTACTCCACTTCCCAATGTGCCACATAAATTTTTACATGCAACCGATGGGTTGCTTCCTTTCTGGAACTCATACCAAATACAATGTCTCAAATAAATGCACTTTATCCACGGACATCTTAATCACTCAGTACTTCACAACTAACTGATGCAGGATATTGAAAGTAGTCCTTTTATATCATGGATAGGTGCTCCAAATAATGAAAACCCACATGACACATTTTACCTGCTTGCTTTGAACTGATTGGTGCAATTATCTGCAGGTATTAAAATACCACAGAACTTTTGCATCAACTTAATATAACTTTGCATCAATTTAATTGTGCACACCAGTAGTTCTCAACCGGTGTGCTTCGAGAAGATCTCTGGTGTGTCATGAAAATTTTCAGTCACAGATGTAGGTAATTATACTATAAAATATATACAGGAACATGTATATATTGTATATACATGTATATAACATATTGTCCACTTTCAACGATGTCCAATGGCTAATTCCAAAACCCTTAGGCATAGACATATAGTTCCAATTGCAAAAAATGTTTTAAATGAGGTAAATAAATATTTTAAAAGAGATTTGGATCAATAAAACCTTTCTTTAAAAATCACGAAATTTAAATTTTTAACCCCCCACCCCACCAGCCCTATAAGTTACACTTAGTAAAAATATCCTATTACAGTAAGAAGTAAGACAAAAAAAAAAAAAAAAAAAAAAAAAAAAAAAAAAAAAAAGTCGTATTCTTCAACGATTAAACCTGGCGGAGTAAGCATCTTTTTCGCTACGAAACAGGGGTCATTCACAAATTTACTAGAAATATAAATAATCGTCATATATATAAAAGTAGTAGTTCATAGTAAAATTAACATATACAATTAACATATTACAATATAAATTTGAAATCTATTTTCACTCTAACATATAAAGAGAAATATACAACTTGTACTAAAAATATAAGTTTAAAAAAAAACACAGAATTGTTGTTAAACGAAATAATGAAAAGCAACAGTTGCAGTTTTTTAGAAAATGATTTATATTTTAAAATGTTATTAGATTATATAATCTAAAACTTAATACAAATTAAAGTTATCTTAAAACATGCTCGAAGTGACTTCCTTCAGCTGGAATGGAAAACTGTACACGGGGAATAAATCCTTCTAATAGTTAAAGCACTTTGTATACAATCGCTCGAAGCAGGCCCCAATTCAACTGTGTTCACATGCAGACAATTCGCATAAGTCATGCAATTCAAAGTTTCATAACTCGGTTAATTTTAGTGTTAGATAAATGAGACCCCCCCCCTTTTTTTTGTCGTACATGTTAGTGTAATAGGAAATTTTTACTAAATATCACCTATAGGACAGGGGTGCCTAATACAAATTTAAATTTCGTAACTTTTTAAGAAATGTTTTTATTGGCAAAAAATAACTAACGATTTAGAAATTAGCCATTGGGCACCGTTGAGAGTGGACACTCAGTATAATAACAGTTAACTGCTACTACTACTACTACTACTACTAATAATAATAATAATGATATTTCTGTAAAGGAATGCAATTTGAATTGATGCCATCTGGCAAGTGGTTTCTATTTGAATTTTTCATATACTTCATTTCCCCAAATAATCACTCGCATGCATAGGTAAGGGGGAAAATTGTCGAAATGAAAAACTTCATATCCAGTCACTGTATTTTTAACATTTGCATATTTGCTTATATGCTTAACGATTCGTCTTTTCGGTATTCCCCAATTTTTTTTCTTAATTTGATAAATTATTGAGCACATATTAAAACAGATTAAAATTCAATAAGTTACATTTCAATTTCTTCAATTTCGGATTTTTAATTTTTTTCAAATACAAGAGCCCGACGTATTTAAATTAATTAATAGCTTCTCAGAATTTCATTTTGTTTTATTTTAGAACCTCAATGAATGCCTATGAACGTCCTAGTCTTTTTGTAGTACAGTTGGATAAGAAAAAGGAAAGGCTAGTGAAGTTGAAATTTCCCCCACAAAAAACTGTAAGAAAACTATTTAACAAAACTATAACAAAATGAACGATGTACAAAATACAAATCAATAATGATTTCAATAATAATCAAAAAATGAATGTAATTAGAAGTGAATTAATGAATATGTAAATAAAAAAAAAACAAAATTAGGAGTACATACTGGTCTAAAAATACAAAAGGATTAATACTAAATTTGAAATAAAGATAAATAGAAGTACCGTTGAAGGAAATAATAACAAAATGAATAATTTACAAAATACAAAGCAATAATGATTTTACAAATAAATATGAAATGATGCAACGTAACAGAAGTGAATCGAATAGATAGAGAAATAAAAACAAAAGCAAAATAATGATTACGTGCTGATCTAAATACATATAAAAGCATTAATCATTAGTTCAAAATAAAGATAAACAGAAGTAGCGTTGAAGAAAATCCTAATAAAATATATTTTTTTTCAAATATTAAGTAATAATGAATTTACTGGTGAGCATAAAATGATGGATCAAATTTATATAGCTAACTAAAATAACAAAGTGGTGATTATATGTAGATTTAAATTATTGAAAAAATATTATGAATAATAAATTCAAAATAAAACTAAATAAATGTACTGTTAAAGAAAATAATATCAAAATGAATAATTAATAGTATATGAAGCAATGAAGGTTGCACAGATCAGCATCGATGCAATTAAATAAAATTGAATAAAATAGCTGTGTTCCCGGGTTGAGAAGTTATTCCTTAAAAATTGTATCACTCTTTGCGACTAGTAATCTTTATTTAATTACGACATGTCTGTCATTAAATAAAACGAAAATTACTATTTTGATATAGTGATATATATTTTGAATAAAAAAATTTATGAGCATAGCAATACTGACTTTTAAATGCATTAGTAAAAAAAGAAAATGGTGATTTCATTCAAGTGTAAAAATGTTTCGAATAATAACAATTTCAGAATAAAGCTAATATGAATAAGTACCGTTTGTGAAAATAATAATAAAATAAGTAATTTATAAAGCAAATGAAATATCTTTACACTGATGAGTGATGCAATGTAATAAAAATGAATCAAATAGATAGATTAATAAAATAGAAAGTAATGTTTATATAAAGTAAAAAATAAAACTCTGTTATTAAGGATAAACGTAAAATAATGCTAAATAGAAATAGTATTTATAAGAAAAAGCTAACAAAAGACTACTTTTTAATCGAGACTAATGAATGAGATTTGTTTTACATTTCATACTGCGGAAAGTGTAATATATGCAATTCCAAGATTTATTTATTTATTTTGCCAACAATTACTTTAAACTGATTTGCAATCGAACATTTTTTTCATTTTCCCTGTAAATGAATTCAGCTATTCTAAATTACGAGATCAAACTCGAATAGCGATATCCCCCCCCCCCCCCCTCCGGTCTTTTCTTTTTTCCCTTCCATTTTCGACAACGTACGAACAAATCCAAATAGCATAATTAATAGCAATCTAGAACCGGCTAACACAGTAACGTAAGTGACGTAAGTAAAATAAATAGTGATACAGCCACAAAAAGCTGAGGTACAATCAGATAGATCTCCGTATGAGGCGATCAAGCGGCTTCCGCCCCGCGGCCAGGTACAAAACTCGTTAAGTTAGGCATATTCCCGGCAAGTAGGGGCCTGGTCTGCGGTAGAATAATAATAATAATAATAATAACATATTCAGCTAAAAGCGATTGTTTTGCCATGACAGCGGTTTTTTCCCTATACAACTCGCTTTTGTGACCGGAAATTCGGTTCAAAACTTCAATTTTAACAGCATTGTCTGAAAAATCTTCTGCCTTTAGCGAAAAACGGAAAAAATAGTTAGATTACATGGTTTTATGATAAAAACAATTGCCAATTTGATACATTTTCGAACAAAAATGAATTTAAAAATATGACAGGAAGAAATCAGTTTGAATTGAGAGACTCGTGTCTCTTATTCCTCTTACTCATGTGTCTTACTAGTTCTCCTGCTATATGGCAAAGAAAAAACGAACACATTTTAAGTGGAATTGAGGGAGTTACAATTTTTATAGATGATATTGGGGTTACAGGAGAAACAACTGAAATTTATTTATCAGAGATTAAAGCAGGTATTGGAAAGATTAAGGGATTATAACATTAGGATAAATAAAGAAAAATCATTCTTTATGGCAGATGAGATTACTTATTGTAGTTATAAAGTTGATAAACATGGTATTCCTAAAACACAAGATAAAACTGAGGCAATTTTAAATGCTCCAAGACCCGTAAATGCATCTCAGGTTAAAGCTTTTCTAGGCTCAGTTACATATTATGCTAAGTTTGTACCAAACTTATCTACTATTGCAAATTCTTTAAATAATTTGCTTAAGAAGAATGTTAAGTTTAATTGTCTTAAGTTAGTTGGTCTTATAAGTGTGAACAAGCATTTAAAAGTATAAAAAAAGAAATTACTTCTGACAGGTTTCTTACTCACTTTAATCCTAAGTCACCTTTAGTTTTAGCTACTGATGCTTCTTCTTATGGTATCTCTGCAGTTCTTTCGCATATGATGCCAGATAACACTGAAAAGACTATTGGGTTTGTGTCCAGAACTTTGAATTATGCAGAAAAACGGTATAGTCAAGTTGATAAAGAGGCATTAGATATTACATTTGGTGTGAAGAAATTTTTCCAATATTTGTATGGCAACAGGTTTACCTTATTTACTAACAGTAAACCTTTAGTGTCTATTTTTTTCTCCTTCTAAAAGTATTCCTGTGTTATCGGCTGCTAGAATGCAAGGATATGCAATTTATTTACAAACGTTTCAATATGATATCCGTTATAAGAAAACTACTGAACACGGAAATGTTGATGCTCTTTCACGACTTCCTTTACGTAGTGAAGACCCTCAAATTCAAATGATGTAATTGATGAATCTGGAATTCTTCAAATTAATTAACTCTTAATTAATTAATTTTACCATTAACTTATAAATCTATTGCTTCAGCTACAAAATCTGATCCCCTTTTACGTAAAATTTTTCATCACCTCATTTCTGGTTCTGATATTCCTAAAAATTTACTTTTTGATGGTAAAGAAGGAGAATTTACTTTTCCACATAGTTGTATTTTAAAAGGATGTAGGGTAGTTATTCCAAAAATTCATAGAAACGAAATATTAAAAGAATTACACTTTGGTAATTTTGGTATAGTAAAAATGAAGTCTTTTGCCAGTAGTTTTGTATGGTGGTCAGGCATAGGCCAAGATATTGAAGATCTTGCACGAAATTGCACTATTTGTGTAAATTTGAAAAGTAATCCTCCCAAAGTTGATACACATCATTGGGAATGCTCTAAAGCTCCATGGCAAAGAATTCATATTGATTATTTTGGTCCTGTTATGGGTAAAATGCTTCTTTTAGTGGTTGATGCCCATAGCAAATTGCCAGAAGTTTTTATTGTTCCTAGTACAACTTCAGAAAATACAATTACTTGTCTTTCTTCACTTTTTGCACGATACGGTTTTTCTATTCTTTAGTGTCAGATAATGCTAAACAGTTTACATCTTCAGAATTTGAGATATTTTTGAATAATCATGGTGTAAAATATAAGCTCAGTGCTCCATACCATCTAGCTACAAATGGACAGGCGGAGAGATATGTGGAAATTCTCAAACGTGGATAAAAAGCCTTAGCTTCCGAACCTGGTACTTTGCAAATGAAATTAAATAGCTTCCTTTCGCAATATAGGAAAATGTCTCACGTTACAACGGGGCAGAGTCCTGCATCTCTATTTCTAAAACGTCATATAAGAACAAAAATAGATTTGATAGTGCCAAATGTTACAAATTTCGTTCATGATAGGCAAGATGTGAAAAAGTCCAAAGTTAAAATAAAAGAATTGAAATTAACCAGAAAGTAGATGTAAGAAATTGTACTCCAGAAACCAAGTGGAAAATTGATCGAATAATAGTAAGAGAAGGGAAATCACATTATAGAGTTCAAGTTGGTTCGAATATCTGGAAAAGACATGTTGATCAAATAACTAATGTAGGTTTAGAGATTTCTTTAGTTAATGATCCAAATTCTGAAGAAAGTGGTACAGGAAATTTCAAAAGTGAAAATGCAATAGTGAAACAAGGTGATTCTCCAACAATACAGACTAGTATCACAGATCTGCAAACAGTTGATTCTCATGAGCCAAATACTCCAGGTCCGACACCAACTGACTTTCATTATCCTGATTCTTCAAGTCCTAAATCAATTGACTCTGAGCCAATACTTCCAAAACCTTCTGTTCCCACTAGCTCAATAGTTGATTCTGCTGAACTTGTAAAATCTAATTCTTCTTCTTCACAGGTACTGAGAAGATCCGGTAGGTACAGAAGAGCTCCTGACCGATTCAAATATTAAGTAGGGGAGAGCTGTCGTGTTTGTGTTTCCATTTATTAAATCTAGATGGCATCACCAAAGTTTTTCCTCCCACAATTCATTAGGAATAAATATCAGAGAAATGTTCTTCTCTCTTGTGTCATGTGTGACGTATTGTAAGTGGTGTGTTTGTTTGTAAAATGAATATTAAATGTTTATATGTCTACGAGTTACCTCATCAATTAAGAATTGTGTTAATTACTTACTGAATTAGTTACTAAAATATACTATAATAATAATAATATTAAAATTCTGAACATAACCATAGTCTAAGAAACTATAACAACTGAATGATTTACAAAATACGTAGTAATAATGAACTAAATAATAATAATAATAATAATAAAATTTTGAACAGAAACATAATCTAGGAAACTGATAACAACTGAGTGATTTACAAAATACGAAGTAATAATGATTACATTGATGAATATGAAATGGTGTAACGTAGTAAAATTGAATAGAGAAAGCATTAGAGGAAGATACACAATCAGAAAAGTAAACAACAAACACCAAAGTTGTTTATTTTTCTGATTTCAAAGGGTTTTTTTTTTCTTTTAAGGAATGATATCAAATATAGTGTGCTTAGTTTTATGTTTTTTTTTTCTTTTTCAAAATCACACAATCTGAGAAACAAACATAAAATAATTATTAATGAAAAAACAAAGCATATTAATTCAATCAGAAGTATTTGTTTGACTGCCAAAATATACTGCAATTAAAATATAATCTTGATGTTGTTTTTATAAGTTGGGATTTACAAAATGCGAAGCGATAATGATTACATTGACGAATATAAAATGACGTAATGTAATAGAAGTGAATAGATAAAATGCCACTTACATATGCTTAAAGGTACAAAAAACATTGTCTTCTAAGTTTTCCCAAAAAGTTACCGAACACCAATGTATTTTAGAGGATGGAAAATAAACATAAAATAGATGAAGTATTGTTGGTGGATAAACAGAAAACTTCAATTCAGTTACATATAATTATTTTTAATTATAAATTTATCCTTAAATGCTTTTATTTAAAAAATGTATTTTTTAAAATTTGATTTTGTGTTAAAGATATTTTGAGGAATTTACATATATATTTAAGGAAGGATTAAAGGATAAAAGGATTAAGGAAGGATAAAAGATTTTAATGGAAGGGGAGGGGTGAGAATTTTTAGGTTAGTTCCGTCACAGTAAGAGCTAGTCACTAATGCAATGTAATACTAATAGCTTTTATGTCCTTTGTATTTTAGTTGTAAATAAATGCAAAACGTTTCGCTATAAACTATCAATTGGCCTTTCACTGCATTTTTAACGACTCTATTAGAATAAATTCTAGGAACGAATATATCTCTGAATGTATTATAAAAGATTTAAATGGGATTGAATAATAAATACAAGCAGGTAACATCAGTTGAAAAGTATAAACGTTTCAAGCCACAAGTGCGTTTAAAAAATAAGCGTAGACAAGGAAGTTTTAATTCAATCGGATACCCTAGATCCCTATTTTAAATTATGTTAATTTTCAGGGATGATATCGAATATCAGTACGCTTATTTATTTATTTATTTATTTTTCATTTTTTTTCCAGATCACATCATCTGGGAAACAAACGTAAAATATCTAAAATAATTACAGACAAAATACTGAACATTTTAGTTGAATGATAAATATTTGTTTAATAGTTAAAATGTGCTGCAATTAAAATATAATCTTAATTTTTTTTAACACTATTTCTACCGGTGTCAAATGATACCTTTTTAAAGTTATAATTTATCTTTATTTTGTTTGTAGCTTTTGAATGTAATAACAGGAGCGTGCGAAGAGAAAACTGCGCCCAGAGCAAAGTTTCAAATTGGCGACCCCCTCATCGGTCAATGTTTCAATTTGGCGTTCTCCCCATCGGTCAACATTTCAATTTGACGCCCCCGCCTTCCCTTTGTGACGAATGTTGCAAGTGCAGAAACAGAAATGAATTCTATTGAATACATATTTCGCTTTTACTTTGAACTTTAAAAAGTTTAATAACTCAGAAATTACATACAACTAAGTAACATAAGAGAAAATTGCATTTATATTATGGCAAAGAAGATCTGGGAAATAAGTGTTGAAAAAATGTATCTAACAGTACAGTATAACAGTTTGCAACCCTTTTGGATTCAAAAAAGGAAGCCACATACTATTTTGAGAGTGTACGTTTTGTCCCTAGTACAGAAAGAAAGTTACAGACTCAGAAAAGAGAATGTTAACAAAAGAGACAAAGACAAAAATTTAAAACAAATTTAAAAAAAATAAGAAGTCATTAGTCAGATAATTGTTTTGGAGGGGGGGGGGGGGGTAAAGAACTATGCATTAACTTTGAAACGAAAAATGTACAGGCTTTCATTTTGAAAAACATTCTCGATATGCATATATATATAATTTATCTTAACAAAAAAAAAAAAAAAAAAAAAAAAAAAAAAAGGTTGGTAGTATAAATTTGGCGCCTTCTGAATTTCCACGCGAAGGGGACAGTCGCCCCGACTGTCCCCTTCGCGCGGTCCTGTGTAAAAAGCATAAAAAAGTTTTCAGTGTGTTAAAAATGACTTGTAATTGTTTAAATCTAAAAATTACAAACGAAAAATCATAAATCTAAATCTTTTAAAAGGTGTCATTTGACATCATTAGTGTTAAGTTGAGGCTTACAAAATACAAATAGATAATGATTCTATTGATGTTTATAAAATGATGTAGTGTAATAGAAGTGAATAGATAAAATGTCACATATATATACTTAAGTTAAAGGTAACATAAAACACTGTCTTCTAAGTTTCTAGGGAATGTTAACAAACATCGATGTAATTTAGAGGAAGATGGACGGAAAATAAGCACAAAATAGCTAAAATATGTCATTTCCCAAGAAACTTAACAAAATGATGACACAGGAAAATTTTAAATATTATATTTTTACAAAATATTTCATTTAGATTTAC
Source organism: Maratus speciosus (assembly GCA_963932465.1). Classification (NCBI taxonomy): domain Eukaryota; kingdom Metazoa; phylum Arthropoda; class Arachnida; order Araneae; family Salticidae; genus Maratus; species Maratus speciosus. The sequence goes on from OZ010789.1 coordinate 319,786,572, forward strand.
ATAAAATAAAATGTCCGCAGAGCCTGATAAAACATACCATTGGACAGGCATAGCCTTAGTTTGTATCATTTACTGCTTTTATATTTAAAATGTTTTATTTTATGAAAAAATATTCATTTTTATTTCAGTGCACTTTTTAAGTTAATCTAAAACTCAATTTAAAAAAATCCTGTTTACTTATTGTTTTATTTGATAAATAACTACTGTAACAAGATAGTGACTCATGGCCGTAGACAGAAAGTTAGCATAAGTAGCTCAACAGATTGCAGGAAAAAAACTTTAGTGTTAAAGAAAAGCCTTTTAGAAAGCAAGAATACGTTGCAATTGTTATCTGCGTAAAAAAACATTTTTTTTTCTTGTAAAGCCTTTTAGAAAGTAACAACACATTGTAATTGTATTCTGTGTAAAAAAAAACATTTTTTTATTGTAAAGCCTTTTATTAGAAAGTAACAATACGTTGCAATTGTTATCTGTGTAAAATAAAGCTTTTTAGAAAGTAACAATACGTTGCAGCTGTTATCTGTGTAAAATGAAGCCTTTTAGAAAATAACAATACCTTGAAATTGTATTCTGTGTAAAAAATATTTTTTATTGTAAAGCCTTTTAGAAAGTAACGATACGTTGCAATTGTTATCTGTGTAAAAAATATTTATTTGTAAAGCCTTTTACAAAGTAACAATACGTTGCAATTGTTATCTGTGTAAAAAATATTTTTTGTAAAGCCTTTTAGAAAGTAACAATACGTTGCAATTGTTATCTGTGTAATTTTTTTGTGAAGCCTGTTACAAAGTAACAATACGTTGCAATTGCTATCTGTGTAAAAAATATTTTTTGGGGTAAAATCTTTCAGAAAGTAATAATACGTTGCAATTGTTATCTGTGTAGAAATCTTTTTTTTTTGTAAAATAATTATGAGACTATCATGAACTTAAAGCTCACACCATCAGTTCCGTGGATAATAAAAAGTCAGGAAAATATTATAAAATATTAAAATAAAATAGAATAACATGTAACAATTCAGAAGCATCATTCAATTCAGTCTAATGTTTACAAATAACTTACGAAAAAATGTCATGCCTGCGAGGACCAAGGTTACGAACATAGCACCTAGGTAATGTTAAAAAAAAAGAGAGAGAGAGATTTTCATAGAATATTTCTCACGATCTGGGAAGTACTGGCATGAAAAAAAATATTTTTACAAGTTCAAAGCAATGTAAAATAAACAAACTAGAAAACAGGAATTCTGCTTTTTCAGAATTTAGTGTCGCCCCCGATGAAAAAAATATATGTATATACGACCTCAAGTAAGATGGAGTGATGAAATCAGAAAAGTAGCCGGTGTAAATTGGATGACTAAAGCTCTAGACAGGAAACATTGGAAAAATCTGGGGGAGACCTACATCCAGCAGTGGATTGAAAACGGTTGATGATGATGATGATGAAATAGTACAAAACATATTTCAATTTTAAGACTTACAGCACACGCTTTTATTTTATGCAAAATGACGTCATTCGCATCTGCTTAAGAATTCCACATTTACGATCCACTCTTAAACATCTACAGTAAAGTAGGCATAGGACGTCACTATCGCGAAATAATACACAATTGCAGCAAAAAGACGCCGTCATTAAAGAGACTCGATCAAAAAAAAAAAAAAAAAAACGGCTGTCTATGATTCATAGGCCTTCATTTCTTTGCAACATTAATATAAGATACTTAAAATTAAATATAGTTTATAATAGCTCCATGTTTTAACAGAAATCCTTCGTTTATATTTTTTTCAAAATAGCACTTATTTTAATTACATTTTCTTTCGGTTGTTATGAAAAAATGGCAGCAAAATATATAATTAATATTTTACAACTATTTTTCCTTTACTTTCTACAGAAATGGAGTACTTGAGTTGCCAATATTAAGCAAATGGCTCCAAAAAGTACAAAAAAATTAATATTTCAAAAATAAATGGAGATGCAGTTTTCAAAAAAATTGCATTTAAAAGTACATTTTCCCCCCAATACGACGGTATAAAAATTGAAAATGTGCGATGCTTAGAAGTTTAAAAAATTGCTAATAGAGTATATTTAATCGTACTGCTTTGTTTTACGGCTGGTAAGGTAACGTTATTTTTTGGAGACGACACAAAATAAGCTGGGAGAAAGAAATAGCATACCGTACCGTGGGCTAATAAATCCCCTAGTTAAAAGAAAAAAAAATCAGAAAATTTAACACTGAAAATGTACTTTTTATATTTTTTAAAGAAGGGATTTTGTTTCCAAGGAATAGAAAAAAAGAGCCTTTCAAGAAGGGCTCAGCATTCTCAGGTTAATTAAGTCACAGTAAAAGCTAACTACAAATGCAATATAATACGAAAAGCTTGTATGTTCTTTTTATTTTGGTTGTAAATAAATGTAAAACGGTTCAGTAATAGACTATCAATTGTCCCAACTGCACATTTTTAATAGGGAACATTAGAAAAGAGTTCTAGGAATCAATATATCTCTGAATGTATTACAAAAGATTTAAATGGTATTGAATACCAAACATGAGTGATAAAAACAAGTTTAAAACATAGACACTGCAAATCGCAAAGGTGTTGGAAATATAAAAGAAGGACAAAAACGTCTTAATGCAGGGTTGCCGCTGGATTCCCTACCACTATTTCCAAACAATAATCTTCATACTAGATTCCTGCTCATCTTCATAGTAGATTGTTATTGCTTCGAAATAATGGTAGACAAATTAATTAAAATATATTTGGCAGTGCCCGCATTGTAATGCAATCGGAAGTCCTTGGTTTAAGTAATTTTTGGTGGTTCCTTACATATTAATCCATATTCAATAATTCATTTTTTAAAAGTATTCAGCTGTTAGAAGAAAAAAAAAAAAAGGCAATTTTAATAGAATCACTTTTTTAAGAATTTCTCACGATCTCGGAAATACTGGCATGAAAAAAAATATTTTCACAAGTTCAAAGCAATGTAAAATAAATAAATAAATACCCTAATTAAAAGGGGAAAAAAATCAGAAAATTTAACACTGAAAATGTACCTTTTATATTTTTTAAAGAAGGGATTTCGTTTCCAAGTAATAGAAAAAGAGCCTTTCAAGAAGGGCGCAGCATTCTCAGGTTAGTTATGTCACAGTAAAAGCTAACTACAAATGCAATTTAATACGAAAAGCTTATATGTCCTTTTTATTTTGGTTGTAAATAAATGTAAAACGTTTCAGTAATAGACTATCAACTGTCCCAACTGCGCATTCTTAATAGGGAATATTAGAAAAGTGTTCTAGGAATCAATATATCTCTGAATGTATTACAAAAGATTTAAATGGTATTGAATACCAAACATGAGTGATAAAAACAAGTTTAAAATACAGCAGAACCTCGATTATCCGAAGTAATTGGGACCGACCTTCTTTCGGAAAATCGAGAATGCTCCAACTTTAAGATTAAGGAGAAAAATATGCAATATTTCTTATTATGGTGACAAGTGCTTAAAAAAATAAAGTAATAGCAAATTAGAAACAAGGATAAACTACCTGGATTTTAATTTTGAAAATAAGTACCTTTTACATATATAACAAGGGTTTGAAAAAAATGTTTTGTTTGTCGTAGTTTCGATTGTCTTTGCTTTGAAGCTCTATCACGGAGTTTTTTAATATTATTAGTTCACCAGTATCACAGTATTTCTGCTGCTCCAGTCATGCCAAACCTTTTTCAAAACATTCAAAAGCTTCAGAATTGTTAATTTGTTCGTTTTCTTCGTTCCACTCCGCAGCTTACGGGAGTTCAAGTTAAATTCAAAGGAACTCTAAGAAAGGGGGTCGAAAATATTTATATGTACTCGTAGTTCGGGAATGACCGATTGCACACAAGGAATATGATAGTTAAAAAAAAAAAAAGCTTCCAAAATGGATTATGCACACAAGGAATGTTATAGTAAAAAAAAAGCTTTCAAAATGGATTCTGCACACAAGGAATATTATAGTAAAAAAAAAAAAAAAAAAAAAAAAAAAAAGGCTTTAAAAAATTATTTCGGTTAACCGAGAGTTTCGGTTAGAAGAGTTTCGGATAAAAGAGGTTCTACTGTATAGACATTTCAAGCCGCAAAGGTATTGGAAATATAAAAGATTGACAAGAGCGTCTTAATGCAGGTTTGCCGATGGCAACTTTTTTTTTTTTTATATTATTAGTTACCCTACCACTATTTCCAAACAATAATCTTCATAGTAGATTCCTACTCATCTTCGTAGTAGATTGTTAATGCTTCGAAATAATGGTAGACAAATTAATTACAATATATTTGGAGTAGCCGCATTGTGCAATCAGAAGTCCTTTGTTTAAGTAATTTTGACGGTTCCTTACATATTAATCCATATTCATTAATTTATTTTTCTAAAAGTATTCAGCTGTTAAAAAGAAAAAAAAATCTCTTAATAAAATTGGGACTTGTTGATATTCATCCTGTTCCTCTTTTATTGTTCGAAAAATTATTACCTTTTATTATCCGTTAAATATATTAGTTTTCGCAGGGCATTGATTAAGGTTCTAGATCAATATACAGTGAGATTAGATAAAATAGACAAATTTAGATGGGATGATATTGTCTATATTTGATTGAATGGAAATTGGATAATTTTAATTGCGGCTTTTAAATTCCAATCTAGTTCTACATTGGTTCAAAAATTTATCAAACAAAGACAATATTTGGAAACTATTGAAAAAGAAAAATTATTAGACATTTTAATTAAAAATACTGATGATAAATTACGACAATTCGAAATTTAATGCCAGAGCTATTTAAAGAAGCTGGAATTTGCCATTTTAACAATTTTTCAGTTTAAGTCATTATTTTCTCAAATAAATAATACAAAAAAAAAAAAAAAAAAAAAAAAAAAAAAAAAAAAAAAAGAAAGAAAGAAAGAAAAAAAAAAGAAATTGAAACTGAAAACTGTAGTCATGTAATGCTAGTTGATTTTGCAATCTATTAAAATTAATTAATTATGAACTTGATGTTAATTATTTATCTTTATAGATTCAACAACATAAATCGCATTTAATCGCATGGACTTTTCATTAATTTTTAAAATGTGTTTGGTTTTTCAATTCTTACTATGTAATACCTGCATGTAGGTTACCCATATTTTTTTTTAATTCTAAAAAGTAATTTTGAAGTAATTTTAATTCATTATTGTTATTATTATTATTATCATCATTAAATTCAAACAGAAAACTTTAATCAGGTAACTCTAGTTCAGTTTACAATCTATTAAATTTATTAATTATGAACTTGATATGAATTATATTAGATGTAAATTTTCAACTGGGCGAAATGTCCAGACCAGGATTCGAACCACGGATCTCCTGGCTGAAGCCATCAGTGCTCTACCATCTGAGCTATCGCGGACGAATCTGGCGGAACTTTTTCACCCAGCTAATCTTAATGATTATAGCATCTGGTCTGAAACCTGGTTAAGCTCAACAGAATAAATCTCAGGTAATGGAATTCCAGAAATCGCTGGAAACGCAATTACACTAGATTAATTTTAACACAATTATTCTAATTGGTAAATAAATCATATAAGATGTAAATTTCTAACTGGGTGAAAAATCTCCTGGTCCGGAAACATAGCTTTATTTAGAAAATTATTTACATTATATCAATTATATATATATATGTTTTTTTTTTGTTTTTTTTGTCTGTGTGTGGTGTGGGAGGGGGAGGGGGGGGGGGAGAGGAGAAGAGAATGTAACACAATTACAATTATGAATATATGAAATCCAAAATCGTATAGAAGCTACATCATGTTATATTTAAAAAAAAAAAAAAAAAAAAAAAAAAACTAAATAAAGAATTGTTTATAAAGTTCAAACAGTTAATAAGGTTTTAAAAATACATACTATTTAAATGATAAAGCATATTTTACCTTGTATATACTGTACCACTATATTTTTGTCCCTTTTTTTCTACCACTATTTTTGAATAGAAATATTTGTATTCTTCAATCGGCGAAAATTTAGATTAAATAAGATAAAATTTTCTTTTCAAAAACAGTGGTAGGAAAAAAGCGTAAAAGTTGGCAGCTATGCCAATGACGGGATTTTCTATAATCTATTCGAAAAATCAAAATTCTGAAAGGAAAACTAACCAGGAATGAGATTGACGGTGAAAGTGGAAGTATAAATAGAAATTTAAGAAAATTGATTCAACATTATTTTAAGAAAGCTTTTTATCTCCTTCTTATGAAAAAAATTAATGGCAGTATGTCACATAATAGGTGATAGCGATATCACAATTTTTTCATTTATACGACGTTTCATTATTGCTAAATTTACACGACCTAAATTATGGGTATGTTATGATGTAGTTGTGCGAAATAGGATTTAAAAATATGAAGTTGAATAATGACAAAATAAATAAATAAATAAATAAATAGTGAGGGAGGGAGAGAGAAGAAAAAGAAACATAATATCCAAAATTTTGTTGAATGAATGCGTAAAAATTACATTTATTTTATTAAATTCGATTTTAATCTATATAGATAAATAATTACAAACATCTATATAGATTAATAATTATAAAAGAGTAACATACAAAAAGAATAAAAAAGTATTCTACAATTGAATAAATGTGTAAAAATGATGCATTATTTTCTTAAATAGGATTTAAAAATAAAAAATGACAAAAACAAACAAACAAATAAATGAATAAATAAATAAATAAATAAAAAAGAGAAGAAAAGAAATACAATAACCAAAATTTTAGTTAAATTAGTGCATAAAACTGATGCATTGTTTCATAACTTGGTTTTAGAATATATAGGTAAACTAGGGGGCTCTTCCCCCTGCAAGCTATATAGATAAATATTTACAAAACATAAGAGAATAAAAAGAGTAATAAACAAAATTTTAAGGGAATTAATGGGTAAAAACGACGGATTATTTTGTTAAACAGGATTTGAAAATATACAACTAAATACAGACACAAAGAAAAAAAAAAAGAAGAAAAGAAATATAATGTTAAAAATTTCAGCTGAAATAAAGCTTAAAAATTATATTTTGCTAAACTTGGTTTTAAAATATATAGATAAATAATTACAAATCATAAGATAATGAAAAAAGTAATTTACAAATTTTCCATTGAAATAGCGTGTAAAAATGATGAATAATTTTCTTAAACATATTTTTTAAATATACAGATAAATAATTAAAAAAGAGAAAGAGAGAAGGAAAAGAAAAAAAAGGACAAGGAAAGAAATATAATATCCAAAATAAAATTTTAGCTGAATTGTTCACTAAAATGTATACATTATTTTGTTAAAGTTTTAAAATATATAGATAAATAATCACAAATTATAAGATAATAAATAGAGTAATCTGCAAAGAAATACAGGAAAAAAGTTAAATGAGAAAAAAAAAAAAGTTAAAATCATTGAAGTTTCATTTGAATTAATTTATAAAAATGATGCCTTATTTTGTTAAACAGGATATACTTAAACTTAAACTTACACTATGTGCAAAACTACTTATAAGATGAGACAATATTTAAAAGAGATGTTAAATTCTTTAATATCTTAGTACTTTCAACTATAAAAACATAGTCTTTGTCAGAGAAATATAAGAAATACTATTGTTATTAACGTTTAATATTCAAAATTCACGTTGATGGTGACGAAAGGAGTGAAAGTGGAAGTCAATATTTAGATCCGGAAAACATTGGGAAAATAAAACATGGATATAGGGAAGTGGAATATTACTCGTTTTATGATTCTTTAAGCAAACTGAGCCAAATTCTAGGTATGTTGTTGGATAAAACGTCATTACAAACAGTATTTTCTTTAGTAATAATTTCTATTGATTCGCGGATAATTAAATCATGATAATGGCGGCTCTTTTAAACCCTTCCGATGCGCCTGGCTGCCCTTTTTAACGCTTTCTATGCGCCTATGGCATTTCAATTGATCCTGAGAAAATATCGCAACTTCTAGAGACTCCAAACAAACCAGTTTAAAATATTTTTTTTTTTTTTTTTTTTTTTTGAACAAGGTACAAGTGCGCCCTTTTTGAAAAAAAAATGTGCCCTTTTTTTAGAATAGTGTTTCCTTTTTGAAAATTTGTACCCTTTTTTAGAATAGTGTTCTCTTTTTGAAAAATGTACCCTTTTTTAGAACAGTGTTCCCTTTTTGAAAAATTCACGCCTGTCGGCTCTTATTTTCTAGAGTCATCACTAATTCGGTGTGGTAGTTTTTGCGCTGTTGTATGCGGGCCGGCGGACAGACCAGACGACAACTATAGATGCTATGCATTTATATAATTATGAACGCACCTAAAAATAGAGAGAAAGAGAAGAAGTGTTGATGAAAGGAAGAGAAAAGGAAAGAGGAAGGAAAACACACAAAGTATCACGTTCAAAATTTTAAATAAGTTATTGTGTAAATATAACCGAATGTTTCATTAAAGTAGGTTGAAGTATTTCTGTGGTCAGAATTGTGGAAAATGGAGAATATATAAGACACAAACTGTTGTAAAATTTTAGTTAAATTAGTGTATCGAAAAGATTGTTATAGAGTTATGGAATTATTTCATACTTAAGGATTATACGTTTATGTGAAGAAAAATGAAATATTAAAGGAAAAAAAGATGAGAGAAAAGTAAAAAAAATACAACAATTCTAAAATTTTAGAGAAATTAATGTATGAAAGTGATAGATTATTTTATTATTGTTAAATAATGTACTCATACAGAGAGAGAGAGAGGTGGGGAGTGTTGATGATGAGGAGGAAGGAATAAAATATAAAATTTAAAACTTCAGTTTAGGTAACGTGTTAAAGCTAACGAGTATTTTATTAAAGTATAAAATGTATCTATGAAAAATAAGAATTATCATCCCCCCGACACCCCCCCCCACCAAAAAAAGAAAGAAAGAAAAAGATAATAGATAAAGTATAAATTGTTGCGAAATTTCAGTAAAATTAACAGTGAAAAAAATGTAAAAATGACTATTACTTGATTATATTATTATTTTATTGTAATAGAATGATATATTGATATAAAGAAAATGAAAGAAGAAAAATAGCAATAGTGAAAATGTATTCAATCCAAAATTTCAAAGTTATTAACGTATAAAAGTGATTTTTATTAATAAGAATAGATCCTTATTATTAATAAGAAATCGTGTACAAAGTATGTGTGTATGTGTGTGAGAGAGGATATAGAGAGGATTTAAGAGAGACATAAATTTTATTAATATGAAATAATGAACAAAGGGAAAGAAAGGGAGGGATTTAGAGCCTTTTTATGAACATGAAATGATATACAAATAGAGAAAGAGAGGGAATAAGGAGAAGGAGAGGAATATAGATAGTTTTCATTAATACGAAATAATGAGCAACATTAGAGAGGCAGAGAGGAGTAGGAGAGGAATATAGATAATTTTCATTAGAAATAATGAGCAAAGTTAGAGAAACAGAGAGGAGAAGGAGAGGAATATAGATCCTTTTTACTAACATGAAATAATACACAGAGAGAAAGAGAGGAATGCTGAGGAATACATATCATTTTTATTGATATGAAATAATGTACAAAAAAGAGAAAAACTAGGAAATAAATGTACATTGTATTTTTTAAATATGATACAGTATAGAAAGCGAGAGGGAAGAAGAAGAATTCAGATACAGATATTTTTATTACTATTAAATATCGTACACAATGGTGAGAAGGAAGAGAAATATAGATCTTTTTGTTATTAATTTACCATATTGTACTAAGAGAGAAAGAAAAAGAGAAGAAAAGAACATAGATAATTTTTTTTAATGTGGAATATTGTACTGAGGAGAGGTGTGTGGGGAGAACCATTTAAAATATATATATATATATATATATATATATATATATATGAAATAATGTACAGAGAGAGAGAGAGAAAGGGAGTGAGAGACATTTGATGAGGGAGATAAAATTTTCGCAGCGAAATAGATTTCTTGGCGAATTTCACTTCATTATGGCAACCCTGCGAAAGATTCTATTCTCATTGCTGTATTCATTTACCTCAAAAAGCAGGGCAAAAGCAGGGAGAAGCGTCTGAACCAGACAAAATACTTCTGACGGTTGCCTGGCCTTGCTTTTCGTCTGTTTTGATAGCGAGATACACAGGTAAGAAAAACATACTTTTGAAATTGACGCTCTGCATACTGAAGTTTTTTAGTGTCTTATTTTAATAAATAATTCGTAAAAAAAAGTTAAATGGTATTTATATGTCTGAAAATACATGAAATCATACTCGGGTGTTGTCAAAAAACAGGTTATGAAAACCTCCGCTTAGTAAAAAAGAGAAAAATTATGCGTTATCACGTCTGATCTTTTGCCAAGTATGGTTATCATACCTTTCAGCACGGAAAAGGTATAGTCATAGGTGTGGTTTTAAACTTCCTGTATAATTTTCCGTTAAAAAAATTTTTGGAGGGGAAATATTTGACTGTGGAACTCTCTATTGGTTGATTTTCACCCTTATAAACTCTGTTAGCTATTATATTAATGACATTTTCCTGAATTGTGCAAAATTATTATTACAAACGCTCTTAATTTTAAAGTGTTTGTACATGTCTGAAGGACCCAAAATCACTTTAAAAATTTTAAAAGTTACTGTGATTTTGTCTCTAAGTCAAATAGAAACTATAACGCTGCATTATAATGTAAAAACATCCCTCTATGAAAGCATACAATTTAGAATTTTCCTCGAAATGTCCTCACTATAAAAAATAACTATGATCGTTAACATAATATTCTTCAACTTTGTTTATTTCTATTGTATACAAATGTATATTGTTTTTTTACAGATGTGTTAAACAATTTTTTATCGTGTAAATATGTATATGGAAGTAAGCTGTTCCAGGTTACTTCCATAGCAGCAAAACAATATTGGACTAATATTTGTTTGTATTAGCCATTTCTTGGCCAGTATTGGAATTCTGTCATGAAATATTTCCTCAGCATTGGGGTTTTCACATTTTATCCATACTGTTAATAAATATTTTACTCTTCTTTCTCAGTATTTCTAAAGTAAAGTCAATATTTCTCAAATATTGAAATGCCATTGCAAATATTTTCAAAATAAAGTCAATATTTGTGCAATATCGACGTATCGTTGCAACTAATTTAATGTTATTTCCAAAGTAAAGCTAAAAGTTTTGTAACATTGGCAAACATTCAAAAAAATCATTTGCAAATATTTCCAATGCAAACAAAATATTTTTGTAATATTGGCAATTTATTGCAAATACATCTAACAAAAAGCCAATATTTTCATATTATTGCTAATATTCCTAATGTAAAGACAATATTTATGGAATATTGGCATTACAATGCAAACATTTTCAAAGTAAGACAATAACTTAAACTTAGCAATATTGACGTTTTAAAGAAAATATTCCTAGCATAAAATCGTATATATATTTAATAGTGGCGCTTTGTTTTATTGAAAAAAATTCCAATATAAAGTCAATATTTTACCAATAATAACGCAATAATGGTACAATATTGGGCCCAATATAATGAAAATAATTAATATTCGTATAATGTGAGTCCAATATAATGAACGTCATTAATATTCGCGTAATGTCGGGCCCAATAAAATCAATATGATGAATACTGGATTGCTATTAGTGTTCAGTAATAAGATTTCAAATTTGAAAAAATCTTCGTTGAACATCTAAATTATTTAGATATTTTGATAAAGACTTGAAACTGTTTGTTGTGCATTTTCTAGAAGCGTACATTTTCTTATCTATTTTATTGCATTATTATTTTGCATTGATTAAGTTTAATAATATTTTATATAGCATTTTTAAAGATAATTTTAAAAAAAGTATTCTGCCATTTTTAGATAATTTAATACACATCTTTTTAAAAAGTGAGAAATAGAGTTGTAATGCATATTTTATAATTGCAGTTATTTTTTCTCCACATTAATTTTTCATCAACCAGAGACACAAAATACGTCTTTTTATGCCTTATCGCATAGGCACAATTTTTATTGTATGTACACAGTGAATGCGAATTATCTTTACGACTTTCACACTCAATAAATATGAAAGGAAAGAGACAAGCAATTTGTGTTGCACGAACTTTATAGTAGAAAAAAGAAAGTACCACTGCATGCTATTTTATCACAAAATTGTCGCAAAGAGATGCTAGAGGTATCACTCGATTAGGAATTGAGTCTACTCTCCGAATACGAAAGCAATTATGAAATTGAGGTCGTCTACATATTAAAAAATATTCAATCTTTAATTTTTCAAATGAAAACGTCCATGTTTCGCGTTTTATTGAGATTCTTTGGATCGAAGCGGCCCGAAGAAAGGAGTAGTTTATAACCTTTTCTTAGCTCTTCTGAGAATTTAAGGAAAATTCAATCAAACTTTGAGTTCTTCATATTAAAGAATTTGATATTTATTCATAAATATACAAATATGAAATTAAGATCTTACACAGAAAAGTATGGGTAATATTCAATTATTTACTAGAAAAATAATACATATAAATTCTAAGAAATAAGTAAACTCATTTGATATGTAAAATTCTTTAGAATTTTTATTAAATAATAAATGGTAAAATTTTCATTTCTGTGAATACTAGCGGTGTCAAAAGATGGTCCCATTTGAAAAGTAAAATTTCTTTATGCCTCGATAGCTAATGGTAGAAATGAGTTGTAAAAGCACATAGCAATGTTTTGGATATTTTTATTTAATGGAAAAATTGATCTATGTCGTAGTTCATAATTTTTTACAAATGAATTTTATTTATTTATAATTTTCCTACGTAAAAATAAGTTTTTGAATTTAAAAAAATGCCGCGAGTCTATTAATTGTACTTCATTAAAAATGAAACATTTGAATTGGATGATTTTTAGGGAAGAATCGAATTAAAGTTTGTCACGTTCGTTTAACTTAGCATCCTGAAACCTGCTTTAGCATCCTGAAAACACCTCTTCTAACTCTAATAAAAATTTAAGAAAAAATGCACAAACCATACCCTCTTTTTTATTCTTTCTTCTAAGGAATTCAAATAAGGTGTCAAGAGTAGGCATTGTGATTTGAAAAATGAAAGTTGGGGCAATTTTTAATATGCTACTTGAAAAAGTTCGTTCATATTCAGAATTCCTTATAAAATAGTACCTCTCGCATCTCTCAGCTACAATTTGGTAATAAAATAGCATGATGTAGTGCGGTTATTTATTAACCATTTGGAAAAATGGTTATTATCCTCGGTCAGGGTAGGAAATCAAAAACATAGCTGAAGTGTTTTATTAGTTGAATCCCGCATTTTATTCGTGTTCTGATTGGTCTATACAGTAATCTGTATTTGCCCTTTATCTTCAACAGAGATGGATACTTCTGTTGCCACTATGACAAAAAAATAATAAAAACTACAAAAACTTACAAAAAAAAAATAATAATAATAATAATAATACCGTATTTTATGGAAGAAACGCCGCGGCGTTTACGAGTTTAAAAGTTAAATTTTTTACAAGTGCGGCTTTTACGATTTTTTTTTAAATACCAACTGAGTTTCCTCAATTTAAAAATTCATAAAAATATTTAAAATCGAATTTAAATATTTTAAATAAAACTTCAGACATTTTAAGATATTAAAAACGAGGCATCCTACACTACTCAGAAAACTTAGATTAAAGTTAGGTCAATGTGACGCTGTCGACAAAAGTAGTGTTCCGATGGATGCGGCATTTACAACGGGTGCGGCGATTACAATATTTTTAAGCTTATTCAGGCGAATTTGAGCAGTGCGGCGTTTAAGACGGGTGCGGCGTTTCTTCCATAAAATACGGTAACTCAGAAACAAATTGAGATACAGCTTTCAAACAAATTGCATTTAAAAGTACGTTTTTTTCTCTATACGACGGTATAAAAAGTAATGTTGTGGGGTGTTTAGAAGTTTAAAAATGAAATTTCATTTAAAATTGGTCCAGGAATATTAATGTTCAATCCATGGCGTACGTAATGTATGACCAGCTCCGTAGAAGTTTAAAAATTTACAGTACCGAAAATTATAAAACTGAAATTTCTTTTAAAATTTGTTCATGATGGGTCCAGGAATGTTAATGTTTAATCCATGGCGTACGTAATGTATGATCAACTCCGTGCGATTGTTTATGTCTTAAATTGTGTTATGTCTTAAATTGCTGCGATTGTTATGTCTTTGAAAAAAATCATTTTCCAAATGGTCGTTGTAATTTGTTAAATTGCTTTTTTTTATTATTTATTTATTTCTCCCACGACTATACCAGGAGACATAACTTTTCTATCCTACTTTCTTTTAGATTTTATTGGCTGTTGAGATAATTGTCACTCACTCTCTATTATTTAGCGAAAGACATACTATATTTGATGTTCCTATTTACTTAGTAACACATACATGCATGTAAATAGAGCTATATAATACTATATAATAGAGCGCCGATTATCGAAACTCCAATTAACCGAACTTCCAATTATCCGAACAACCTATTTCTTTCAAAAAAATTTTTAACCGAACTTCCAATTATCCAAACTTCCTATTTCTTTTATTTTTTTCCCTTTCAGATTTACCATTCGAAATCGAATCCCGGATTAGTGTATCGTTGGGAGCAGCAACAAGAGAATGAAAGGCTTGGGGAAGGGGGGGGGGGGGGATGAAATTGAAGAAAATTAAAACGAATGCTCTGAAAATGACCCAGGTCCGTCACACAACGAAGCCTTTGAAGGTTTGGAAACAGCTATGAAATGGCTCGAACGGCAGAAGAACGCTGATCCTATTCAACTAAAGCATTTTTAAATATTATAAGATATTAATACAGTCCTCCCCACTTAATCGAGTCACGGATGATCGAATATCCCGCTTATTCGAATAGAATCCTCCGGAACCGAATTTATTCCTATTGGTTCTATGTTATTTTCCCCCACTTAAACCAAATACCTTTTACGAACGTCTCCGCTTAATCGAATAACAACTATGTGACCGATGTTTGAAAATAGGCGCGGAAAGCCCGTTTCAGCTGGACTTTCCTTCTACCTTTTGTCATTTTCGGTTCCTTTACGCTGAAAACAAATTTTCAGGTCTTCCTGCAATGATTTCGGTCAGCAGGTAAATAATGGACAGGTCAAATGATTTCCCCACCATCACTTCTTGCTGTTAATCAGGCTTTAATGGCGATGCGCCGTCATTTCGAGACTCGAGATGGTAGTTGTGATATTTTGCGCTTATTCGAAAAATAACTCGATATTTACTCCTTTAAAATTCCACATAAACAAACCACTTTAAACGATTTTTTAAAGGCAGTATAAGTAACATAAATTATAAGTAGCAAAGTTTTGACCCAATTCAAACGAGCTGCATTAAGTGTGATGTAAACCATATAAATGTATGTACTGACATTAAATTAATAAGTACTGTAAAAGCACTTAATTTCGCGAGCCGTAATTTTCGCGAAAATGAAGATATCGGTGATTTCGCGAGCTGAAAGTTTCGCGAATTTTATATGAACAGAGCCGAAAGTTGAAAAATCCCGAAACTACCTAAATAGAACTCCTTTTGTTTAAATTTCTAGAGGAAAAAGAATCTGTGGACCTGCGAATATCACGACTAAAACCGATTCACGCTTCTTGGCTTGTGCGAACATTTAACGGTGTTAAAGCCAAACATGAGATAATTTTGAATGGCTTCAAAGAAGCTGGTATATATTGTAAATGAATGAGCTGCATTCTATTAGTTGTATTTTTGTTTTTATTCAAGAAATGTGTGTACTTATTCCTTATTTAAGTAACTGTAATCATTAAATTTTGGATAAATGAAAAATTTCTGATTTTTTATTATTATTTGAGGCGAAAAAAATTCGCGAGGCTTAAATTTTCTCGATTACGACGGGCTCGCGAAAATCGCGAAAATTAAAGCCTCGCGAAAATAAGTACTTTTACAGTATTTACTTTATATTAGCATTCGTATTTATTTTAGTTTATGTTATTCTATTAACGATTTATTATATTGTTAATTAAATATACCGTAGATGGTTATTTTGCCTTTTTATTAAGCATTAAATATTACAGTTATGATTCCTCGTTTAATCAAATACCCAACTTAATCGAATATTATTTATGGAACCGCCAATATTCGTTTAAACGGGGGCGACTGTAAGAAGAATTCGAGATTTGGCAGCATAGAAAAGAATGTCCTCTTTGAAGTAAGCAACAATCGAAAGCTTTTTTGCTTAAATTATAATATCTGGAGTTCAAAGAATGATAAAAGAGAGAGAAAAAAAAATTAAATTGTAAAAAAAAAAAACATTCTTTAAACTACCACTGGTAGCGCCACTAACTAGCTGACAGTCCTAAGCCTGGATAAAGTGTGAAGGTTTTAATATACTCAGGAACATTCCTTAAATTGTCTGTCCGTTTATCCGAACTTTTGCTTATCCGAACTAGGGTTGGTCCCGACATGTTCGGATAATCGGCGCTCTACTGTATTTATATGTTGTCTTTTGGGAAAAAAATATGGATGTAAAAATACATTTGATATAGTAATGCAATGCGCAAAACGTAACGTCAATGTATGAATCATATTAAAAATTCGAAATCGCGCGGTAGATGATGCGTTAAATTTCCATCTCTCAGATTATTTTAAATATCCATCTCTCAGATTATTATCTATGGATTATTATTTTAAAGATGAAATAACTAATAGTTAATTTTTTATGTTTAAATAGTCGTTAAATAAAAATGTTAAGTAAATAGTCATTTTTATTTTATTTTTTACGAATATCATGGCATTTTATTTACCTTTTCCTAAATTAACTTTTTAGAAGTCCGATCCCCAACATTATAGAATACACTCGTTAGAAAAATGTGAAAAAAAAAAAAAGTTTCTAAAAATTAATTGTAGGAAAAATATAGGATTTTTAAATTTACTTTTCTTTTTTTAAAAGTTAAACTATTTTCTTTCATAAAACCATCTAAAAGTATGCCAAAAGCGTATTATAAAATATTGAAATAAAATTAAATTTCAAAGTGTAACGAATCCTTTTAAAGGGATGGCAGACTTTGAAATTCGTAAAAATTGACGAAATGATTTGACGCATTGAATTTTTCTTACTGAAATGCATTCATATTTTCTCTTGATTTTGAAACAATATGCAACCACGAGTGTCTAAAAAAGTAAGGATAATGCGTTTATTTCTGATTTTTTTTTAAAGTAAATTATTTTATTTTGCTTTTTTTTTAAATAAATTATTTTATTTCACCAGAATTTTTATAAATTTGTAATTGTAAAATGTGCTAAAGTCTGAACAAAATAACGTTAAAATACGTAGTGTTAAATGAAATAAAATTTTTAGAGTGCTTGGAAAGAAAAATATTAAAGACAAGTGGAAAAATTTAGGGTAAATAATGTTTTCCCAGAATTTGTGCGTTTTTTTCCCTTCGAAATGATGAGCGGCTTAAAACCCTTTAAGCATCCTAACCGGGTTTTTCCGTCACGTAATCTTTGAAATCAAGGGCTGATTTAATACAAAACTGATATTAATGTTATTTTTTGCGGTGCAAAGGATAATTAAATATGTAAGGTAATCATAAACAAATCCCCATACAAATAGTTTTCATAGGTATTATTTTATGAATCATTAAACATAAAGTAAGAAAAAGGCCGTGCGCTTAAAGGGTTAAATTTCTTTTAAATTGTATAAAATTTTAGAAAGAAATCTTTTTAAGTTTTAACACTAGAACCACCATAGCGGTCTATTTGACCGGTACCAAATAAAAATATTCTTTTCGAACCAGAAATTTCTTTCTAAAATAAGTTAAATATGTGCCAATAGTGCATAACAGTAATGTGGGGCTTTCTAACTGAGAGCAACATAACACACAGTCTATTAAATATGAACCACGGAGAAATAAGTTAAATAGTTCTAAATAAAAATTCTGGTGTAAAATATTTTTATAATACTTGAGTAAAATTTCCGGTTGTCTTAGTATTAAAGGAAAGCCATTTTGTGTATTGGTTTCGCCTAAATTTAGATTTTTAAAACGCAATTTCGTAAGCAGAAAAGTTAACGCTAGTGTGAAGGAATCGCTTTTAGGTTTTATGGGAAAATTCCGATACATTAAGAATATCTGGATGATGTATCTGATATACAAGAAAACAGCCATTGTTAACGGCTATAAATGATTTAATGCTCTTGAAGAATGAGTAAACAATGATGTCATTGAAAATGGATTAGATGGATTTCCTTTTCGACAAATGTTCTGAGTAGCGGTTTTCAATGCAGCTTTTCTCTTTATAACTGGGCAATATTATCAGGGGCGTAGCTACAGATATTTTTTCGGGTAGGGGGATTAAAAAAATTCCCAACTTACAATTAAAAAATTTTCCAACTTGAAACAAATTGCTTTATTTTCCAACTGAAATGTTATGTGGAATGTGTGTTTATGATAACGATACTTATACGTAAAAAATTCTTTCTAAAGAAAAATACTGAAACTAAAACCATAAAAATTATAGTTATTTGGTTTGTTTAGTGAAAGTTTAAGTACACCTCTTTCATTTAAATAATTAAAATCAAAACTAGATTAATTTCTATTTTCCTATCTTGGAATCATTCAGCATAAAAATAATAAGATACCCAATTGCTAAATGAATAGTTAAGGAATTTATTTCAAACAATACAGTAAATGTAAGATTCAAACCTAGAAAAATTGCATATATTTAGAGAAAACCAGCATTAGTTTAAGGTTTGCCAATTTTTTGTCTTCTGTTACGTACGAGTCATAATCGCACTTCATATGAAAATACCATCATACTATTTTGAGAAAGGAACAAAGATTTGGAAGAAATAAAAGGAATAGATTAGATGTACAACAGTAGGGAAATTCAAGTTTGGATATGATGATATTGATATTTTCGTAGCACAGAAAAACACAATGACAAATTGAGTCTGGTTGCTTTTTTGTACTTCTTTTGATAATTTATTTTGTTTACTGTTACAGAACTCAGAAAGGCAGTTAAAAAAACAATAAAAATTTCATATTTTTTTTACTATTATTTAAAAAAAAAAAGAAAAAGGCTTTCAAAAATCTACAGTTTCGCAACTCTAAGTTCAATTTTCCCAATTTCACATATATTGGAGGGGGAGGCTCCCCCCCCCATAACCCCCCACCGCGACGCCTCTGAATATTATTCATTACCTCATAAGAAGTAAACAAACCAGTGGTTTATTAGAGTGGTAAGACCTACTTGGTAGTAATTCTAATTACAGTAGAACCTCGATTATCCGAAGTGATTGGGACCGACCCTCTTTCGGAAAACCGAAATTTTCGGATAATCGAGAATGCTTCAATTTTAAGATTAAGGAGAAATATATGCAATATTTCTTATTATGGTATCAAGTGCTTACTAAAAATAAGGCAATAGCAAAATAGAAAGAAGAATTAATTACCTGAATTTTAATTTTGAAATTAAGTACCTTTTATGTATATCACAAGGGTTTGATAAAATATTTTATTTGTCGCACTTTCGATTGCCTTTGCTTTGAAGCTCTATCACAGAGTTTTTTAATGTTATTAGTTCACCAGTCTTTCTGCTGCTCCAGCCATGCCAAACCTTTTGCAAAATATACAAAAGCTTCAGAATTGCTAATTTGTTTGTTCGTTTTCTTCGTTCCACTCCGCAGCTTACGGGTTAGATTCAAAGGAACTCTAAGAAAATGATCGAAAATATTTATATATACTCGTAGTTCAGAAAGGACCGCTTGCAATAAGAAATATGATACAGTAAAAAAAAAAAGGCTTTAAAAATGGATTTCGGTTAAAAGAGTTTCGGATAAAAGAGGTTCTACTGTATCATAAAGCGATGCTTTGCGAATGCAAAGGCATTCACCAATTCACCATTCAAAATACCATAGCATAATCTATATATTTATACCACAAGGCTGTTTTTTTTTTAGATATTTGCCCTGAACTTTCTATGAACTAATTTTGCTAATTATTATTATTATTTTTTTTTTAATGAAAGCTGCTCAATTGTAATGTGCCCGCGTATTTTTTACAATATTCCTAATTTTATATATTATTTTTAATTTTAAAAGTTTTTTATGAAATTTCTTCACAATGGTGGCAACTGGGTTACTTCCATAGTTGCAGAGAAAAAGGGAACAATGGGAATTGTTAAATCTTTAATGGTAATGAGAGAATGGCATCAGTAAAAATATGTAAAATAATTTTAATGTCAACAAAAAATGACCTTACGTTTAAGAATAAATCTCGCCAGTACTGAGATTAGAAGAACTTTAAGTCAAGACTGCGAATGTTCACATGCAAAGTTGTAGATGGCAAACGAGGCATTAAGTTTTGAAATATACAGTAGAACCTCGATTATCCGAAGTAACTAGGACCGACCCTCTTTCGGAAAATCGAAATTTTCGGATAATCGAGAATGCTTGCAATATTTCGAATTATGGTAAAAAGTGCTTAATAAAAATAAAGCAATAGCAAAATAGAACCAAGAATAAATTACCTGAATTTTAATTTTGATATTAAGTACCTTTTACATATATCACAACGGTTTGAAAAAATGTTTTGTTTATCGCAGTTTCGATTGTGTTTTCACCAGTATCACAGTCTTTCTGCTGCCCCAACCATGCCAAACCTTTTGCAAAAGATTCAAAAGCTTCAGAATTGCTAATTTGTTCGTTTCCTTCGTTCCACTCCGCAGTCAAGTTAAATTCAAAGGAACTCTAAGAAAGGGGATCGAAAATATTTATATGTACTCGTAGTTCGGAAAAGACCGCTTGCACACAAAGAATATGGTAGTAAAAAAAAAAAAAAAAAGCTTTCAAAATGGATTTTGCACACAAGGAATGTGACAGTAAAAAAAAAAAAAAAGCTTCACAAATGGATTTCGGTTAATCGAGAGTTTCGGTTAAACGAGTTTCGGATAAAAGAGATTCTACTGTATTTATTAATAATCTATTGCACGTTAAAATATTTTTTAAATAATGGATATGAATACGAAAAGTAAAGTACGCATGTAAATTTTGAGACTGTAAAAATGACATTATGTTTAGATTTCGTTAAAAAAATATAATTGTATGAAAAATTTTCCGATTTTTAGGTGCGTTCGTAATTATATAAATACTTAGCACCTATAGTCGTCGTTCGGTCCGTCCATCTGTCTGTCCGCATATAACAGAGAAAAAACTACCCAATCGAATGGTCTAAAATTTTAAATATATAATTGTTGTAAAATTTTGTCGAGTCATTTCAAATTTTATGAAAATTGGATGTATAGTTTAATCACAGGGACAGTCAAAAGTTTTCCATTTACATTACGGCCAATGGGGGAAAAATATTTCAAGGGCATTTTAATGATGTTACAGCCTTTCTAACAGAATGAAATTGATATGCACTTATGAAGATGGGCCTTTCAAATCGAAAATAAATTTTGTATTTTTAGAGAAATAAACTGCTGAAAGGAGATCTACCTCGTAAGGAAGCACAACTCCTATGGAAAAAGCACATATTTTTTAACAACAGTTATTTTCGACGAACTTTGATTTGTTTTACGAATGAATTTTACTAGAAACAGAAAACCCCTGTTAACTAATAGCCACTTGAATTTAACACTCTTTCAATTTAAAAAGTGCCGGCCTTCCCGAAACCTCAAAGAGACCCTGGCACAAAGTACTTTTCAGGACTTTTTTCGAAGATTAAAGGTATGAAAACCTCTTTGAAAACCCCAAAAGCGTGGAAATAGAGTGCAAACTCTTGTCTGGCACTAATTCTTTAATAATCATACTACTACTACTACTACTAATAATAATAATAATAAATGTTAATGATCCTGTAAGCGTGAGCTCCGGATCCATTGTAATTCACCAAAACCTCATCTATGCCGGCTCTGATGTCAAAATATGGAGCTTGTGGTATTATTTGGTATAGATTTGGATTTCAACCAATCAGATGTTTTTGCATTTTCCGTGACCATGATTTTTCAACTTTTATAAAGTTGACGCCACTATTGATACATGACTCGTTACAGGTGCTTTTAACCCTTTCAGGGGTAAAGTACTTCTGTTGCTAAAAGGTTGAAATGGCAGATTCACACCAGGATTTATAAACAAATTTATTTGAAATAAGTAAAAGCTTTTCTTTACGTACAGTATAAATGGAAAATTTTATTTCAAAATTCTGGTGTCAATGCGGCATTTGGGAATTAAAATGAAGTGGGATATATTGTATCCAACCGTCTTTCAAGGGGTTAATCATGTCACTACTATTGATACATGACTTGTTACCGGTGCTTCTAACCATTTATGTTTTATTTTCTAATAGTAATAAAAATTATTATTGCTATTGCTTTTCACTTGTTTATGCGGAAAATGTTATTATTATTATTATTATTATTATTATTATTATTATTTAAGTTAATACAATACAGTATGCATGTTAGACGACTTGATAAGTGTAACGATAATGGAAAAAGTGCATAATTTTAACAAACAATTATTTTACGCTAATACTGCTTTAGACTATGCAAGAATTTCAATTTTATCCTTACTGTATGCATCAGTTATAAAAATAAAATTCTTAAAATATATGTTTGCAAAAGAGTGTTATTATAAAACCGTTGCTAGGAACTACGGCTATAATTCACCGATTAATTCAAATCAGACAATGCCACGTCTGAAAATTTTTGAAATTCAATCTCTCTGATATTTCTGCTTAGTATTCTTGAATACTTAACACATTACACAAAGTAAATTAAAAATGAATATTTTCGGAAAGCCATTGAAAGCAGGTTTGAAACTGATACTCCAGATGGGAGATTGTAAAGTAATGCCTTAGACTTCCATGCTATATAGCTAACATGCATTACATATATATAAAAAAAGATATGGTACCCTAGAAATGTGATAGGGGTCCGGAAGTCGTAAATGTGTGTGGAATAACCGAGGATGGAGTTGAAATAAGTTTATTTTTACCCTTTTTCGTATTCAAGAACATCAAAGTAAAGAGGTCACATTGCTTCAATCTGGAGCGAAATTTAATTCTATAGGAATTTACTTTTTTTTTCGTTTTGCATTCTGTGATGAAGAAAAGTAACTTGTTTTCATTTTGCCACACACGTTGAAGAATGTTTCCCCCCTCGCGGTAAACAAAATTCTAAACAACAGAATCACCTGAATATGCAACTCTTCCAACAGAGGAATGCAATCTATGTGACATTTTAAAACAGAAAATTTTAATCAGACACAATAATTAATTATTATTCATCAGGCATCAGAGTCAACAAGTCAATGACTTGTAGCATAATCACCAAAATGTGTGTCAGGAAAAAACACTCGAATATTTATTTGCAAAAAATCTGTAAAATTATTTATCATTTTATAAAAAAAATTGATTAGTCTTTAAAAAGGTTGTATAGTAATGCCTCGACTTACATCAGTAATTCGTTTCAAGAGTAGTGACATAAATCGAAAACGACGTAAGTCGAGGTACATTTAGATAAGCTAAGAAGGATAAGCAATAAAAAATCTCCAAAATCTAATGAACATTTTCTACTGTATTTAGGGATTATGTTACATACATTTAACATTAGCAAAAAAATGTGTTTGGAATACAAGAATTTGGAATAAATCGATAAGTTGTTAACTTACAATTTATTGTTCTTCTAGCTGACCCGTTCGAGTATTTGAGCATGAGAAAAAAATCTTGCAGTGACGTTTAAACCGACAAATTTTTCTTTTTTACTTTTAGAAACTTTTTGTAGCAGCAGACTGAGTTTTCTAAGCTTTTTCTAGCGACTTTTTTTACTTGTTTGTCACACTCACGTGACTGCCGAAGGAAAGTTTCACTCGATAGAATACCTTCATAGAAGACATCAAGAAGACTTTTAGAACCAAAAGTCTTCAAAAAAGTTCAAAGTGCGTCTTAATTAAGGGAATTTTTCTCCAGGCCAGACGACGTAAATGCTGGGTGACATAAGTCAGGGTTGCTACGGGGTCAGGGAATTCCCTGACTTAACACCAGGATTAATTTAGAGAAAAACTCGGTTTTGAAATTGCGCGATTATGTTAGATAAAGGAAGATTAGTTTTTCTGGATACAAATACTGGTATTTCGGCTGAAAGCGTAGCAACTCTGGTAAGTCGGGGCACTACTGTACTTATTAGTTGATTAATTTTTATTGAATTTCTAATTTTTCTTGTAAGATTGGTTAAAGATGGTAAAAGTTGCTGATTCATTCGATAAATTTTACGATTTAATAAAAGTAATTTACATGACCGAAACAACATATTTAATGCGGATGGTCAATGAAATAACAACTTGTTATTTTTAGTTTTTCGATATGAAAATACTTATTATTTTATTTTAATCATACTTTTATTTTATTTTAATTAGCAAAGTGGGTTTTTATGATTAACATTATATATTATCTGTATGCGGAAACTTGTACAGTCGTGGAAAAAAAAGTAAACACCCCCTACTAACTCCTCAACAAATTAACGTAGACCAAAGTTACTGATACCGAATGATTGAAAATAAAGTCTATTTTTAAATGATGTATGTAAAATTTGTTTAGGGGGCATCTACATATTAAAACGAATCCAAACTTAATTTTTTTCAATGGCAATACCGAATTTTAACAGGATATTTCAAATCTTTGGTTCAAACTATGCCTAGACACGAAATTTCAAGTCATGTAAATGATAAGTTTTTGAATTATAAACATTCAAAATTTATTGCATCTAATGTTAAATTACATTTTCATATTTTTACTTATATCTCCTGAAATTATGCTCCTAATGTGCTAATTTTTTTTGTAGCAATAATAACAATATACCCAAACATACATACACTGAATTTGCAGTTTTTGTAATTTTATGATATGATTTATGAATTATGAAATTAATATTCGAAAAAAAAAATGAATTGCAACCTACAATTTTTTTTCATGGATTTAGATTTATTAAGTCCTGCTTTATGGAAATCCAAAATTTCACATTTTTCTTCCAAGTAGTTTTCAAATTATGCTTAAAAAACGGCAAAATGATGGTTTAAGTCTTGATAGAAGTGAGTAGATATTTTGAAATTTATTCGGCTGTCATGTGATCTAACTGGCTTCATTCATTCCTTGAGTGGCTCTTCAGGCGCCTTGATCAAGAAGGGGGCTCTCTCGGTTAACAATCGAGTACGGAACTTCAATTTGGATACAGCCCTTAAAATACGCTTGTTTTAAAATAATTAATTTTTCGGAAACTTATGGTACGAATTGCATAAAAATTTGTTTTTAGGCTAATTGAAGAGTGTAGTTTATCTTAGTTTATGCTGTCAGAATTATGTACTGCTATTGAAAAAAACAAAGTTATGGTTCGTTTTAATATGTAGCTGGCCCCCTAAGCAAATTTTATATACATCATTTAAAAGTAGACTTTATTTCCAATCGTTCGGTACCAGTAACTTTTTTCTACGATAATTTGTTGAGGAGTTAGTAGGGGTGTTTGCTTCCCCCCCCCCCCCATGAATGTACAGTCGTGGAAAAAAAAAGTAAACACCCCCTACTAACTCTTCAACAAATTATCGTAGACGGAAGTTACAAGTACCGAACGATTGGAAATCAAGTCTACTTTTAAATGATGCATATAAAATTTGTTTAGGGGGCATCTACATATTAAAACGAACCCAAACCTCATTTTTTTCAATGGCAATACCCAATTTTAACGAGATATTTCAAATCTTCGGTTCAAACTATGCCTAGACACCAAATTTCAATGATAAGTTTTTGAATTATAAACATTCAAAATTTAGTGCTTCTAATGTTAAATTACATTTTCATATTTTTATTTATATCTCCTGAAATTATGCTCCTAATGTGCTAATTTTTTGTCTAGCAATAATGATAATGTGCCCAAACATAAATATGCTGAATTTGCAATTTTTATCATTTTATGATATGAATTATTAATTATGAAATTAATATTCGAAAAAATTATGAATTGCAACATACAATTTTTTTGATGGATTAAGATTTATTAAGTCCTGCTTTATGAAAATCCGAAATTTCACATTTTTCTTCCAAATAGTTTTCAAATTATGCTTAAAAAACGGCAAATGATGGTTTAAGGGGCCGTCTATGATAGAAGTGAGTAGATATTTTGAAATTTCTTCTGCTGTTCTGTTATCCAACAGGTTTCATAAGATGCCTTGATCAAGAAGGGGGCACTCTCGGTTAACAATCGAGTAACGAACTTCAATTTGGATACAGCCCTTAAAATACGCTCGTTTTAAAAGAATTAATTTCTCGGAAACTTATGGTACGAATTGCATAAAAATTTGTTATTAGGCTAATTGAAGGGCGTAGAGTTCATTTATGCTGTCAGAATTGGGTATTGCCGTTGAAAAAAATGAAGTTATGGTTCGTTTTAATATGTAGATTGCCCCCTAAGCAAAATTTATATACATCATTTAAAAGTAGACTTTATTTGCAATCGTTCGGTACCAGTAACTTTCTTCTACGATAATTTGTTGAGGAGTTAGTAGGGGGTGTTTACTTTTTTTTTTCCACGACTGTACATGTGTGCTACATGCTTTTGGATTTTGCAAACATTTTCTTTTCTTTCCTTCCTCACCCAATCTCAATCTTTAACAAATGTTAAAATTATCCATTTTCATAACAAATCTTTAATTTTAATAACAAATTTGTTAGCTTATAACGCATTTAAATCATGTTTAGAAATTGTTATACATAAATGTATACAAGGTTGTTAAAATTAAAAGTAGTCTATCCAGAAAGCTCTTGAGACATTTCCCGTGACTTCATCAAGTGAAACAAAATTTCGTAACTAATTATAATTTATATTCAAAAGATAAACTCAGTGAAAATCGTAAAACAAATAAACAACAACAACAACAACAACAAAAATGAGGTAGAGAGAAATTAAACTGTCATTGCAACGATATTGTTTGAGCGTAACGAACGACTTATAATGTAGTTTTGTATGAAGTAGCGTTTTAACACATTTTCAACTGACCAAGAGTGGTACACCGCATTGCTTTAAATGAGGTATTTTGAAGGTAGCATCCCATTCAAAACTTCGGAATCGCAAAATTTGGCACTATATCTGATTTTATCAGTAAAAAAATATGTAAGAAATTCTGATTTTTTTCATCTTTTTATTGCGCGACCATAAAAGCAAATGTAAAGTCACATCACACTCTCACTTTTGGTGCATGCGAAATAACTTCTTGAAAAATATTTGCATTTTTCTGTTTTCAGAAATGCGACTGTTGTGTGCATTGATTTTTTCGTCTGAATAAAAATGCTTTTTATAGTTCTACAGAACACTTCTTGGTCAAGCATAATCAGTAGCCAGTTGTGAGAAAAATTACTGTGCAAATGTTAGTCGAGTTTTCCATCACCCTATTGTTGCTGTTGCATACTCTTAATTTAGTATAGGTAATTTTGCAAACGCTCACACATATCTTTTTTACAGTAGAAAGAGGCAGGTAGGATTTATTTGTAACAGAAGGGGAAACTTACTCTGCCATATCATGACTCTTTGGGCAAATTCACGACAGCTGTAACAACATTTTCAGCATAAGACTAACTAAACTCTGCAATCCCTAGGGATCATTCCCTACAATGCCCAACTCTGTTTTCTTGACCATGGGCTCTGTGGTGCTTTCTAGCAGGGGTTCTCAAACTATGGTACGCGTACAAGTACGGGTACGCAAAAATCTGGTTCTGGTAGTGAAATGAAATATAAAATACAGTATGTGAAATCAAAAAACAGCTCAATACCACCTCCTCTTTTTGATTTTTCAGTTAACCGACCCCGTAGTCTCTTCACTCTGTTATATTGTTGCTTTGATAGCGTTTTGTTTTCTCTTATTTTAATGTAACTTCGATTTAGAATTTTATATAAATGGAACTAATTAGATGTTTAGTTGATCTTTCATCCCACCTGAAAAAAAAGAAAAAGTTTTCTTCTATAGTGTAATACTTATGCTTCTTATATGTTATACTTATATGTACTTATATGTTATACTTATGTTTCTTCTATGTGTATAATACTTATTTCAACGAGCTTCTATCTCGTATTAATAAAATGTTTATTTTCAGAAGATATGTGAATTTCTGATGTAGGCTTATTCATTTATTAAATTTTATTAAATGTATTTCACTTTTGATATAAACATGGCGTTCATATAACAAAAAATGGACGAACAAAGCGACTTTAAATATGTATATATTTTTTAAGTTTAACACTAGAACGCCCGAAAGGAGTCGATTCGACTCCGACCACATGAATAAATGTCCATTGGAGACAGAATTATTTTCATAAAATAAGGTAAATTCTATCGACATAGAATTACGTTAAATAAATAAGTTAAATAATTTTAAATAATTTTGGGGTGAAATATTTTTATGAAACTTGAGTAAAATTTCCGGACGTTCTAGTGTTAACAAAGCTATGTAGTATTTATGTTCTTTATTTAAATAGATCTATTAATAGATTGAAACAATATTTTCCATCCAAAAATGATACACTTTATAATGATAAATACACCCTTCTCATTAGCAATAAACGATAATTAATAGAATCACCCTACTGAATTTGTATCAATTTACACCAATAAGTCATTAAGTATTGGTAATGATGGTGATACCTTTTATTTGAATGTTAAAATAAAGCAGTCAATCTAACTACCGATTTATTAATGTAATTATGCAATTAAATAGAGTAAAATCTGATCAGACAAAAGCACAAAAGAGTGGAAAAATATTTCGTTTTAGACATATTCCGCTTATACAGGTTTTTCTGTATTAGCTTTGAATTTGTCACCGGGTGGTACGCGGAAGTATAAACTTCTATTTAGTGGTACATCGGTCTGAAAGTTTGGTAACCCCTGCTTTATCCTTCTGAGACCTGGCATCCATTTAAATGGATGTTTTGCTTTCTCCTTCTATTGCATTAAATTTCATTGTAGCAATCTAAAACCAGTTGGTTTTGGTAATGTATGAATCAAAAATCAACATTCAGGTTTTGGATTTTGGCAACGGTAACTACTTTGTTTACAAAAGGGCGTAGGGCGTAATAAATGAGTCAAGTTGGAATTCTACGTTCTGCTGGTAATTTTCGCTTTTATGTTATTTTAATTTGTTTGAACTATTTTTATTTTGCAATTTTAAATCAGATGTTAATACTTGCCTTATGTTATTTATAATAAATTCTATTATTTCCCATACATCTCGCATTTTTTAAATTACTTTAAAGCAAGTTATGGCCTGAACATCCATTTAGATGGATGTGCTGTAAAACAAAATTAAAAAATCGAAATTTATTAATTTCTTTAAAAACGTCATTTTTCATGCCTATTTGTTGAAAAAAACTCATATTTAAAAAAAATTATGCATTACATTTTGCTTGGGTCTCAGGAGGATATAGTATACATGTCCTAGTCGGTATTCAACTTAATGTGGGTCCTCCAGTGTTTAGTTCGCAAGGAAGTTTGGTACGCATTTTATCGATCCCGAAGTGTTAAAAGGTTGAATAAACCTTGCCCAGTTCGGAGTCGAACTTTTGACCTGTAGCGCTGTAGCGCAACGCGTTGAACATCAAGCTACTGGGCTTTTCAATATAAGCATAGTCCAGTTGTTTCCGTCATCTTCCAGGAAGAACTTCGAATAATTTTGCTGACCCCGGATTTCGGATTATTTTGTGAATAGAAATGATATCAAATTATTAATAATATCAAATTATCAATGTATCTCTGGATTATTTATCTCTAGATCAGGTATGGAGGAGCAGGTATTTTTTAAGCGTGCCTGCCAAAAATTAAAAAATAATACCTATCAACATTGTAACGTGCCAAAATGTTACGTAAAAAAGTGACATATGATGCTTATACAAAATACTTTTTAATAGGATTACTTACATTTATACATTAAGTAACGTAAGAACAAAAATGAAAATACTATTTTTCTGTATATTGTAATCATTCATTAATTTCAAGAAATTTTTATTCGGGAGAATTCATTTACGTGGTACGTACTGCAATAAGGATTTTAGTGTTTAATTATATAAATTTATGAACTTTTATTTTAGTAAATTTTAACTTATCATTAATGCAACAACTAACTTAAAATAATCCAAGTTGCATTACAAAATATAGTAATAATTTATTAATGAGATTTTTACTGTTGTAACGTTTTATAGAAAACACTTTACACCTGGTTCATATTTCGTTATTTTTAGTAAAATAAATCGCAAAAGATTAGATTGGTTGTCTTATAAAATTCAGTTGAAGAAATAAAGTTTTTTATATTCATAGAGAAAGGAAATATAGTTATACGGTGAAAACACTGCACAGTATTAAGAGGCTACTTCAGTCAAATGAAAAGACGCATTCGCTAATGCTAATCCTATGGAAGAAATTTATAACGATATCTCAGTTCCATTTCAATATTTTTAAATGATTTCTTTTGCATTGAATAGTTCAGATCGATCTGTATGCAGGCCGTTTTTTATTTTTTCGATTTTGATTGCAGATATTTTTTATGAGGAGGCTTTTACTTTCGAAACCGGTTCCGAAAATGAAAGTGTCCTCATAAGAAATACTTGTAAACAAAATCGAAAAAGTAAACAACGGCCTTTGTACAGATCAATCTCAACTATTCAATGCAAAAGAAATCATTTAAAAATATTGAAATGCGACCGAGATATCTTTATAAATTTCTTCCATAGGATTAGCATTAGCGAACGGGTCTTCGTTTGACTGAAGTAGCCTCTTAATATAAAAAAGAGAGAGAGAGAGAGATGTTTTTTTAATTATAGGAAAATATAATATGATAACGAACAAAAACCTCTTCCGATTACCTAGTTAACATATTTTTTAAAGATTTTAAGAAACATTTATAAAAACAAAGTTTCTTTAGCCCACCAAACGTTTCCGGGTAATTTTACAGTGTAGTTGGTGTGCAGTTTTCTCAATACGGAACAGTGTTGCCATAGTTTGGCCTCCAATTTTAATCCAGAATTTTAAATTCATACCGTAAATTTCGAAAGAATTTTTACTTT
The DNA here is from genome assembly GCA_963932465.1 of Maratus speciosus. Classification (NCBI taxonomy): domain Eukaryota; kingdom Metazoa; phylum Arthropoda; class Arachnida; order Araneae; family Salticidae; genus Maratus; species Maratus speciosus. The sequence continues at coordinate 319,817,693 of OZ010789.1, forward strand.
ATGTGATCGCTAAATGTTTCTTATTAAATAAAGCTTAAAGTACTATTCTTTATTTCTGGTATGAACTCGAAATTTCTGAATAAAAGTAGAGGCCAAACTGGCAACCCTAATTCGGAATAGAGGTTTTTCGGATGTTATCCTTTTTCAAGTAAACTTTTTCTTGTTCAACAAACTTGTTTTACAGACAAACATGATAAATTAACGGTACAGTAAAGCCCCGATTATCTGCGGTGCGGTTTATCCGCGAAGCAATTTTTTTTTTCTTAATTCAAGTCAACAGCAAGGAAAATACACTAAGCCCTACTATTAAATATAAACAGAAAAATCAATGTATTCGAAAGTCATAGAAGAATATCTCTAGATTCGGTTGCCATGTTTGAAATATCAGATATAAAGTCTTGATGTCCTTTCTTGATTTTATTAACCAAACGTAAGCACAACAATTAAACTATTTTACAATTAAATAACACTATTATGATAAATTCCAGGAGAGTATATCAAGAATAACTTCATTTTTGAGATAAAAACTATTCCATACTAAAAGAAAAATAATAGTTTACAATATAGAATAAAGAAAGTTTACAATATAGAATAAAGAAAATGTGTTTCCAAAACAAGTGACTGATTTTTATAAAAAGGTGGAACTCAGCTCTTTTTGTATAGTATGTATGGCATTGTTTTTTGTTTACTGCTCTTTATTTTAGTGATTTAGGCGTAAAGCAAAGGTTTCTGACATATTGTGCATATGTATGTATTTTAAACGTTTTATTATGTTTTTTGTACATTGAAACATAGTTTTTATGCTGAATTTTCATTTTTTTTCATGTTTGCTCTTCATTTTCAGTCTTTTTCGGGTTATCCGCGGTGCCCTTGCCACCCAATCCCGCGGATAATCGGGGCTGTACTGTATTAACATTTACGGTAACATTATTTTGTTACTCTTGTATGTATAAATTCAATTACGTAGCTTAGAAAGAATTCATAGCATCCATCCAAAGTATTGATATTCCGGTTTGAGAAATCTGATTAATACTACATAAAATCTACTGGGGAATGTTTCCGACAATCAGCGTCAGCAGAAAAAAAACTTTATTTTTGTAAATGCTTCTTTAAATCTTTAATCCAATGCTCTAACCATCTGAGCTATCGTGTGTAATTACGTATCCAGCGTTCTCTGGAGTTCCAGTACCTGCGATTTATTCTGTTATTGTCTCATTCAGATATCAGACCAGATGCCATAATCAATAAGGCTAGCTGGGTGAATTAGATCCAACCAGATTCGTCCGAGATAGCTTAGAATCAGGGTCGGCGAACCTTTTTACAATCGTGTGCCAGATTTTTTCAAAAAAGGTTTTACGCGATCATGACGCGCCGACAACCAAAAAATGGATCAAAATTATTAAATCAAAATTACCAACAATTTTTGTTTATTAGGAATAAAAAGTATGGGAGTAACATATACATGTAATAATCACAGTAACATATTTTAGAATTTAATAAAACAGTAAACGCGTTTTCTGTTAGCATTTCTTGAATAGCAAATAATTAATATGGGGTTCATACCTAGTTACTTTTATCGGAATTCAAGCTGAAATCGAGTTAATTCGCCGCAAGTGGTTTACATTTAAGATTGTCGTAATATTCATTTCCGAAAATAATGACTCGCAGTTATTAAAACAATTGTTAAAACTACAAATTACGTACCAGGTCATTATAATTCCATCATTTGCATTCTTACTTATAATGCCTAATATTCTCCGAATCTTCTCTTAATTTGATAAGTTACTGAGTCCACATTCAAGAAATTTGGAATTCAATAAGTTCTTTTCCAATTTTTTTTTAGTTTCAGAGAATTAAATAAAAATTCAGAAAATCCCAGTTTTTATATATTCGTGTGTTCTTATTTTATTATTTTATTTTATTTTAAATTCTGAATCAACATCGTGCCGAAAATATTCCCTCGTGTGCCATAGGTTCGCCGTCCCTGGCTTAGATGGTAGAGCATTCGAATTGAATATTTCCAACTGAGCGAAAAAATGCCCAGCCCTCGAATCGAACCCCGACCCTTGGCTTACGGGGCCAATGCTCTACCATTTTAAGCTAACTAGGCTGACAACCGGCGAGCATATTTCGCTCAGATAACCTTATTGGTAATAACATCTGGTCTGTCATGTAGACAGCTCAACAGAATAAACCACAGGTAAAGGAACTCCATATTATAAACGATGGGTGCGTAGATAAACTATTATTTTAACACAAACTGATTGGTAAAGTTATCATACTTATTGTACGTAGAGCATTGCCTGCTTCAGTCAAGAGATCCCTGGTTCGAATCCTGGTCCGGACATTTTTCGCCCAGTTGAAAATTTACATCTCACATGATTTGTTTACCAATTAGAATAACTGTGTTAAAATTAACCTAGTGTAAGAAGCAATTGTCTTTTTTTTTTACGGTAAATAGCAGAATAGCCGAAAAAAAAAGTCTAATATGTTAATTCATACAAAAATATTTGTAATATTTGTGTTAGTTTGTACATGTTACACAAATTATTTGTTTTAGCAAAAAGGAAAAATGAATTTTATCTATATAAAGGTTATCAAATTAAAATTTTTCGCGGTAGAAAAAATTCTTTTCATTTGGGGCCATAGAACAGCATATAGAGCCTCTTGAATAAGGAAATATTAATTATAATAATCCTGTGCGTTAATTCCTGTTATCATTTTAGAACGAAATTCTGAAACTGAGAAATCGTGTAGTAAAGCAAATGTAACAATTCTTATGATTAAACACAAATGGAATTCGAATAGTTGAGCCTATTTACCATGTTTAATTGAAAGCACTTGACATTGTTATTTCCTGAAACAGAGGCCATAATAAAAAATTCAACACAGCGACAATAAATGCTGAAGTCTATTCCGATTAAAACGATAGTCATCTTTAAATGTCATAAGGGACAGGACTTGTATGGATTCAACAATGATGAATGAGGTGGATTTATAAATCACAATGGGCAAATTACCCTCTCCCCTCCCCCTCTCCGTACATTGCCGCCTTTCAAATGGCAGGTCAACTCGCTTAAAATGCAACATTGTTACTAAGAGAATTTTCGATTGTGTTTTATAGTACCTTCATTATAGTTTGCACATTATTATTATTAGTAGTAGTAGTATTAGTATTATTATTCACGTTTTGAGCACTATGACTGGAGCCTTCATGATAGAGATATTCTATAACAGCAGTTCCGAAACTTTATTGTTAAGAGCCTACACTATTTATAAAAAAAAAAAAAATCATTTTTTTAGGTACGTTCGTAATTATATAAATACGTAGCCATAGTCGTCGTTCGGTCCGTCTGTCAGTCCGTCCGTCCGCATATAACAGAGCAAAAACTACCCAACCGAATCGTCTGAAATTTTAAATGTATAATATTGTTGAAAAATTTTGTCGAGTCATTTCAAATTTTATAAAAATCGGATGTATAGTTTAATGACAGGGACAATCAAAAGTTTTCCGTTACATTGCGGCCAAAGGGGAAAAAAAAAAATATTCCAAGTGCATTTTAGTCATGTCACAGCCTTTCGAACAGAATGAAATAGATATGCACTTATGATGTGCACTAAAATATACATTCAGTACAATGTGCGGTGAAAAAAATATTTATAAAACTAGTTATAGTACGAACCATTTGCCACGTTTGATGTGCAATTTCAAACGTGTTTCAACTGGCGGTTGACCTTCATAGTCACCGTCAGCAGTTTCCATGGAAACCCCAGATAACTCGTTTTTCCCACTCTTTTCGTTCTTGACTATAAAAGCTCTGAAACACTTCAAATGTAGTGTGAAAAAAGCAACCAACTAGGAATTTAGAACCCGTTATCAGAGAAACACCCTGGAGGTCAACCGTCAGTCTTACCGAAAAACACTATAGTCATTTGAAGAAACTCACAAGCTAATGTTAAGTCTATGGGAACATTATTTTCAAATTTATCGCTTGCATGTTTATACACTATATGGCCAAAGGTAACCGGTCACTTGCAATTTTAGGTGTTTTGTTAAATATCTAGAAAAATACACGAGGAATTAACCTGAAACTGCAGGTGTGTAAACAGTATAGTATAAGTCATATATTTCCGCGAAGATTTTTTCCCGAAACCCCATATGGGACCGTCAACAAATTGAAAAAGAACGAATATTTCTTGGATAACCCTGTAAAAACTAATGTAGCAAAAGTGTTCAAACTCGAGATTATTAATAAGTGGCTTATTGTAATAATTTGTGTTCATTTTTATGAGGATAGCATGGATACTCGTAGAGAAATTAAGGTTTTTATAAAAACAGTCCCAAATTTCGCCAAATTGTTGGCTTATAACTTGCAGAGTTCTTAATATAAAAAAAAGTTCTTTTCAGAAAATATGACAAACAACATTGTACACAATACCCTGCAATCAGAATGAAAAAATAATAAAAATTGTATGAAAAATGAGCAGGTTTACTAAATAATGATTCACTGCGCATGCTCGAACGTAATCAAAATATAATTTGCATAATGTGTTAGCTAAATGTATTGAGCAACTTTTGTGAAAGTCTCAAAAACATAGTTTGAAAAGTCTGATTATAATCGTTTATGGAATAAACTCAAAATCCGTTATTCCCAAAAGGAAGCAAAAAGATGAGGAGCTGTATCCAAATATAGTAGTACGCTCAATATTGTATATGCCACCTAATCAATGGATATATGGATACAACCCCTCATCTTTTTGCTCCATTTTGGGAACAACGGATTTTGAGCTTATTCTATAAACGATTATTATCAGACTTTTCAAACTATGTTTTTGAGACTTTTACAAAAGTTGCTCCATACATTTAGCTAACACATTATGTACATTATATTTTGATTGCATTCGCGCATGCGCAGTGAAACATTTTTTAGTAAACCTGCTCATTTTTCATACAATTTTTATTATTTTTTTAATTCGGATTGCAGAGTATTATGTACAATGTTGTTCTTCATATTTTCTGAAAATAATTTTTTTTTATATTAAGAACTCTGCAAATTATAAGCAAAAAAACTTGGCGAAATTTGGGACTGTTTTTATGAAAACCTTAATTTCTCTACGAGTATACGTGCTATGCTCATAAAAATAAACACAGTATATTACAATAAGCCACTTATTAATAATCTCGAGTTTGAACGCTTTTGGTACATTAGTTTTTACAGGGTTATCCAAAAGATATTCGTTCTTTTTCAATTTGTTGACGGTCCCCTATGGGGTTTCGGGAAAAAAATCTTCTCGGAAATATATGACCTATACGATACTGTTTACACACCTGCAGTTTCAGGTTAATTCCTCATTTATTTTTTTAGATATTTAACAAAACGTCTAAAATCGTAAGTGACCGGTCACCTTTGGCCATATAGTGTATATACATTTTTTTTTTTTTTTTTTTTTTTTGCTTTAGGATAGTTGAGACCGATCTTCTAACCGGGCTAGTTTTTAATTTTTCGATTTTGGTTGCTGTTTTTTTTTTTTTTTTTCCGAAGGAGGAAGTAACTTTCTTAAAAAAAAAATATGCAACCAAAATCGAAAAATTAAAAACTATCCCGGTTAAAGTTTGGTCTCAGCAATCCTAGGCAAAAGAACACCATTTAAAAATACTAACATGCAAGCGATAAATTTGAAAATTACGTTCCCACAGACTTAACATTAGCCTGCGTATTTCTTCGCATGCCTAATTCTAGGCAATACCGTAGCAATTTAAAAATTATGGTGGGTGTGTGGGGGTTTAAATAGTTTTTAACTGATTAAGCTCAAAGTAACTGAGAAACTGATAAAATCAGTTAATGATAAAGCGTTTCATTAATAAGTGATCATGTATATTCATTAATAATTAATGTATTCATAATTGAAAATGTGCATGCCCATTATTTCAAAGTAAACGTTAAGGAATAAATTAAACTTTACAATTTTAGTGAAATATGACAGCAAAGTACGAAAGAAATATTTCATTAATAGTACTTAAAAAAAAAAGAAAAACAAATGCGCTTACAAATTTTGGCATCATACCACAAGGTAAGTGCGTTTCGCTGACATTGCGTTCTAAATGAATTCGGCATGTACAGTCGTGGAAAAAAAAAAAGTAAACACCCCCTACTAACTCCTCAACAAATTATCGTAGAAGAAAGTTACCGGTACCGAACGATTGAAAATAAAGTCTACTTTTAAATGGTGTATATAAATTTTGCTTAGGGGGCCATCTACATATTAAAACAAACCATAAATTCATTTTTTTCAATGGCAATACCCAATTCTGACAGCATAAATGAACTCTACACCTTTCAATTAGCCTAAAAACCAATTTTTATGCAATTCGTACCATAAGTTTCCGAGAAATTATTATAAAACGTGCGTATTTTAAGGGCTGTATCCAAATTGAAGTTCCGTAGTCGATTGTTAACCGAGAGAGCCTCCTTCTTGATCAAGGCACCTTAAGCAGTCAATGAAGCCTGTTAGACAACGGGACAGCAGAAGAAATTTCGAAATATCTACTCACTTCTATCATAGACGGCCCCTTAAACCATCATTTTGCCGTTTTTTAAGCATAATTTGAAAACTATTTGGAAGAAAAATGTGAAATTTCGGATTTTCATAAAGCAGGACTTAATAAATCTAAATCCATCAAAAAAATTGTGGGTTTCAATTCATAATTTTTTCGAATATTAATTTCATAATTCATAATTCATATCATAAAATTATAAAAATTGCAAATTCGGCGTATTTATGTTTGGGCACATTAGTATTATTGCTACACAAAAAATTAGCACATTAGGAGCATAATTTCAGGAGATATAAATAAATATATGAAAATGTAATTTAACATTAGAAGCACTCAATTTTGAATGTTTATAATTCAAAAACTTATCATTCAAATGACTTGAAATTTGGTGTCTGGGCATAGTTTGAACCGAAGATTTGAAATATCTCGTTAAAATTGGGTATTGCCATTGAAAAAAAAATGAATTTATGGTTCGTTTTAATATGTAGATGGCTCCCTAAGCAAATTTTATATACATCATTTAAAAGTAGACTTTATTTCCAATCATTCGGTACCAGTAACGTCCGTGTACGATAATTTGTCGAAGAGTTAGAAGGGGGTGTTTACTTTTTTTTCCACGACTGTACGTGTATTTCTCGATGGACATTCATCAATGCAAGTCCAGAAAGCCGAGAATTAAACATAATGTTCCTAAGATACGTTTTTAATCGTCTCAATGTAGAGAATGTTCTTTCTGGCGTGGCTGTTGAGACTGCAAGGATTGATAGAACTTTCAACAATTTCTTGATGTTGAGCTAAACACCATAATCCAACGAAAAAAAAAAAAAGAAAAAAAGACTTGATTTCCAATGGGGCGGGGCTTAAGACCCTCCCCCCCTCTTTCCTACGCTCCCGAGTGTAGGCTCTTAAAACTTTAGCAATCGGTGTCCATAAAAAAGGGCACCCAATTTTAATTCCGAAACAGGCAAACGGCACCAAGAATATTTTATTAAAATTTTCCTTTCCTAAAGTACGGGAAAATAAGCAAGTTTTTATTTTCTAATAAATTCTTTTGTAAATTCTGGTGTCAATCCATTATTTCATCCTTTTACAAACAGGCTTACTTCGTGCCGGAAAAGGTTAAGCTACCTACCTTTACGATTGAAAAATTTTTACGACCACCTACATAAACATTACATGGAAAATAATTTGTATTAATAAGCTGTTGAAAGAATAACAAAAAAATGAAGAATTATTGCCCACAAATAATCTGAAAGTTTATTAAAAAATCTCCGACGTACGTCACCCATCTTGCACTTTTGCTACCGTGATAAACATCATATAAAAAATAGGTTCCTTCACAGACTGGGAAAGTTTTTAAAAGAATTCTTAAACTCACTGAAGTAAAATAATGAATATTAACTTCAAAACCTAAAATATTTAACTAAGTTTATTTAATTTTTATTGTATTTTAACACAATAGCCTTCTTTAAATTACTTTTATTTTTAAAAATCCTATAAGGAAAATGTATTCAAATTGTTTTTTTTTTTTCTTTGGCGCCAATATAAGCTTTTTTAGAAAGAAAATTTTGTTTTTAAAAAGCAACCATTATTCACTTTTCACCAAAAACAAGAAAATTATAATTTCATGTCACTTTAGCTGTAAAGTTTTTAAATAATTCTTAAACTCGCTGGAGTAAAATAATGAATATTAACTTCAAAAACCAAAATATTAAACTAAGCTCATTTCATTTTTATTATTTTTTAACACAATATTCTTCTTCAAATTACTTTTATTTTTAAAACCATATAAGTATAATTTATTCAATTTATTTTTTTTTCTTTGGCGTCAGTAGAAGCTTTCTTAGAAAGAAAATTTTGTTTTTAAATAGCAACCATTATTCACTTTTCATCAAAAACAAGAAAAATATAATTTCATGCCACTTTAGCTATAAAGTTTTTAATATAATTCTTAAACACGCTGAAGTAAAATAATGAATATTAACTTCAAAACTCAAAATATTAAACTAAGTTCATTTCATTTTTATTATCTTTTAACACAATATACTTTTTTTAGAAAGAGAATTTTTTTAAAAATAGCAACCAATATTCACTTTTCATCAAAAACAAGAAAATTATAATTTCATGTCACTTTAGCTGTAAAGTTTTTAAATAATTCTTAAACTCGCTGAAGTAAAATAATGAATATTAACTTCAAAACCCAAAATATTAAACTAAGTTCATTTCATTTTTGTTATCTTTTAACACGACATTCTTCTTCAAATTACTTTTATTTTTTAAAAACCCTATAAGGATAATTTATTCAACTTATCTTTTTTTCTTTGGCGCCAGTAGAAGCTTTCTTAGAAAGAAAATTTTGTTTTTAAATAGAAACCATTATTCACTTTTCACCAAAAACAAGAAAATTATAATTTCATGTCACTTTAGCTGTGCATCAGAAAATATTGTTTCGCAAATACTTTTTGTTGGAGGTAATCCTATATAGAGAATATAGAATTTCGCTTTATTCTCCGCTTTAAAGCAAAAAAAGCTGCAATATTTCTTATGTATTTTTTCAAGAAAAGTTAAAAAGAACAAAATATATTCAATGGTTGAATATTTAACAGATGGAAATCACCATTCACATTCAGCCAGAATAGGACATATCCACTTTGAATAAAAAACAAATACGTGAATAAAATGAGAGATCGTTAATGTAATGTACATAAATATTTCAAATAAAATTATCAACTTATATAATAATATTTTTATTAAAAAACATACTTAATTGTATTAATTATAGTAAATGAATAAATTTCCTTTGACTGGAATGAAATAAGCGATCAGTGCTTTAGTTATGCATATGCACAATAGGTGTATGTGTTTGTCATTATATTAATCACATTTTTTAACTGTACTAATTGTAGCATTCCAGTTATTTGAATAAAATAAATAAATAAAATAAGAGATAGGTGCTTTAGACGTCCATAAATATTACAAAAAAATAAAAATAAAAATAAAATAAAACTATCAATTTGCAGTTTTTTATACAGAATAATTAATTGCATTAATTATAGCAAAAGAATAAATGTTCAGTGCTTTAAACAAAATAAATTAATAAAATAAAATATAGGTGCTTTATAGTTTTGCATGAATACTATAAATAAAATTATAATTTAAACTTATCGTTAAAAAGTATACATTAAATTACATTAATTACAGTAAAGGAATCCAGTGACTTGTGGTAAAAATGTCCTTTTGAATTTGCATTAAGTTGTTTTTAAATTTTTCATAAATTATTAATAATTTTATTTACATATATAAACGCACTTTTCTATACACAGGGCCTTTGGGTATCACTGATTTTATTTATTTATTTTTCTGGCTGTGGGGGAGTGGCTTTTACATGAGCCGTTATTTAGTTGTTGTTTTTTTTTTTTTTCGAACAATTTGCTATGAAAAGATATACTATCATATGCGTTTAAAAAATAGAATATGCTTCTGTTCATGTTCTGGATAGATTTTGTTAATGTAAAATAAAATTACGACTAATCACATAAGTTTTGGTCATTATAAGATAGAACAATGATATTTAACATGATGTTGGGTATAACTATACAGTCTAAATAATTCAGTTATTCTAGTTCATTATGACTGCCTTCAAATTTTTGAAATTTTAAATGAAAAGTCTATTTAATAATCTAGATTTGTCTAATCCAAAGGTCATGATCCTAGATGTCACAGGCCCCCACCTGTTATGACGATACTGCTTCTGGTTTTAATTTATAAGTTGTTGGTTATATGTTATACCATTAGTATACCATTAGTACATAAAAAGTTAGTTGTATTAACCCTTTATGTAATGAATTATGAATTCATGAAAATTTTATCTCCTAAAGTATTTTTCGGGAATTTTTGAAACTACATTAGAAGATTTACATAATCATTTAATAAATTTTAGAAGGATTGAAGGATTTAGAACGATTAATTGAATTTGAATTTATAGAGATTTTGTGCATTATTTATCACCTCTCTCAAATCTTTTATTTTAAATATTTTTCTTAGTGTTTTGTAGTATTAGGAAATGTACAAATATAATGTTCTTACAATAGAAATATAGGAATATTTTCGAATTGCAAAATCACCCCCCCCCCCCCTACCCTCCTAACGCCAAGAAAGCTGAAAATGTGCAAAGGCAAAAGAAATCATCCTTCTGCTTAATCTAGAAATCATCCTGCTTCTGGTTTTAATTTATAAGTTGTTGGTTATATGTTATACCATTAGTATACCATTAGTATACCATTAGTACATAAAAAGTTAGTTGTATTAACCCTTTATGTAATGAATTATGAATTCATGAAAATTTTATCTCCTAAAGTATTTTTCGTGAATTTTTGAAACTACATTAGAAGATTTACATAATCATTTAATAAATTTTAGAAGAATTTTAGAAGGATTAATTGAATTTGAATTTATAGAGATTTTGTGCATTATTTATCACCTCTCTCAAATCTTTTATTTTAAATATTTTTCTTAGTGTTTTGTAGTATTAGGAAATGTACAAATATAATGTTCTTACAATAGAAATATAGGAATATTTTCGAATTGCAAAATCACCCCACTCCCCCACCCTCCTAACGCCAAGAAAGCTGAAAATATGCAAAGGCAAAAGAAATCATCCTTTAAAAAATATTTTTGATTTGTGTAACCAATAATGCTTTTGGAATAAGATAAAGTAATGCATCTATAACTCATTCTAAACTGTATTACTACTAATCGATGCATTAAGTGAATTTTACAACAAATTATTTTAATGTTACTTATAAGTACCGTAAGTAGATAAAGGGTTAAATAAACTAGAAACTCATGATTATAAAAAGGGTTATTGATTTTGCAATTAGATGTATTATTCATTTATGAATTTATTATTCATAATGAATGGAAACATTCATTATAGCATTCATTAGAAAACAAATTCTTATTTTCACACGTGTGTTCTTTTTTCTCTTCTTTTTCTGTAACAGAATTTATAAGTTACCGATCGCATATCTTTAATCTGCATATAAAAATTAAAACAAAACTCTATATCCCAAATTATGAATTTAAAAAACTATCTCCTCAAAACTTTTTTTCCTTTCATTACTATGATACATTAGAAGATATATGCATTTAAAAATAAAAGATTTACTTTTTGTTGTTGTTGTTAATTACGGCAATTACTTGATGTGGTACTTCAAAGTACCTTTGGGTCATAACTCTTGGGCAAAAATCGAGACTTAGAAAAAAACTATATCCAATTTTCTAATTATTTTAATGTGACTTATGCATATATCTAGTGCAGGGTTGGCGAACCTTTTTATAGTCGCGTGCCAATTTTTTTTCAAAAAATATTTTACTTGACCTTGATGTGACAAATAAAAAACAGATTTAGTGGATTGAAATATAATGAGTCAAAACTACTTGAAAATTACTTAATAAGATATTTTCTAAAATGAGTATTCTAATTTTCTAAAAACATACACGTAAGTATTACAGTGCAATAATTAGAGACACAATTATATTTTAGAAATTAATTAAAAACATAATGTGATTAATTGTTGTATCTTGGATGAAAAATAATTAATATATTCATGTTCAGTTAATTTCAACAGAATGCAAACTAAATGTAATTTGGCAACCACTCTATTTGATTTTTTATATTAAAAATTTGCGAAAATGATGACTCACAGATATAAATAGTAGAAAAAATTATTAAAATTGAAAAAAAGGCAGTTTATTTATATAATTCTGAAATTAATTTCCAAGTTATCATAATTTACCATCGGTAATAATCTTTCCTTTTTGATAGTTTTCAAATATTTTCTTTGTTTGATAAAGTTTTGAAACCATATTGAATAAAATTAATATTCTTCAATTTGCAATTAATCGATTTTAGAATCGAATCAATTGATCAAGTTCGTGTATTTTGTGTAGAACCGCTGTATCCTCATTTAGAGACATAATAAACTCTGCGCCGTGCCAAAATTATTCTTTTGCGTGCCGAAAGTGGCACGCGTGCCATAGGTTCGCCGACCCTGATCTAGTGTATATGTTACGGCTAAAGCAAGAATGAAGGATAAACCTAGGTTTAACCGGTTAAAGGGCGGATTAACCAGGTCTTGCGGATAAAACCCGAAGAGTTCCCAACGCTTCGTTCTTTAACCGGTTAAAGCTAGGTCTAACCAATCTTGGTCGGTTAAAACCCGAATTTATTAAATTCTGATAGCAAATGCAATTATAAAAATAATTATATCTATTATTTTTTGGGGGCTGTCCATTGCTGGAACAAAGAGTGTCCATTACTGGAATTTTTGGCGTTTTGATATATTTCTGTTATTTACAATTAAATGTTGATCCATATTGAGAAATGAGACCATGAGTATTGCTTATAGATTAATATAATATTGAAAAATACAGAATATAATAATTATAAGTATTAATTAAAAAATAAACTTAAAGAAATTCCTTAAGAGTATCTATTACTGGCACATTTACCCCATATGTTATTATTCGTTTATAAGATTAAACCATTTGATAAGATTATTATTAAAATAAGTAGTAATAGTATCTAATTTAAAGCAGTAAATACGGTTTGATAAGATTTGTTAAGGTGCATCAGTTGATAAAGTGTTCTATTTGTAGTAATACTGAAAAAAAAAAAAAAAAAAAAAGGGATAATGTTATCTAAAATACAAATTAAATGTGAAAATTAAATCACTCTTTAAACGTTATTGATGGACTAATTTTTAAATTATTGTGTAAACTTTTGTGTAAATTCTGTTCTTAAAATACTGATATTTTATTTTATTTTCAATTTCTGCATTCAAATTCTTAAATTACTCAATTTTTTTCCTTCAGTTTCTGCAACAAAGCTACAAACAAATTTTTTCGGATTACAAGGCTTTAATATGTTTCTACGAAGATGTTTTATAATAATTTCGGGCTTTAACCGTCCAAGATTGGTTAGACCATGCTTTAACCGGTTAAAGATGGAAGCGTTGGGAACTCTTCGGGCTTTATCCGCAAAGCCTGTGTAATCCGCATTGGTTAAAACCAGGTTTAACCTTAATTCTGGCTTTAACCGTAACATATATATGTCTATGATACATACATGACTAGATTCAGAGTTCATTTTAGGATCAAGGGCAGGGCAAGGTGCACTTTGCCATAAAAGGGCACTTTAGAGAAAAAAAAAGGGCACATTAATGTAATGATAAATAATCAACTAATAACTCTTCCCCCCCCCTAACCCCAACCCCTAAAAAGTCTTTGCTATTACCCATTTACCCCATTCATGATACTTTGCAGTGCAGGGGTTGATTCTTTTCCGAAAATTAAAAAAAAAAAAAAAATCGGTCATAAATCCGAAAATTTGGATTATATCACAACTATATCATAAACTATATCACAAATTTCGAGAAATGCTCGCCGAAAAAAACCAATTTCATCAGAGAATCGCGAAAAAAAACGCCAATTTCGTCAAAGTTCCTTTCCGGGTTTTTTTTTTTTTCTTTCTTATTTCGTCTGAATTTTCACGGTAGCCGAGAAACGGGGTATAGAGATAGAGAGGGAGAGAGAGAAATTTATCACTGCGTCAGTGCTGGAATTTTGCTGAAAATAATTGGTGTCTGTATGAGGATGTTGAAAGGGAGTACTGAAAAGGAACAGATTAGGAGCAAAATGGGGCTAGGACATTATATAATGTTTACAAATAGTTTAGAGTTTGCTTGAAATAAGCGATGAAATTAACTTAAAGGGCGCTATTTTTCCCTCGGTCGATTTTCGAGTGATAGGGCTCGCGGGGCGGGGATTTCGGACAGTGGGGGCATCGGGGCGTCAAATTTTGTAAAGAAGGGCAGGCAGGGCGCCCCCCCCCCCGCGAAAAACGTTTAGAATGAACTCTTCTATTAGATTATGATGCTGTTGGTGCATCATCAGTGAGCATTTCGCCGTCAGAAGAATATTCTATATTTGTAACCCGATCGTCCGGTGGAAAGCATATTTGAAAGAAATTTCCCAACTTTTAGTTGTAGAAAACTCAAAAGCATTCATAAAAACGCTAAAATATATTTTTAATTTTTTTTTTCTAATTTGTATTTTTTTTCCCATTTTGTTTTGTAAAAATGTAATATTTTTTTCTAAAGAAAAAAATAACTTTTTTTGCTTTGTTATTCATCAGTGTCATACATAAATCATGCAATATCTTCCAATATAACGTATGAAAATCTGTCTGTCTAGCTACCGGGCATCCCTAGTAAATATATACGTTTTTATGCACCCTATGCATTTAAAAGTTAAAAATATAAGTAAAAATCTTGCTCAAAGTAATCCCGATGGTACTCAAAAGTAGCTCTTTGAAAAGTGCTTCCTAAAGTAAACAAATTGAAAATTTAATTTTTTTTAGCATAACATATTGTCAAGTGATCTATTTAAAGAAAGAAAAAAAAAAATGATAGCCTTACGTTTAAAATTTCAGATGTTTCTAAAGTTAGGGATACCATGTCAGACAACAAAATGGAAGCAAAATTGAGATACACATGCTCCAAAATAGCTTCCTAAACAATTTTCAGCTTACTGGAACTGCTATTACTATCTAGTGATGGATGGTCAAGGGAAGTATTTACTATTGTTTTTTAAAATTACCATTGCGAATGCATTCAACCAGTATGTTTCAATTGGGATAGAAAACAATGGTACTTTAAAGACTGGTGGTAATATCAATGGTGGTAAAGGGTTAAAAAAGATGTTTACTGATTATACATTTACATTGCGATTTTAAATTAAAATAAAATAAGCTTTAAATTGCTTTACTTTTTTTTCACTTGCATATTCTTTCTCTTTCTTTTCCGTAATGAAATTTATTACTTACTGATTGCATATCTGTAATAAAAAAAAATGTATAAAAATCTGTAGTGATTCCACACGACTTTCTAAACATTTTACAGAATACTATGTGTTCAATTACAATAATAAACAAATAAACATAAACTTGGTGTTATATATATCCATATATAAAAACTTGGTATATATTCATTGATTAGTGCCAATATACCATAAACAATATTGCACGCACTACCGTATTTGGATACAACCCCTCATCTTTTTGGTTCCTTTTGGGAATAACGAATTTTGATTTTGAGCTTATATTATTCTATCAACGATAATTTTCAGACTTTTCAAACTATGTTTTTGAGACTTTCGTAAAAGTTGCTTTATACATTTAGCTAACACATTATGCAAATTATATTTTGATTACATTCAGGCATGCGCAGTGAATACTTACTTAGTAAAACTGCTCATTTTCATACAATAATTCTGATTGCAGGGTTTTGTGTACAATGTTGTTTGTCATATTTTCTGAAAATAGCTTTTTTTTATATTAAGAATTCTATAAATTATAAGCAAAAAACTTGGCGAAATTTGGGACTGTTTTTATAAAAACCTTAATTTCTCTACGAGTATATATGCTATCCTCATAAAAATGAGCACAGTTTATTACAATAAGGCACTTAATCATAATCTACAGTTTGAACGCTTTTGATATATAGGTGTAAATTAGCAGTCGCCACTCGCCACGTGGCGATTAAAATATCGGCCATCGATCGCCACTATAGTCGCCAATCACCAAGTGGCGATAAAAAAAATCTATTATCGATCACCAACTGAAATACAACTTTTTTCATGGAAATATGCATCTCTACTTTGATTACACCTAATTAGCAAACTGATTAACTCTTTTTCCTACCAGATGCAAGCAGATTGCAACGATTTAGCTGTATTTTCAATATTTCAGTTTTTCACCATGCTCGCTCTTCAGTTGGATTATTTTTTCAAGAAATATAGTTTTATGCAAAATATATTCATCAACTTTGATTCCAGATGTTTCTCAAATAATTTATTCCTTTTTTTTCACCGGATGCAAATGCTAGTGGATTTTAACCCTTTCAGGTCTGGTGTACTACTAATAGTGTACATGTCTTTTCATCGAGTATTACTTTGTCTTAAAAATTACTTTTGTTACTATCTACATATAGTAATGATAGTATATGGCTATGCCTTTCTTATTATGAGTTCATTTATGTTTGGATGTTTAATAATAACAATAACAATAAAAGTTTGCTTAATCCTTTATGCCTTTATCCGTTGGCGATTCCTTTATCTTATACATATATTTCACTCTTTAAATTTAAAATATAGGTTACTTTTCTGAACGAATCATGTGTGATAAAACACAAAAAACATTACAAAGTTGTAATATCTGTTAAACCCTGTTGTAATACGATATTTTCCAAACGTCTACAAAAACTCTTCCTGAACCTATTATCATGTCAGTAAATCTATTTGGATAGCTACGATTAGGGCTGCCAGTTTGTACGTTTTCCCGTAAGTTGTACATTTTTTAGGCCTATCGTACAGTGTACTTTTAAAATTGTCCCGTACAACGATTTCTTCTGTTTTTCTACCTCATCTTACTGTTGATAGTTTGAAGACTTTTTTATTTTTCAGTTTGCTTCAAAATTTCACCTTTTGCCGAAAAAATGTTATACAATTGTGTCTCAAATGTAACAATGGCTTATTTCTAATCAGGATGGCAAAAACATTGGGAGAGTTGAGTAATATTAATTGCGCATTCACAAACTCTTGGGTAGGATTAGATCATCTGAACTTGACATTGTTATAGACTATAAGTATCTGCGTTATATTTTTTTTAATTTAGTATATCTGTACCTTAAGTTTTAATGTCTTGTTTTATTTATTATTTTCCTTTATGCTTCATTACAAAAATTTACCTCTGTAGGGTGTCCATTACTAAAATTTTCATGATCATCATTTAATTGTTGGTTTCGATTTATTTTTCTTCTTACAATTAAATTAATTTTTCATTCATAATGCGATATACCACTGCAAATTTAGTTAATCGATGTTAATAGAATAATGTAATACAAATAAAGTTGGAAAATAATGATTAAATCGTTTAATTAATAATCTTTTTTTAAAGAAATTTGTTACCGAAAACATTACTGGCACATTCAACATAGTTTAGAATGGTATGAAGAAGGACGATAGCACAATAAAACCAAAACTAACTATCGTCAATCCAAAATCTTCCGGTTTTTTCTGAGATAAATCTGGTAACCCTAGCTATGATTAACATTATTAAAATAAAAACAATTTTGTTCTCAAAATTGAAAAAAAATTGGACCCTAAAGGGTTAAGGACGTTGCAATATCTTCAATATGTTTGATCAGTTATATTATTTTTCTTCAAGAGATACTGTTTAATCCTGCGAAATACACTCACCAGCTTAGATTTCAACTGTATGTAATGTGCGTAGTATGTTAATAACACATTTAATTACTAAATAAAACAAAATAACATTTTTTTAAATTTATTTTTATTTATTTATTTATTTATTTATTTATTTTTTGTATACACCTAGCTGTTAGAATTTTGATTTAGTTACTAACTTTTTATATAAAGAAAGTAACAGTAATTTGATTGATAATTGTGTTTATGAACATTTACAAATAATCCAAAAATTAGTATGAAAAAAAATTAATATGATAACAGATTTTGTAGTTTAAAAGTAATTTTCTTGAATTTCAACTGCGTCCTTATTCTTATCATGAATAGTTGGCTGGTATAAAACTCTGATTTATAGAAAAATATGTATATATACAACGATTATAGTTTATCTAGATGTCAAAAAAGTTTGAAACATTATAGTGGCCACTTACTTTAAAAAGTGGCCACTAATGAAACAGAGTCTACCGGCCACTGGCTACTAACTCAATTTCCCAGTTTTCACCTATATTTTGCTACATTAGTTTTTGCAGTGTTATCCAAAAGATATTCGTTCTTTTTCAATCCTGTGCTCCCTATGGGGTTTCGGGAAAAAATCCTCACGGAAATGTATGACCTATGTACTATTCTGCTTACACACCTGGAGTTTCAGGATAATGCATCATGTAGTTTTCTAGATATTTAACAAAACGTATAAAATCGCAAGTGGCCTGTCACCTTTGGCCATATATAGTGTATTAATTCCATTACGCAGCTGAAAATATTTGATAGAGAATTGATAGTGAAATTCCGGTTTGAGAAAACTGATTAATACATTATAAAAAAAAAAAAAATACTCGAGAGCGTTTCAGCGAATCAATGGTAGCAAAATAAACTTTGTTTCTTTGGCTTTTTAAAATCTCGAAATTATTGGTTTCTGGTGCTTTTAAAGATAAAGTACACTTTTGGTAATGGTGGGTAGCTCGGAAAAAGGTCTGTATATTTTCGTTAGTGGTTATATGTTTTCGTAGATTAAGAAGCATTTTTTTTTTTTTTTTTTTTTTAGTGTAAAAAAAGAACACACGTGTTCTGCAGATAAAACTGTTCATCAAACGTTTTAAACAGGTCAATTTTATTTTTTAGCTGCACAGATATAAATGAATGCAGTTTTCATAAAATTGTTTAATATTTTGCATATTCCAACTGAAATATTTGAGGATATTTTGGCGATTAATGTGCTCCTCAGTGAATTTGAGATGTGTTGATGCCCTTGAGATATCTAATTTATCATTAAAATCCATGCCTGCTGTCTTAGGTTAAAATATGCACGTGGTAAAGTTTAAGATTTTTCTTACATCTGCAAAGTTTGAATATCGTTTTCGACGTTAACTGTCATGCTGGATGACGTATTTCCACGTACTCACAAATCCTTCAGAAGAATATGGAATCTATTTCCGATCTAATTATTCAAATTGTGAATTGGCAGAGGATAAAAGTTATTACAGTCGTCGATGACGCATTTATTCAGAATGAAACCTTAATAATTCTTCGAGGGGTCTCCCAAACAGTTAATATACATACATACATTTGAAAAATTAAAAAGAAAGACCACTAAATAGAAGAAGGGAAAATTTAATTGTATTTAATTAAATCTTTCTCTGTACATGATCACTGTCCGTTCTCAAAACTATTATTATTATTATTATTATTATTATTATAATTATTATTATTATTATTATTATTTTATTTTTTCGCTGCGCACTTTAGGGTTTGCAATTATTATTATTATCATCCAGGCTATTATTGTTTTCGTCGTCGTTATTACTATTTTTCCTTTCTTTACTTGTACGGCAGTTATATTGATTATTATTTTTTTCACATTATAATCGTCATCCTAACTATCAGATAGAGATATAGTGGTACATATTATACATTTATGAGGTACAAATACAGCAGTAAAGGGTGCGCCAAACCGAATAGGCGCTTCATCAGTTTTCACTGGTGGTAAGATAGAAAGAGAGGTTTTTATTTTATTTTATTTTTTTGCACGGCGTGACAAATAGAGTTACTGCGGAGCTGTGTAGAATTTGCATTAACTGCATTGGGAGAAATTCCAGATTTTTTTCTTTTATAATATTAAGGGGGGAAATCACAATGTTTGAAAATAAAGCTTCATTAGATTTTTTTTTTTTCTTAAAATGTGATTTACGAAGTAGCTTTTATAAACGCCTGTCAGACATATTTTTTTTCCTTTTCAATATATGACGCCACTTTCTATTTTATTTACAATTAATCTTTCCATTTTATGCTCAATTGAGAGCTTTTAACCTTACAGCAATTTTCATCGCTTTCAACTGCTTACATCCTGCCAATTACAAGTGTTCGCAAAATGGCATGAAATAGCTTTTTACAGAAAAGTACTAAAGAAAGAAACAAAGCAAACTTTTCAGTTGATTCGATGTAATGGTTCTTATAATATGAACTCTTCACTTACCGTATATTGAGATGAGTGAATTAATCATTCTTAGTATTGCAAGTTTATTAACTGAGCAGGGGGAGGAGGGAGAAAAAGGGGGAGGAGGGAGAAAAAAGAAAAAGAAAGGAGCTAAGAAGGCTAGTATTTAGCCCGCTCCAGAGTCAGGAGGAAAAATAAATAAATAACTCTGCAGGTCTTATTCGACATTGTATATTTAAGTACTTAAGGATATGCATTTTGTTTCTTTTTTTTATGCCATTCCCTTTATGTACTGAATTACGATTTCATAAAAATGATATCTTCTAAAGCATTTTTCGTGAATTTTTTAAACTACGTTAGAAGATTTACATAATCATTTAATAAATTTTAGAAGGATTTTAGAAAGATTGAAGGATTTAGAAGGATTAATTGAATTTGAATTTATAGGGATTTTGTGCAATATTTATAACTTCACTCAAATCTTTTATTTTAAATATTTTCCTTAGTATTTTGTAGAATTAAAAAATGTACAAATATATAATGTTCTTACAATAGAAATATAGAAATATTTCTGAATTGAAAAATCGCCCTCCCCCTCCCCCAACGCCAAAAAAGCTGAAAATATGCAAAGGTAAAAGAAATCATCCTTTTAAAAATATTTTTATTTTGTGTAACCAATAATGCTTTTGGTAAAATAATGCGTCTATAACTCCTTCTAAACTGTATTACTACTAATCGATGTATTAAATGAATTTTATAACAAGTTATTTTAATGGTACTTATAAGTACCGTCAGTAGATAAAGGGTTAATGTCAATTAGCAGAAAAAAAGCAAACTTTTCACTTGATACATTTTAATGTTTTTTATAATATGTCTTTTCATCTACCATATCTGGAGAAGAGTAAACTACTAAAGTAATTAATCTCATTATTGAAAGAAGTTGGATGCTGTCAGAAAAAAAAATCTCATCTCTGTAGGTCTAATTCGATATTGCATATTTAAATTAGCGATGTAGCGACTGAGGATTTGCCGGAATACAGAATATTCGGCCAAGTTTTAGGCGAATAGAAACTTCTACTTATTTTTCATTCATTTTTCCTTCATTTTTCATTTTTAATTCATTTTTTAAATTTTAAATACAAGTTAAATTAAACGCAAATTAAAACTGTTATTTTATTACAAATTCAAATTGTTATTTTTTTTTTATTTGTATGGTTAAAAAGTTTAACAGCTTCTTCTTCTTTTTCTTCTTATATTTCGAACACTAAGCAACAACACTTTTACTAAATCTAAATGACACTAGTTGCATAATTTTGTCTATAGATACATGTTTATATACATTTTAACTAATATAAGAATTTATTACACTGAGAGAAAAAAAAAAAAATACCGCGTTCACCTAGAATGAATAGGTAGTCATTTTCTGAATCCCTAAACTAGAAATATAGATTTCTGAGCTATGTGAATAGGGTAAGCTGAATAGACGAAACGATCTAGAATTTCTAGTCTCTTGTTTCCTAGGTGACGAAACGATACAGTCAATCAGGGTAACTTTGAACCACGGAGTGTAACTTTGCACCACCTCTTATTTTTCAATATTTTTGACTCTAAAAGACTAAATAAACTTCAGAACTGTGCTCTGTTGGCAAGGTTCTAAACTGGGTTGGGTTGGGTTGATTTTTTGACGGCCAATTATCTACACGAGGGATATAGGCCCGGGGGGGTGCCCTCCGTGGGGGTCTTTCTAAGGGAACCTAATCCGTATTAACGCATGGAAGATCCACGGCTCGAAGAAAACCACGAAAACTCCGAACGATTAGGCCGACGGGCGCGATTGGGATCGAACCCAGCACCTCCCGTCTACCAGCTTCGAGAGCAGAACCTCTCGGCCACTGGTGGGGCGTTCTAAACTGGGATTTCTACTCTTTATTTTAGAAAATAAATTAGCAACATTCTGCGCAATTAATTGCATCAACTAACTATTTTTGTGAAGTACTGTTAGGTAGCTTTCATTACAAAAAGCTACCTATTGCAGCCGTTCGGAGGAAAGCGATTTCAAAAAATTTTGGTATATTTTCATCGATCATGACCCCCAGACCCTGAAACCACCCTCCGTTCAAAATTGATATATATATATATATATATATCCATATATATATATATATATATATATATATATATATATATATATATATATATATATCTGACCTATGTCACACTGTAACTCTCGTATTTATGAACCGATTTAGATGTAATTTGGTGTGTACATAGTACGCACCAATATCTCAACCGAGTTCGTTGGCCAGCTTCATCCGCCATTTTGTTTCAAAATGGCGGCCATTTAAAAAAAAATTAAAAATTTGGAATTTGAAATGTGGTACCAAAAAATTAAAAATGGAAAAATATTTTTTTCTTATGTAATTGACCTTTATACAAAGACTCCGGGGCAGTTTTTGTTTCGTCTATATCTTAAAAAATGGCTGAGTTATAGCATTTTGAATTTCTAGCATGGCTGACATTTTGAAACGTCCTGAATTTTGTCACGCGATAAAAGGAGTATTTATGAACCGATTTGGATGTAACTTAGTTTATCCATAGTACGTACCAATGTCTCGACCAAGTTCGTTGGCCAGCTTCATCCGCCATCTTGTTTTAAAATGGCGGCCATTTAAATTTTAAAGAAAAATTTAAATTTGAAATGTGGTACCAAAAAATTGTAAATTGAAAAAATATTTTTTCTTATGTGTTTGACCTTGATAAAAAGATTCGGGAGCAGTTTTTGTTTCGTCTATATCTTAAAAAATGGCTGAGTTATAGCATTTTGAATTTCTAGCGTGGTTGACATTTTGAAACGTCCTGATATTTGTCACGTGATAACAGACGTATTTATGAACCGATTTCCATGTACCTCGGTGTGTACATAGTACATACAAATATCTCGTACGAGTTCGTTGGCCAGCTTCATCCGCCATATTGTTTCAAAATGGCGGCCATTTAAAAAAAAATTTTAAAATTAAATTTAAAATAAGGTACAAAAAAATTGGAAAATGAAAAAGATTTTTTTTTGTATGTGTTTGACCTTAACACAAAGATTCCGGAACAGGTTTTCTTTTGTCTATATCTAAAAAAATGACTGAGTTATAGCATTTTGAATTTCTATTGTGGCTGACATTTTAAAACGACCTGATTTTTGTCACGCGATAACAGGCGTATTTATGAACCGATTTGTATGTAACTTGGTCTGTACATAGTACATACCAATGTCTCGACCGAGTTCGTTGGCCAGCTTCATTCGCCATCTTGTTTCAAAAGGGTTGCCATTTAAAAATAAATTAAATTTAAAATTTAAAATGAGGTATTAAAAAATTGGAAAATGAAAAATATTTTTTTTATGTGTTTGGCCTTGATAGAAAGATTCTGGAGCAATTTTTGTTTCTGAAAATTTGTTCCTTTGTTTATATCTTAAAAAATAGTTGAATTATAGCACTTTGAATTTCTAGCATGGCTAACACTTTGAAACGATCTTGCATTTGTCACGCGATAACACACGTATTCGCCTATTTCGATGGAAGAAGGCATGTGGATAGTATGCATCAATATCTCGAGTAAGTTCGTTGGCCAGCTTCATCAGCCATCTTGTTTCAAAATGGCGGCCATTAAATTTAAAAAAATTATATTTAAAGTGAGGTGTAAAAAAAATAGAAATTGAAAAAGGTTTCTTTCTTAAGTATTTGACCTTGATATAAGGGTTCAAGAGCATTTTTTGTTTGTCTTTATCTTAAAAAATGGCTCAGATATAGCAGTTTCAATTTCTAATGTGGGTGACATTTTGAAAAATCTTATTTTTTGCCTGCGACAACACTCGTATATATCAACCGATTCCGATGTGAGTGAGCATGCGCACAGCAATTAATAAGATCTCGACAAAGTTCACTGCTTAGCCTCATCCACCGTGTTGTCTTAAAATGGCAGGCACTTTAAGAAATCGCCGAATTTGGCAGCCAAATATAAGTTATTTTAAATAAAAGCAGCTTGGATAAAGCTGACTAATTTCGCGAAATTCTCATTCATAATGATTTAGTATTGATAAAAATTAGTATTGAATCTCCTATATTCGGTTTCCACTAAATTGAGCTTCGTGTGTTTGAATAATATAAGTTGGCTTTTTTAAAATAAGGAATATGAAAGCTACCTCTTCCTCCCGGCACTGGCCGGAAGGACTTTTTTCAAGTTAATTTTGAATGCTGTTTTGAAGTTGTTGTAATCCAATTAAATTTTCATAGTAAGTAACAATATACTCATTTATTAAGCATATTATTATCTAAATGTTGTAAATGTGTTAATATTTTGTGATTATTTATTTATTAATAGTTAATAAAATGTAAAATAAGACGGCACTAGCATTTTACCGCATTTTCAGGGTAACTTTGAGCCGGCTCAAAGTTACACTGATGCTTATAATTTACTGATTATAGGTGCTACTGTCGAAAATTTCCCATATTTGCACATATATTTTATATAAATGCCGAAAGTGTGCATTAGATAGGACATGTAAATATTTTTACAAATATGTGTAAAATATATAAAATTCATTTAGAGGCGTGATTAGGGGCGGAGCTGCTCAAATTTGACATTTCATACATTCGACGTTTTTTATTCTTGTTTGAATAATACTAGTACTTGTATGTATTACTGTAACTATGGATATATTATAGAGTTAAAACAATGAAAATTGTTTTTCACTGCATTTATATTTTTTATATGAACGATAAACAGGTTTTTTTTATTTCTAAATGTTCATGGTTCTCTTCTTCCACTTTTCTTATGCCTGATATTTGTTGCAATATCATAAATTATACAAATCTTGTGATGTTGGGAAATGTAAATTCGCAGTCTTTACACATCTGAAAACATTTTTTGGTGTTTAAAGTTGTCCTGACTACAATATTTTTTTTATAATTAATTATTTTATATAAAAATTTATCATATGGTGCAAAGTTACCCTAAACGGCTGGGTAATTTTGAACCAGGCTAAAAATCCATTTTTTATTGCTTTTATCCTTATTATTCCTTAATTTTTTATAGTCAAACAATAATTTAGGATCATTTCTTCTCGTTTATGCCCCTAGTTGCGACAATATTCTTCAAGTAAGAGTGTGGCATATGAAAATAGAGAAAATGCGGGTCAAAGTTACCCTGATTGACTGTAATGAATCGTTTCAGTAGCGAGGAATTATTACTTGATTTCTGGCAGTGGCGCCAACTTATATGGACTCATGGGGCGTGAGCACACCCAATAATTTTATCTCTCCGCCCACCCAATTTCAATTGATTTAATTCGTATTTTATTTATTTTTTTTTTTTTCAATCGCTGAAATGAAATTTGGTTTTATTAACGTTCGCAAAACAGTTAAAAAAAAAAAAAAAAAAAAAAAAAAAAAAAAAAAAAAAAAAAAAGAGTAAGGACATCAATTAAGACTCACATGAGCACTGAAAACCTCTTCAGCTGATGTATAGTTAAATTTATCACGAAGACAAATTTCCTGCATATTTTGCAATCTATTTTGATATTTTGATATCTTGAATTGATAATGCACTTAGGTGACTAAATTGTACGCTTTTCTTGACATTTAGTTTTTTGCACTTTCAGTAGTTAGCAATTTCAATGTTTAAATAACATTGAAATTGCTAACTACTAATAAATATTAATGTGTTTATAAGGAAGAACTTATAAGAATATAATTTAATAAAATTATTTATAAAATTATAACAATTTAAAAATTTGCTTATAGAAGGTACATAATTTAATTTTGAATCATCATCTTTAGTCCATAGCTGCCAACTTGTACGGATTTTTGCTACCACTAAAATTTAATAGAAAATTTTGCCTAATTCAATCGCTGAATTGACGTGAATTTTGGTGATTAAATAAGGCAGAAATTTCTTTAAAATTTTAGTGGTAGCAAAAATCCGTACAAGTTGGCAGCTATGTTAGTCATTCGTTCCTCCCCTCTCTCTCTCCACATACATGCACACTAAGGGGAAAAAATTATATGCGTTATTTTACGCAAAAATATTTGGACCCACCCAATATTTTTGAAAAGTTGGCGCTAGGCTACTGATTTCTGGAATGGTTTCATAAACTGTCTAGTTATTAAAACTGACCCCTTGTGCTCGCATCTATTTAAAGAGATTTTTAAATAAGTTTGACCACGAGAATATAGAAAACGTTCTTGAATTGCAGCAGGAGGCTCTAGAACTCTCTAGCAAAGGGAACCAAAATTTATAGGGATGACATGGAACTATTTTTTCTAAAGCCACAATTTAGATTCTAGAAGCCAGAACCATGTTTTTTTCTCAGTATATTACCACTGGTAAATGCACTTCTTAAATTCATTAAAAAAATAATTTCAATTCAAAAAAATTAAAAATTTCTGTTTTACCATTATTTATAATTTCTTGCATTCAAAGTTAATAATCCCATCATGATACTTACGATTCTCTATCATCAATGGAGTGCCTCGTGGTCATGTAAATTTTATTGCGAGATGTTCGTGAGTGTTTACTGATGATTTAAAATAGGGATGCACAACCTGTGGCCCGCGGGCCAAAAGTGGCCCGCCATGGGTTAACTTGTGGCCCGCGATCACAATTTATATAATTTCTTCGTTTTTTTTTTGACATAATTTCGTCATTTTATAACTCGAAAAATTGCAATTTTTTGTCCATATGTCGCTGGAAAAAATCGCGAATTTCGTCAATTTCTACGGGAAAAAATTGCAAATTTCATCAGAGCCAATTAAGAATCGCAAATTTCGTTGATCAAGTTCGGAAAAATCGCGAAATTTATCGATGAGCCGCAGAAAAATCTCAAATTTCGTTGATCAATTGGGGAAAAAAATCGAGTTCTGTCAGTTTATCGCGAGAAAAAATCGCGAATTTAGACAATTTGCCGCTGAAAAAATTGCAAATTTCGTCAGAGTCAGTTAAAAATCGCGAATTTTGTCGATTATGTAATCCTTGATCGGTTGCTGAAAAATTGAGAGTTTTGTTAGTAGATCGTGAGAAAAAAGAGGAATTTTGTCAATTTGCCGCGGGAAAAATTACAATAAAATTTCGTCAGAATCAGTTAAGAATCGCAAATTTCGTTTATCGGGCGCGGAAAATTTTTGAATTTTATTGATCGCGAGAGGAAAAATCGCGAATTTTATCGACTCGGTGCGGAAAAGTCTCAAATTTCTTTAATCGGGCACAGAAAAATCGCGAATTTTGTCGATGAGGTACGGAAAAATTGCAAATGTTGTTGACCGGCTGCGGAAAAATCGTGAGTTTCGTCTGTTTATCGCGAGAAAAAATGTCGAATTTCATCAATTTGTCGCGTAAAAATTACAAATTTCTTCAGAGTCAGTTAAGAATCGCGAATGTCGTTGATCGGACGCGGAAAAATCGCGAATTTTGTCGAGGAGCTGTGGAAAAATTGCAAACTTTCTTGATCGGCTACGGAAAAATCGCGAGTTTCGCCAGCTTATTGCGGGAAAAATTACAAATTTCATCAGAGTCAGTTAACAATCACGAATTTTCTTAATCGGGCACAGTAAAATTGCGAATGTTATCAATGAGGTACAAAAATTGCAAATTTCGTTGATCGACTGGGGGAAAAATCGCGATTTTGTCAATCTGTCGCGGAAAAAAATCACGAATTTTGACAATTGATAGAAAAAATTACAAATTTTGTCAATTGGTCGCAAAAATATTGCGAAATTTATCAATCGCTCGTGAAAAAAAATCGTGAATTTTCCCAAAATTTCGCAAATTTCGTGAATAGCTCATGGAAAAAAATTACAAAATTTGAGCGTCGGTCCCAAAAAATATCATGAAATAAAAATCCATTGGTCGCAGGAAAAAATTGCAAATTTCATCTATTGTGCGCGTAAAAGAAATCGCGATTTTCGCCAAATTATTGCGCGGAAAAAAAAACGCAAATTACATCAATGTATAACAGGAAAAAATCACGTTTCGTCAATTGGTCATTGTAAAAAAATTGCAAATATTGTTAATCTGTCACGTAAAATATCGCAAAATTTGCCAATCACTCATGAAAAAAAAAAAATAGCGAATTTTGTCAATCGTTCATGGAAAAAACTTGCAAATTTCGAAGATCGATCGCAGAACAAAAAAGTCGCGAAATAATTCGATCGGAGACGGAAAAAATCGCAATTTCCGTTGATCCGTTGTGGGAAAAAAAAATCGCGAAATTTAAAAAGTTATCTCTGAAAAAATATCGCGAATTGCGTCAATTTATCGCAGGTATCGCAAATTGGTTGTTTGAAGAGACTGCAAATTTTGCCAATCGGCAATGGAAAATTACCGCGAAATCTGTCAATCGGTCGTTGATAAAAATCGCGAATTTCGTCAATCAGTCGCACTTGATTGACAAAAGAGAAAAAAACGAGTTTTGTTAATAGTCCGCAGAAAAAATAGCATAATTAGTCCATCATGCCTTGTTATTTCAAAAATAAGTTTCCCTTTATTTTAAATAAAGTTATTCTTCAATTTTTTTAAAAAATTTTCAATAACGTTCAATTATTTAGAAATTTTATGTACTTTTTTTCCTTCACATTACCATTTGTCAAGAAGGAACCGTTAGTCTGCATAAAGTGTTGAATGGTTATTCATACAGAGGCGAAGAAGCCCTGCATTCCTTCATACAATTATTTATTTCCGTTTGTTTATTTTTATTATAGACAAAAAATAATTATTCATCAAGAATAAAGACTTATTACCCCCCCCCCCCCACCTCCCAGATATAGAATTTTCTCTGTGTTACTGATGTGGCCCTCGACAACCCAAACATTTTTGTAAGTGGCCCTTCTCTTAAAAAGGTTGTGCACCCCTAATTTAAAACATGTAATATGGTATATATTTTGTGATTTATTAATTAAAGTTACAATGCTTGTTTAATTGCACGATGCAACAAGAAAAATACTTTTATTCATAATAATATCATTATTTACACATATTTTGAGCTTAAACAACCTAACAATAGACCTCAAATTTATATACAATTTGAAATTGATTTAATGTTAGGCGATCTTCAAATAATATACTGAATTATAATTCTGCAATATTTTGTATTAAATATATTTAAGGTTCTTCTTAAAAACTAATAATATTGCTGAACAGTGAGAATTTTTCGGAGAACATACGTACATATAATTGAAAATTCTGTAGAAAATTTCTCACGCTTATTATTAATAATTTGAAATTTTAAATGCTGAAATTTTATTCAACTGGGCTTAAAGGCGTAAGAGCAGCAGAGTGTAAAGTGTCCAAAGCTGGATTCGAACCAGGGTCATTGGCATTACGTGCCAATCCTCTATCAATGAG
This sequence comes from Maratus speciosus, assembly GCA_963932465.1. Classification (NCBI taxonomy): domain Eukaryota; kingdom Metazoa; phylum Arthropoda; class Arachnida; order Araneae; family Salticidae; genus Maratus; species Maratus speciosus. The sequence continues at coordinate 319,847,392 of OZ010789.1, forward strand.
CTACCTGGACGATTCCAACTTCGCACTTCTCACTCTTATTTGTTGTCAAGGCTCAAGGCTATATCCGCAACACACGTTGGAATATTTTTCATGAGCTACAGGAAATGGAATATTTTTTGTGTTTGCCCCAGAGTTGGTGGCTCATGAAAAATATTCAATCCTGTGTTGCGGATGCAGCCTTGCAAACAGATAAGAGTGGGAAGTGTTAATCTGGAATTGCCCAGTATAGCTCAGTGGTAGAACATTGGCGTGTAATGCCAATGACAATCGTTCGAGTCCAGGATTGGACTCTTTTTTCCCTGTATGGTCTTACGCCTTTAACCCCCTGGGGACGAGCGACTGGTATTCGTGCCGTGTAAGATGCTTTAAATCAGTGATTATTCTCACCAGTAAATTTTTATTGTAAATTTTGCCTTATTTAATCCAAGCATTTTCCCGATTCATTGAGAGAAAATATTCTGTTTTAAAAAAACGGTGATAAATGATTAAAAATTCTGTAAAAGACGCTCGTCCCGAAGGGGTTAATCCAAGTTGAATAAAATTTCAAATCTTTCTGAGACATTAGCAACGATATATTTATAATTGAATAAAATTTGTAGATGTTAATTTCCAACTGCTTTAAAATTGAATAGCATTTTTCTATAAATTAAAAATAAATTTTTCTATAATCTTGTCCAAGATATTTCGCAAAATCGAATTTTCCAACTAAACATGTTAAAAAAAAAAAAGCTTTTACTATTTGTCGTGCTTCACAAACATCATTGAACTTCATATAAAGTTTATATGTGATACAGGAATGAAAATAAAATATGCACAATAGGAAGCGTGTGTTTCATTATAAACTCTATGAGACGATTAACTAAAATAGATGAGGCCATCTCGTTTGTTAATTTCATCATTTTTGCTGTTGAATGGCGCCATAAAACTTTAATATATTATTCTGGAGAAATTGACATTTTTTTAAGATTTTCACAGCGACGATTCACTTTATGACTATATTATTTTTTTTTATGACTCCATGATTGACGTTTCAAGTATAAACTCGCGGCAGAGTCGTAAGTTATAAAGATCTGAGCCTGTATAATGTTTTACACGATCGAAGATAAAAGGGATATGACGAATATTTGCCCATTGTTCACTATTAAGCCCTTTTGCCGAATATTCAGTCAGGTCTAAATCTGAACAAATATTCGACTTAATATCTGTGGCCTAAAATGTTTGGATATTTGTTTGAATGAATTCGGAAATAAAAAATAATTAAATGCTCTTTTAAATATATTTAATGAAGAATAATATTTCAATGCATTAATATTTTTAAAAAATACATCGCTTAATGATTCCTAAATTCTTTAATGTACATAGTACGTAAGTGTATTTAACCCTTTCAGGGGCATAATACTGATGTTGTTAAAATGTTGAAATGATTCAATGACACCAGGATTTACGAAAAAAAAAAATTATTTGGGAATAAGTAAAAGCTTGTCTTTGCGCACATTATAAAAGCGAAGTTTTATTCCAAAATTTTGGTGCTATTGGGTCATTTGGGGAATAAAATTAAGTGCTATATATATATAATATCTCACCGCACTTCAACGCGTTAATGATGTTATATAAATCAAAACGTTTTGCTCTTATATATTTAAGCATTATATGTCTTTAAGCAAGCGTTTCAACATTTTCTCTCTTAATGTTAAAATTCAAAATTCAAAGTAACGGTTTGATTTTATTTACAATAAAAATAAAGTTAAAAGGTCAGTATTCGGCCAGTAACTTATCCGAATATTTAGTTATCAAGTATGCAGTTTAGTAACTATTTTCTCTATAAATAATAGAAAAATTCGGTTGTGTAAGTGTTAAAATATCTTTTAACTCTCAATGAAGATTAAATGACTAGTATATAAAAAGTTGAGTGACTTTGAAACAAGGAAGATATGTGTTTGACGTGCATTTACATATGACAGTTGAATTAATCTTGCTGTAACTACATGCTGATAATTTGTTTAACTTTAACTTTTTTTATTTTTTTCCACGCATGCTGTTATAGTTTATCTAACCAAATGAGAACTTCACATTCATTCTCAAATATTCACATATGGAGCCATTCTATGTTGGGAATAATATGCGTTTATTTTGTCACGTCGAGTCTTACTTCCTGCTTTAGAAATAAAACAAATAAATACTAAGGAAACCATATGTTTTTGTTATTTTTGAAATAAAAATAACTTCTTGGCTCACTTCATTTTACTTTTTTGCATGCCGGTGAAATGCTAACTTCTTCAGAGTCAAATATTTGTTCAACTCAATGTGTAGATAGTTGACTGAACTTAAGAGTTGCGGAAAATGTTTCTTTCGGTCTTTATCTTTGTAACTAAGTAACAAAGCAGTATTGAAGTAATATTGGTTGGACCCGAAATTGTTTCTTTAAGTTTTTATCTTTGTTATTAAGTAACAAAAGAACGTTGAAGTAATATTGGTAGGGCCCGAAAATGTTTCTTTTGATGTTTATCTTTGTTACCAATTAACCCTTTGTCTACTGACGGTACTGATAAGTACAATTAAAATAACTTGTCATAAAATTCGTTTAATATATAGATTAGTTGTAATACAATTTAGAATGAGTTATAGATACATTACTTTATCTTGTTCCAAAAGCATTATTGATTACACAAAACAAAAATATTTTTAAAAGGATGATTCCTTTTGACTTTGCATCTTATCAGCTTTCTTGGCGTTGGTGGGGGTGAGGGTGTGTGTGTGGGTGGTGGGGGTTCAATTCGGAAATATTTCTATATTTCCATTGTAAGAACATTATATTTGTATATTTCCTAATTCTACAAAATACTAAGAAAACGATTTAAAATAAAAGATTTGAGTGGGGTTATAAATATTGCACAAAATCGCTATAAATTCAAATCTAATTAATCCTTCGAAATACTTCAATCCTTCTAAAATCCGACTAAAATTTATTAAATGATTGTGTAAATCTTCTAATGCAGTTTAAACAATTCACGAAGCATGCTTTAGAAGATAAAATTTTCACGAATTCATAATTCAGTACATAAAGGGTAAACAAAGCAATACCACAGCAATGTAGGAAGGAAAATATTTCTTTCAGTCGTTATCTTTGTTACCAAGTAACAAAACAACAATAAAGTAATATTGGGATAGTCATAAAATGTTTTTTCGATTTGTATCTTTATATTTAATTAATAAAACAATATTGAAGCAATACTAATAGTCCGAAATTGTTTTTTTCTTTCGTCTAGTGTCTTTGTTACCAAAATCAAAGCAATATTGAAGTAACACTTGCAGGGACCGAAAATGTCCTCCCGGTCTTTGTTACCAAATAACAAAGCAATATTGGTAATTCCCGAGAACTCGAAATGGGACCCATAATAGACTGGTGTTTTTTCGAACCCCTTTTCTTCCGATCACACGATAAATTATAAAATTTTGAAAAACTCTAATATTATTTTAATTAAATGAATTAATTTAATGACATCTGACCATTTTTTCGATTTAGATTTTAAAAGAGAAACGTAATTTCAATCAGTTTCGTGCATTTTTGATGGCTCCGTGGTAAAGTATTAATCGAAAGACTCCCGGATCAAACGCTGGCGTCGGAGATTGAATACCCCCCCCCCCCCCCTGGATTAGAGTTCATTATGTGATATGATATAAAATATTACAGATTTTTTTTTTTTTCGTCATTTTAGGGCCAAAAGTTGTGAAAGATATTATCCATAATATTTTTTTAATTTTTTTTTTTTTTTTTTTTTTTTTTTTTGAGAAATTGTGAAATTTTAGATTGACTACATTTCATTGTCTGACGGATTTAATTAAAAGAACTCTGTTTTTTATTTATTTATTTATTTTTAAGGGTTTCTTTTTTTTAGCGAAAAGTAAATCATATAACTGAATATGCTTTTCAGATATACAAACATATGGTGTTTCAATTATTTGAAAATAACTTTTTTAATATTTTTAATTTGATTAAAAAATACCTTCCAATTTTAATCATTTTAAAATTAAATTTAATAATGCTGCCATCTATGTTTTTATCGAAAAATGTTAAGGATTATATTTATCATGGTCCTTTTTATCCTTTATAATATAGATTTGAATAATGAAAATAAATTATTGGGAATTTAAAACTTAATCTGGAAGGGGGAAAAAACATTTTCCCCCTTATTTAATGATGTAAAAATTGAAAGTGTGTGAGATGTTTAGAATTTTAAAAAATGACATTAAAAGTGAAATCTTTTGGACAGGCATTGCTATCATCAATATGATGTCAGCGTTACTTAGGTATCTGACTACGTTGAAAATGCAATTTTCGACCAAAATTGTCAAATTTATTTTATTTTACTTTATTAAAGACCAACTTTTTACCTTTCCAAAACTGTATTTGTTTTTATTGTACGATAAATAGATCCGGAGTTATAGCGGTTTTAAAACTACTCAACAGCTGTCACTCAAACCGGAAGTGCTGTTTAAAGGGCTTTAAAATTTAAAATTTTTTAATTTTTTAATTGCTTTTAAAGGGTCGTATGTTTGGAGAAATTTCGCGATTTTGGATGCATTTGTTTAATAATAAGAAGTATTAATAATACGCTCCATGAAATTTTGATGTATATTACTGTAAATTCTTGTAGTAAAACATAAATCTAAACTTTAAATGCATTTTTTGGAAAATGTAATTTTCGGTGAAAATTCCACATGCAGAACATGATTTCTCAAAAAGTTATTGGAATATCACTATGCAATTTAAAATATATGTTATTTACACTATTGTGAAGGCAATGAGCTAAAGATTTAAATTTAGAATAAATATTTTTTGTTTTATGGATGTTTTTGCGGAATGACATCCATGAATTTTATGAAAATTAACATGTAAACAGGTGCGATATGCTATAAGTTTTGAAATACTTGAAGAATCTCTTAGATTTTAGTTCATTGCCTTCACCAATGTCATAAATATGAAGTGTAAAAAGGAAATTAAGATACATACAGTAGAATTTCCTTTAGAGCGTTTTGCGTTTCGGGCCAAATTTCTCTAAATTTTACTATAAATTCCTCCATTTACCAAGATTTTATCAATGAATGAAATATTTTTTACTTTTTTTCACATTTTCTAGTCCTAATCTTAGTAAAATTAAGTTTAAAAAATAATTAAATAGCTTTTTTGGAAAAAATTGCTCCGTACGTAGGCAGGCACCCAAGGAAAATGTTTTTGCTTTATAATATAGGCTTAGTCCTTTGCAAAAAAAAAAAAAAAAAAAAAAAATCCATTTCTGAAAATTGAACGTGGTTTTAGTACCTTTGACAGTTGGTTGTATGCTTCTATCATTTGTCTATTTAAGGGATAATCATCATTGCCTCTCTTTTGAATAACCCTGTACACGTCTGAATAACAAAGTTGTTCTATAAGATTTAAGAGGAAAAAATATAATAAATTAATTAGACTGATATTTTAAATAGATCATAAAATACCAATAATTAATGAAATTAACAAATTAATTTTAATTAGTGAAATCCTGTTAAAATTTTTGCAATTACAGTAGAAGCTCAATTATCCGAAGTAATCGGGACCGATCCTCTTTCGGAAAATCGAAATTTTCGGATAACCGAGAATGCTTCAATTTTAAGATTAAGGAGAAATATGTGCAATATTTCTGATTATGGTAACACGTGCTTAATAAAAATAAAGCAATGACAAATTAGAAACAAGAATAAATGACCTGAATTTTAATTTTGAAATAAAGTATTACCTTTTACTTATTTTACAAGGGTTTGAAACAATGTTTTGTTTGTCGCAGTTTCGATTGCCTTTGCTTTGAAGCTGTATCACGGAGTTTTTTAATATTATTAGTTCACCAGTATTACAGTCTTTCTGCTGCTCCAGCCATCCCAAACCTTTTGCAAAACATTCAAAAGCTTCATAATTGCTACTTTGTTCGTTTTCTTCGTTCAACTCCGCAGCTTACGGGAGCTCAAGTTAAATTCAAAGGAACTCTAAGAAAGAGGGATCGAAAATATTTATATGTACTCATTGTTCGATAAGGGTTGCTTGCACACAAGGAATATGATAGTTAAAAAAGAAAAAAAAAATAAGGCTTTCAAAATAGATTTTTCACGCAAGGAATATGATAGATTAAAAAAAAAAAGCTTTAAAAATGGATTTCGGTTAATCGTACATCAATCGTGGCAAATGAGGTGCGTTCGTTCTACAACTAGTTTTATATATATTCAGATCTTGATGCACTAGCTGTTGCACTCTTATGGAAAAATGCATAAATACAAAATTTATTTCGATTATATGTATTAAATTCAGTAATACGGAAATAATAAAACTCCATCTTAAATAGGACGTCATCACCGTGGCAACCCTAGAATCATTACCTATCACGGGACATCATTCAATTAATTACGTATGATTGGATTTGATAGAATGAAGAAAACTTTTATTAATGTCTTTTTAAGTTTTTATTCAATTTTCATAAATTTTGAAATGACTCTACAAAATTCTACAGCGATTATATATATTAAATTTCAAACCATTCGGTTAAGTAGTTTTTGCGCTGTTATATGCAGATAGAGGGACAGACAGACAGACAGACGAACGGACTAGACGACGACTATAGGTACTACCTATTTATATAATTACGAACGCACCTAAAAATGAAGAAAAAAAAGGTTTTGAAATAGAAATTTTTATTCAATCATAATTCATTTCGGACACAAAAGTTTAAATTCAATTTATATTCCATAAAATTGTGACCTAAACGCAGACAGATTTAAGCATAAACTGATTAAGTTGGCTAAAATTTTTGCAATGACGAGTAATTTGCACACCGTTTTCTCTGAATTATCCAGTGAATTGATTTCATTTTAAATAAATTGAGAACGATACCAAATTTTATCCAACTATTACTGTGTCTAACATTTGATGCTTTACTGTTTGGCCAGACGTTGAAACTTAAAACCCTAACAGGAAGAATTAAAGCTATTCAGCAATTAAACAAATAAGCTAAAAAGCCTCTATAAATCATTTAGTCACAGTTTTCACTATTTTCTTTTAAAATATTCACTGAATCAGTATTTAAATTTTTCTGGTGCACTTTATTAATACCTTATTTTGAGTTTATATGTATAAAATAGTTAAATAATACATTAAAAATGTGTATTTATTTATGCTGCATTACATTTTAGAAGACATATGAGGCATTTTCACAATCTTTTGACTTTCATGTCCCTAAATAATAATTTTTATTTTAATACACTTTTTTGGGTTTTTTTTTAATTTCATATACTAGAGAACATCCCATTGCATGATTGCACAACAATATTAACGAGATAAATAAGTTTTGGACGATGTTGGGTGTCCAAACGCCTGGAAAACTCCTATACCGTCCCGTGTCCCTGATGCTGATTTTTAAGTTTGGAGCGATCTGGATAAAATTGTTTCAATAAAAATAATTCGACGTAATTTTTTTCTGAAACTGGAACTATTGTTTTATATAAATATGTAGCTAAAAATTAACCTGCACACATTTTTAGGACTGTTATTATTTTTTAAACTCTGTCCTTGGGTTTTAGATTCTTTACCATCCCTCAAATTATACAGAAAATCATTTCAGATGCAGCCACAGATTCTTTTTTCAAGTTTTTTCTCATGCAGAAGTATGCTAGAGAAATAATGTCTAAAATTCTTTGGCAGGAAATTTACTGTAGAATTTAAATCAGCATTTAAATATCAAATTCTACATTTCTAAAAGTACTACATTGTTATTATTTCTTATTTGAATGTCCTGTGGATACTATGCAAATTCATTATAAGTAAAAATTTAGAAAAAATAAATAAAAAGTTATATGGGTAAGGAAAATTAAACCCGCAAGTTTAACTTAAACCTCAGTTGAATAAAAAAATTTTCGCTGCTGACCATTTTTTCTTTATTTTGAATCATTAAGGCATTCGTCTATCAGATTAAAATGTTATTTTAGCAAGTTTAATTTTGTCAGATTTTCCCCCCCAAAAGTCAAAAGATTGTGAGAATGCCTTATATGCATTAGAGATGAGAATTGCTCAGCCCGAGCGAAGCCCCGAGTTCTAGCAAGAATTACTGGAAAAGAGAACTCGCATCTTTCTGCCATAGTTGTCCAACGATATTTTAACCCTTTGTGTCCCCGGAATTATGAATTAAAAAAAAACGTTCCATCTGAATAATTATCTATGTTAATGTCTGAAGATATCCAAAACAACTTATATAATGATAATTTGATTTTTAAATATTTTTTAACACTTCCCAACAAAGTTGAAAAGTATTTATGCATTCGGTTTGTCTGTCCGTCTGTCCACGCTCTAACTCCCGTAAATATACTCGGCTTTTCATGCAATTGATGAAGGTTATTTAGGGTCACCAAAGCATATTTGGTATTGTATATGAAGTATGTAGGATTAATAGTTCATTTACAGGGGCACTCAAAAGTATTCCATTACATTGTATTATATGGGGAAAATCGTTTGCAGAATATTTTAATGATAATCTTTTGCACGCTATTTCAAATGTATTGAAACTGATATAAATCGCTGAATTTCACCACGATCACATTAGAGCAGGGAATTCATAGCATTTTTTATTCATTTACAGGGACACACAAAAGAAATCGTTTGCAGTACTGTCTTTGACTAATAATGGCTGGAGTGTACAGTTTAAAATTCGGCATGCGCTTTTAAATTTAATTAATCTTTTGCATGCTACTCGTTATGGGGCATTCTTACAATCTTTTGACTTTCGGGAATAAAAATCTGGTTAAATTAAACTTGCTAAAATAACATTATAATCTGATAGACGAATGCCTTAATGATTCAAAATAAAGAAAAAATGGTCAGCAGCGAAAAATGTTTTATTTAACTCAGGTTTAAATTAAACTTGCGAGTTTAATTTTCCTTACCATTTTACCACTATAATTTTCTATTTTCTTCTAAATTTTTACTTATAATGAATTTGCATAGTACCCACAGGACATTCAAATAAGAAATAATAACAATGTAGTATTTTTAGTACAAAATTTTGGTATAACAGTGTCTAAAAGGGGTGTTAAGAAGGGGCGGAAAAAAAGGGGGATGGTATAGGTAAAAAGGGATGATAATGGGGAAAAAAAGGAATGGTAAGGATGGGTCGGTAAGGAAAATTACCACTATTTTTGGGCAAATCATGTTAAGACTAAGTGATACCCACAATGTTCATTGATTTTTAGAAACAGTTACTTATATTGGATTAATTTTTTTTTATTTATTTACCTTGAAAAGTGCAGGAATAAACCTTGGGGACGGTAAGACTACCAATAAAGCCACGATCTTGAAATTTATATTTAAATGCTGATTTAAATTCTGCAGTAAATTTCCTATCAGAGAATTTTAGACATTCTTTCTCTAGCATACTTCCGCATGAGAAAAAACTTGAAAAAAATTCTGTTGCTGCATCTGAAGTAATTTTCTGTATAAGTTTAGCTAGAGGGACGGTAAGGATGAAAAACCCAGGGACAGAGTTCAAAAAATAATATGAACCGTAAAAATGTGTGCAGGTTAATTTTTTGCTACATATTTATATAAAACAATTGTCCCAATTTCGGGGGAAAATTACATCGAATTACTTTTATTGAAACAATTTTATACAGACAGCTCCAAACTGAAAAATTAGCATCAGGGACACGGGACGGTATAGGATTTTTCTTGGTATTTAGATCCCCAACATCGTCCAAAACTTATTTATCTCGTTAATATTGTTATGCAATCATGCAATGGGATGTTCCCCAGTATATGAAATAAAAAAAAAAAAAAAAAAAAAAAAAAAAAAAAAAAAAAAAACAAGAAAATGTACTAAAATAAAAATTATTATCCAGGGACATAAAAGTCAAAAGATTGTGAGAATGCCCCATATATAATTCCTATACATCATATACAGGGCTGCACAAAAGTATTCACGTACCATTTTCCTTATTAGAGTAAATTGCTGAAGGGGAATTTTCAACTGAAGTATATGCATTTCTTAAGTGAACTAAATTTTTGCATGCATGTAGTTTATAGATACAAATCTATATATCATATACAGGACTGCTGAAAACATTCGGATAATTTTCCGATTGTAGATGGGAATAGCTGAAATTGGATTTTGAAATGTGTTATGCGTTTCCTTATGGTTGAATTAGACGTAATATTTTAATTTTTTAAACGGTGTAGTTTTGTTACATTACACTGAATGTGTTGGAAAGTGTTTCATAATCTATGCTTAACGCGTGATTTTCTTTCTTTCTCGTTTTAATTTAAACAAATTTGATAAATTGGTAGTTGTATAGTAATTTGATGAATTGATAGCTCTTTTTGTAAAATATTTACAAGAATAATTAGATTAATTAACAAAAAATACCGTTGCAATTCTTATAAGAACAATGTAAATAAATGTACAGTAGAGCGTTGATTATCGTAAATCCAATTAACTGAACTTTCAATTATCCGAAATCCTATTTTTCGCAAATTTTTTTCAACCGAACTTCCAGCTATCCGAAAAGCCTATTTCTCTCAAAACAATTTTTTAATCGAACTTCCAACTATCGAAATACTCTGTTTCAGTCATTCCATCATTTATTCAGATAAAGGATTGAAGTAAAATTTCTCATTTATCTCAATGGGTATTTTAGACACTTTTGTGAAAAGTTTGACTAAGAGATTTCTTACCGCTTAATTTCTGTTCTTATAAGATGGAATATGAAAAAGGGACAATTTTTCTAAACCGTCCGGATATCCGCAGTGGAAAATTATTCAACGACGTAAAATCCGGAGTTTATTTACATTAAAATCACATACAGAATATCGGGACTTTGAAAAACTGACGTGATAAGCGGAGTGTCGTGAAAACCGGGTGTCGGGATAACGAGGTCCGACTGTATTTAGCTTTGACTGTTTCGCTGTACTTTCTAAATGTGGTCAAGCAAAGCATTTTGTATGAAAAGTACAATCTACTTTTATCAGTAGACGAATTAAATAAATTTTATATTGTATTTTCTTTAATGTTACTTAAAAGTACTGTCGGAGTATAAAGAGTTAAAACGATGAGAATTGTGACTTTTGCAGATTTCTGCCAGTGGTTAGGTTTAAATAAAAAATTTGCTATTTTAAAAGAGATTTTCAGGGACATGAAAATCACGAAACACTGTTATGAAGGAGTATTTAGGATTAATAAATATTTCTATGTAAGAGAAGGTTTTTTAACCCCTCTGGCATGAGCTTCTTTTAGAGAATTTTTAATCTTTTATCACCTGTTTTTCAAAACAAATTTATTTGCCCAATTGAATCTGGAAAATGCTCGGATTAAATAAGGCAAAATTTACAATAAAAATTTACTGGTGAGAATAATCACGGATTCTGAGCACTTTACACGGCACGTATACCAGTCGCTCGTCCTCAAGGAGTTAAATGAGAAAATTAATCTTGAAACAGTTTTTAAATAATAATAAAAGAATAATAATAAAATGAAATAAAAGAGCTACATTTACACCATAAAAAAGTTCAATATTAACCTGAAATTTAAAAAATCAACAGTCTGTGACGATTTTCGGGAAAGAGTTGTTACATTGCTATTAAGGCTATTCTTAAATTCAAAGGGGAAACTTTATGACATAAGTTTTAATTCATTTTCGTTCGGAAACGCACAAAATTGGCATGTGTTGTTATTTGGAAACTATGTGATCGAAAGACGTTTTCCATTTTTTGGTAAACGCAAAAGATCTTTCAGAAAATACTATCAAAGTTGGCGTTTTTAATCGAATTTTTGGGCGAAAGGAAATACCAGTCAGGAAAGGGAGCAAAACTGGTTTTCACGTGATTTAAATTCACTTATAATCGATAAATAATTTATTTATCGAAAAAATGGAAATCGTCTTTCAATTCCAAATCGCTTCCATAGTCAGCCCTGCCAATTTTGTGCCTTTACGTTTAGAGAAATTTAATGAGTCAGTAAATATATCAGAAAGTTTCGGGCTTGTTGAGCAGTGGACTTCAGAAGCGCCTTAAAGAACAAAGTCCAGACGTCTTGAATTTGAAAAGTTCGTTAGGTTCCCAATGGATAATCCTTTAACCAATCATAAGAACAGAATATGCAGTGGCATCATCTATTGGACGAAAACAGAATGTACCGACTCTTTCCTGAAGATGGTCATAGATGATAACCGAAACGTCGATTATTATAATTTTATTTTAATGTTTGTTTAGTTTTAAACTTTGCGACATTTTGTATACACCATTTAATAAACTTGTGATTTTTTTTTCACGTTAACATTGATCAGTTCTTAAATGTTTTTAACAATTTTATACCGTTTGCTTTCGTTATCGGCCCAGGCTCTGATGACACAAACGTTTACGGGCTCGTGCGGTCTGGGATTTCAAATCGTCGGGTTCAGGCTAAGAAAAAAGAGCCCGAACTCCTCTCTAATATGCGTTACACAATCTGTAAATTACATTTAACTGTATTTATTATATATTCATTAAATATCCTATCCGAAGCTTTAAAAATTACGGTGTATGCTATATCGGTGAAATTTAAAAAAGTACATATACACAAAAGTTTTATATTGAAAATCTAGTTATGTAACAACTTTTTTATTACTTTCTTTTCTACTGTACGTTTTTCTACCTCTGTAAAGCAAAAGGCTCGGAGTCGTAATATTTATCATTTTTAGACTTTTTATCAAACTTACAGGGTGATAAGCGTTGAGTGTCAAATACTTGAAACCATTTCCTTTATGAGTGTTGGTTTGCCTTTATCATTGTCATTGAGGACATTGACTGTTACAAAATTATACCGGCTATTTAATAAATATTCTAGCTCTTATCATGACAAGCCTGATTTTTTTAATAACGAAAGAATTAAGACAGATTCTTGGAAAATAATAAGTAAAGAATAAATTTATTCATTAAAATAACCGATAACATATATTTTAATTTCAGGTAGTACAAATTAAATCTGCGTACCTATGCAGTAAAATAACAAGAAAGAAAAAAAATCATGCGTCAAACATAGATTATAAAACGCTTTCCAACGCATTCAGAATAATGTAACAAAACTTCACTGTTTAATAAGTTGAAATAGAATCTCTAATTGAACCATTTGGAAGCGCTTAACACATTTACCCAATTTCAGCAATTCCCTTCCATAGCCGGAAAATTATCCGAATTCTTTAAGTATCCCTGTATATGATATATAGATTTGTACCTATAAACTACAGGGTGGTTGTAATTAAACTTCCCCTATAAACAGCATCCTACAGCGCAAACGGGGGAACGGAATGCAATGAAATTTGGTATATAGACTATACACGACACACGAGATGCGCTCACGGAATTTCGAAAAAAAAAAAAAAAATTAGTTCCAAAATGTCCACCAGATGGCGCTTTTTACGGAAAAACATTAAATTTAACACAATAAACGGCCAAAACAGCCGGTTTTACATTTTATTACTCATAATTCTTGTTCTGGATTATTAATATTGTTTTTGTATTAAGTTTTGGGCGTTTATTTTGTTAAATTTAATGTTTTTTCCGGAAAAAGCGCCATCTGGTGGACATTTTGGATCTAATTTTCTTTTTCGAAATTCCGTGAGCACATCTCGTGTGTAGTCTATATACCAAATTTCATTGCATTCCGCTCACCCGTTTGCACTGTAGGATGCTGTTTATAAGGAAAGTTTAATTATAACCACCCTGTACATGTATGCAAAAATTTAGTTTAGTTAGGAAATAGATACCACAGTTGAAAAGTTCCTTTCAATATCAATTCTCAATTAAACATTTCCGGCTGTGTAGCTGAATTTATAATGCAAGAGTAACAAAACAATATTGAATTTAATGTTACTGTTAATGCTGTTAATTTGTCATGTTCGTCTGGTAAAAAATATTTGTTGATCATCAGATAGACAATTGAAACATTATGAAGTCTAATGTGGGAAAAAATATTTTTCAAGGCAATATGAAATATTAAGAAAAAGAAACAACGTATAAAGGCACAAATAAAATATGTTTAAATGCATACAGCTATTTCGAAACCTCTTAAGGTTTCCTCATCAGTGCTTAAAATAAAAGTAAAACTAAAACATTGTGTAAAAGGGGGGGGGAGGTGGACAGAGATTCAGAAAGGCGTACCTTTCAGCTCTACTGCCAACGGCGAAATGCGACATACGGCTGACAAACAGCTACGGAGTCGATCTCACGCGCATATTCAGGGAGACCAATCAAAATCACCCAATTGCTCCGGAACAGTTTAAACTTAGAAGGAGAAGAAAAAGGGGGGGAGGAAGGGAGTGAAGAGAATTATAGAAAATTAAACCATATCTTTGAAAAATTGGGCGTGCTGGATAAATCGTTAACTAAACTGTTTGAATTTTTCCATATGTGATAAGCTTCCCAGAAGTCAAGATCGTAGATTGAAGTACATTTCTGTATTATGGAGGCTTCGGAAAATTTAAAATTATGGTTGTTGGACCAGCAGTGGTTGGCAATAGCGGAACGTTTAATATCACAATTTTTAACACAAGTTTTATGCTCCCCCAAACGGATCTTAAAGGCTCGCTTCGTTTGACCAATGTACATTTTGTTGCATTCGCAAGATATCCTGTAAATACCCCGATTTGAAAAACTATCAATTGGATGTTTCAGATTTGTGAATTGAATTTTATTAAAAGGAGTATAAACTACTTTAAAGTCAAATTTTGACAAGATTTTAGAAATTTGATGGTTTATTTTCGGAAAATATGGCAGTATAATTATATTTTCATTACCGACAGTGTTAGCCCTGGATTGAGTACGGAAGTTTAAACTGTTCCGGAGCAATTGGGTGATTTTGATTGTTCTGTCTGAATATGCTCGTGAGATCGACTCCGTAGCTGTTTGTCAGCCGTATGTCGCATTTCACCGTTGGCAGTAGAGCTGAAAGGTATGCCTTTCTGACTCTCTGTCCCCCCCCCCCCCCCACCCACTTTTTTTTTACACAATGTTTTAGTTTTACTTTTATTTTAAGCACTGATGAGGAAACCTTAGAGGTTTTGAAACAGCTGTATGCTTTTAAACATATTTTATTTGCGCCTTTATACGTTGTTTCTTTTTCTTAATATATCGGCACAAAGTACAATCCTTCCCCACTTTTTAAATATGAAATAGGGCCCGAGAAAAGAAATTACGATTTGTGAAAAAAATGTTTATTCTTGATTGGAATAAAAACTACATTTCGGTTAGACAAAGCAATGGTAAAAAAGATTTAATGTAAATTAATCTTTCGTCGTAGAAATTTTAGCAAAATTTACATATTTCTAAAACTTAAGGAAGTATGATTCAAGACTGCGCCGTTGTACGCTTTAAATTAACTGTCTGATGTGAGTCAGCATACTTATCTATAATTTTTTGTAAAATATAGGTATAACTTTATAAGGTACATCTCTGATTTCCGCAGTAATATGGCCTGGTAACACTTCAGATTTAAATCCAATAAATGTATAGGCTGAAACAAGTAAAAACATTATTTAACAATAACAGTATTTAAACTTGGAATTTTATCTGAGTTGAAAACCTTTATTTGTAGTGTATGTCATAACAAAATAGTGAAACTTATATGAAAGAAGTATATAGTTTGATGCCAAATCGTATAAATGTATGTTTAATTAAAAAAAGAGCGGAATATTTAAATTCTGAGTAATATTTATGAACACACCTTTTTTTAAAGTATTTATTATCATTTATTATTCAATGTACTTCGTAGACAAAAATATTTTTATTAATTTACAATTAAAAAGAAAATTTCATTTCATTTCATTGAGATTTCTGCAGTGTTTCTTTATTCATATCTAAATGTATAATCTACAAATAGTGAATAATCATAAGCCATCTGTATTTTACAACTCTATACAACTTTATCCAAGTAAATATTTGTATAAATGTAAAAAATATATTCCCAAATAAATATTTGTAATTTTGTTATTGTAATTTATTAGAAAAAAGATATCTGAAATATAAAAGTTGAAAATCCAATTTCCTATAATGCGTTTTTTTTTTTTTTTTTTTTTTTTTTTTTTTTTTTTTTTTTTTTTGGGGGGGTGGGGGGGTGGGGGGGGGGGAGTTAGTTTGTATAAGCAAACAGGAATTGTATACATCCGTCCTAAGATATAGTTTATTATGTTCGAATGTTCCCGTTAAGTTTTGATGCGTAAACATTTGTAAAGACGCAAGAAAGCTAAGAAACTGTTTTATTCTTCAATCTATTCGAACAAAAATTTTCCAAACTGTGCATGAACATTAATTAAGTGGACTGTGGACGTTTAAAAAAATGTCTTTTAATTTTTATAATAGAGATTTGAAATTTTGTGCAAATATACATTTCATCATAAGTATGTAGAACACCTTAAAAGAAATTTCTAATCTTATTATAATTTTAATATCTTTTAAAAAACTTAAAAGTTTAAAACGAACTTCTAAAACATTCCTTGAATCTTAATTTTTTAGATATTTCCTCGATTTTGGATTTTAATTACGTAAAACTCAATTACAAAAAAATCTGTGCATCGATTTTCCAATCCCTTAAATAGTTAATTTTTTTGTGATATTTTTCTGAATTCCATATCGATTTTCATCAAAATTCTGCCTTATAACAAGTTAAAAATCAAATTTAATTGTCTTAATGAAGTCGAATTTTAAAATGCATATACAGTTTCTTTTTAAGTAATATCACGATTCTTCCTTATCAGTTTCATGAATTTTGATCAAAAATTAAGTACGAGGAGCATTTCAAAAGTTAAAAAAAAAGCTGAAATATCAGTATTGAGAAAAACAGATTTAAAGTATATTAAGGGGACCGGGAAAGCAAAATTCAACCAAAAAATCGATTTTTATTTTTTTATATCATTAAATAATTTAATTTTTTTATCTTTTTAACGATGACATGTTTATAGATTAAAAAAAAAAAAAAAAAGTGTTGAAATTATCCATTCTTTCTAAAGAGTACTTCACAGCTTAATGGCCATTTAAATCTTTAATTGACTTTCTCTCGACACTTGGATTTTTCATGTTTATGCTCCTTTTTTTCAATATCTATTAAACTTAAGAATTTTGATTTTTTTTTTTAATACTTATATTATGTTATATTGCATACTTTAACACAGGGATTTAATGATTTGTTGAGAATTATTTATTTTAGGCAGTGAAATCTTACCAAAAATGCTAATTTAAAAATGACTTTCACTAAATAATTAATAATTAATTTTGAGTTTCACTTAGAAAGAAAATGGTCTGTTAAAATACGTAAAGTATGTTATTCTAACTACTCTAAAAAATCTAGACCTCTATCTTTCACCATTTCTGAGAAAATGTACATAAAGTTAGTGAATTTAACATGACGGAGATGGCTTTCCCGGTCCCCTTAAAAGACCAAAAAATTGTTTGTGAACAAAATTAAAACACTTGTGACTTTGCGTAAAAAAAATCGGCATCTGCATGCGTTTTTCCACGATTGACGTAATTCAAATTGGAGAATAATAACACACAAAAAGAAATGTCGATTTTGGGGTGGATTTTTGCTCAAATAAAGGTCGACGACCATAGTATCCTTATCAAAACTGGCGATTTTCTAACACATCCGCGGAGTTATTCTTAAATGCACAAAATAGGCAAGTATTCGTATTTGAAAACAAAGAAATCAAATAGCGTTTTTCATTTTCGATAAAGATAAAGGTAATTTCAGAAAATGCTGTCAAAGTTAATGTTTTGTGTCTATTTTTCGGGACGCAGCAGATCTGGGAAGACAGCAATTACTTATGACTGAAGAAGCAATACGTTTATCGAAAAATGAAGAACACTGTTAGGTTTCAAATACTTTCATTAATTCATGCCTGCCAATTTCAGGATTTTATCTATAAAAATGCCCCCATAAATGTGTCCGAAAATTTATCGTTGTTGAGCGGATATATATATATATATATATATATATATATATATATATATATATATTTTTTTTTTTTTTTTTTTTTTTTTTTTTTTTTTTTTTGAGAATCTCCAAACACAACTTCCCTTGAAAATGGAATTATACATGTAAACTTCTTTATAAATGTGTGGTATCAAAACACGAATCGCATGGGAAATAAACTGCATCACATATTAAAAATCATTAATCCGATATCAAATAAGAATAATATCGACGCGACATAAAAAATTCATTTACAACTCGCTCGCATACTAATAAACAATATTGTAAAACAAAACCCGTGATTTAAATTACGCCGCATACTCGCATACCAAATGAAGGCCGAACAAATGTTGATGGAGAGATTGTTGAATAAAGAAGTTGGCGACCGCTTACTTGCCCTTGGTTTAGTAACATTTGAACATTTCATTTAGTAACACTAATGAAAAAGGGAAAATAATTTGATCACTTGATGGTGACCGTAAAATAGAGTATTCGTAATTTATGGATAATCGAATCGACCGATTTATTAAATCAGATTATTCTACTCAACTATAGCATATTTATATCGTGATAACTGTATAAGTATTAGAATCACGGTACGTGATTGAAGTTTTCGACATATTGAAAATTGTGTCAATAATAGACATCCCGATTGTTATTTGAATGGTCAAGCTTCAAACTTAAGGTTCCTTCTTATCAAGCCAAGGAGACTCTCCACTCATTTGAAAACACCCGCTCCGTTATGTTAAACCATTGAGGTAGGTTGTTTTCGAATTTCTCGTTTAAATTTGAATATTTTTAAACACCTTTTTTTTTTCATAGTATTATAGTTGAGGCCGATCTTTAATATGGCTATTTTTTACTTTTTCGATTTCGGTTGCAGATTTTTTTTTTTTTTTTTTTAAATAAAGGTACTTTCACTTTCGCTACCGGTTTCAAAACTGAAAGTACTTAAAAAAAAAAAAAAAATCTGCAATAAAAAAAAAAAAAAAATCGAAAAAGTAAAAAATAGTCATATTAAAGATTGAGCTCAGCTATCCTATGCAAAAAAAATCGTTTAAAAATATTTAAATTTAAAAGAGAAATTCGAAAACAACCTGCCCATTGGTACATTACGGAGCGGGTGTTTTCAAGCGAGTGAAGAGCCCACTTAAGAGGATTTTTTACTCATGTGAAACACCCGTTCCGTAATGTTAAACCTATGGGCAGGTTGTTTTCGAATTTCTCGTTTAAATTTTAATATTTTTAAGCGATTTCTTTGCATAGGATAGCTGAGGTTGATCTTTAATATGGCCATTTTGTACTTTTTCGATTTTGGTTGCAGATTTTTTTTTTTAATAAGGGTACTTTCACTTTCGAAACCGATTCTGAAAGTGAAAGTACCTTTATTAAAAAAAAAAAAAAATCTGACACCGCAATCAAAAAAGTAAAAAATAGCCATATTAGAGGTCAACCTCAACTATTCTATGAAAAAAAAAAAAAAAAAAAAAAATCAAATTTAAACGAGAAATTCAAAAACAGCCTGCCCATAGGTTTAACATTAAGGAGCTGGTGTTTTCGAGTGAGTGAAGAGTCCCCTTAAGTGCAGGAATGGCCTTCTCATTAAAGCGAGAATTCTATTCAAAGATGGAGGGAAAAAAAAAAAAAAGAAAGAACGAATAGAAAGAAGGGAAGAAAGAAAAAGTACTTTAGTCTCACTCAAGACTTGTATAAGTGCGGCAGGAAAAGTCTCAGGTGCAAAACTTTTTGGTCCTTTATTTATTTATTTACTTTTCAACCGTTAAAGAAGATTTTTCAATTTTCTATAAGTATTAGTCTCGGAATCATTTCTCAAGCTTCAAACTTAAGATTCTTTCTTATCAAGCCTTAAGTGCAGGAATGGCCTTCTCATTAAAGCGAGAATTGTATTCAAAGATGGAGTAAAAAAAAAAAAAAAAAAAAAAAAAAAAAAAAAAAAAAAGGAAAAGAAAGGTAGAAAGAACAGTACTTTAGTTTCACTGAAGACTTGTATAAGTGCGGCAGGGGAAGTCTCAGGTGCAAAGCCTTTTGACCTTTATTTATTTATTTTTCAACTGTTAAAAAAGACTTTTCAATTTTCTATAAGTGTTAGTCCCGGAAGCTAGTCTCATCCACTGCAGCTTTTTTTATGGGAAGTTTTGCACATATGGTTTGGCTTTCGAATAAAAAATAAAAAATCAAATATTCTTATGCAAAAAAATGTGCAGTTTTTTCTATTTGTATTTTTTGAAAAAAAAGTCTTAAGTGAAAAATTTTTAGTAATTATTTAAAATTAAAACTAGCTTTACAGATAAAAACTTGTTATTAAAGTGATAAGTATTGATAAATAATATATTTAATTAGGTAATATAATAGTTACAACATATCAAATATGTTTTTACTGCTACTGTTGCAACGCTTATAATGAAGTTTTGAAAAAGTGTCATTACATAAGTTAAAGTTTTACAAAATTACTATTCATGATCAATTTTTTAATAAAAGGTTTTCTTTCTAATACAGGCATTCCAGGATGCAGTTTTGTCGATTGGTGCTGTTATTTTTCCTTGTCGCTGCAGTCTGCGCGAAAAAGGTACAAGTTTTACTCATTTTACAATTAATTCATACATTTATACTAACTGAAATTATAATATACTATTTTGCTTTATCATGCAACCAACCTTCCAACCTTTTTTCTTACTTAAGTAAGTCGAAGTGAAGAGACCAACTCTCCAACCGGAGGTGAATTGAAGTGAAGAGAGCATCCGAGTAAATATTGGTTTTGTTTTAAGAAATAATATGAGGGATTTTGTGGAAGGAGCAGTTTGTTCCTAAATAATAGCAAAAGTATATACATAGTTTTTGAAGTGTAAATAATTTTCTACATAGCAGTTTGCATTTAATAAACTTCATATTTAAAATTTCTGGAGAGATTTCGTCATTAACGGCTGTCGTGATACTACTGGAAATTTCGTTTTAGTCAAAAATAAAATACTTATAGGAAAAAAATTAAAGGAATTAATGTTGATTAAATTAACATTATTTGTTGAACAAAATGTAGAGCTCTCATAAAAAAGTAACTCAAGGAATTTCACAAGCTTTTCGCTAAAATTTTTTAAAAATATATCGCATGAATTTTGCACTGAAATATAGAGGAATAACATAAGCTTTCTCTCTATTCAGTGTATGAAGTAGCTAATGACCTTTAGTAACTTCAGTGAGAAGTTCGTAACTTAAGAACTCGATACGATAGCAAAACTCGTGGCTAGAGTTGCAAACTGTAAAATTTTCTCTAATCGAACACCTGTACCGAAGTACCGGAATCTCGCAATAGGACAGGCTTTGAACTCTTCGAGACGAGCAGCACGTATTATATGTGTTGTATGTAATGCTGTATGTTGTGTGATAAAATTCTTAAACTTGAATACCAGTATTTCTGAACAATAATTTTTGCTTATTTAATAACACAATTTCAGTGGTTAAATAAGACGAAAATTAGTATTTAAAAATAGTCGGTGCCCGAAGATTGTAAGAAGTGTACGGGACATTTGTTACGAAGACATTAAGACTTAACATCATTACGTGTAAATCTGGTCTCACCCACCCCTTCTTTTTTCACATTTAGTAATCAGTCTTCTCATAATTCATATTACTATCTTTAATGTAATTAAAAACAGATTCTTCTGAACCTGAAACATTAAAGTAATAGCGATTTTGCTGTTATCTCACAACTCCAACATGGGCGTTAAATCTTCTTTATTTTAGCTTTTCAACCGTAACATTATTGTTATATTATTATTATTATTATTATTATTATTATTATTATTATTATTTCATTTTTCGTTATTAGGGGGATCTGCCGTCTACGGGCTACGCTCACCAACCCCCGTTTAGACACCCCAGATTCTAAAAGCACGCCCATTTGATCGGCTTTAAAAAGATTGAATTATAATTTACGAACACAGTGGCGATCTCTGTAAACGAGTTTCCATTCGCTTTCCTTTGATTGGTGATTTTTAAGACCAAATCTTCTGCTGTTAAGAGATACAATGGCTGTTTTCGTCTTTGATTTAAAAAAAAATAGTTAAAAATTTGAAAATAAGCTAATGTAAAATGAATTAAGTAAACAGAGTCATTGTCTCCCGGTATTTTTTAACAACGCTATAAGAAAATTCTTTTAAATAAGTCATTTTAAATGTATCGTTTAAATCTGACCAAATTTTCACCAAAGTTTTCTTTCTCTTATTAATATTCACATTAAAATACTTTTATTGTTAGAAAGGAAATATCATTTGCGGTGCCTCAGAATTCACAATAATAGTTCAAAAGATTATCCCAAAATATAAAATATATAAATGTCTCGCGCAAATGTATTTTTAAATTCAAACTGTTTTGCATTATTATTTGTCCATTTTAAATATTACGTAATTTCTTCCATTTACGACCTTTAACGCATAATAATGAATTTTTTATTTAAAAATTTTCTTTCTCTTTTAAAATTCAAGTGTATTTATAGTTCTTATAACGTAATTTTCAATATTTTCTTGCTTTTAACACGTAATCATTTAATTCTAATTTGAAAGTTTTTTTTTCTGTTTATAATAGCCACGCGTAAATAAATTTTTAATTTGAAATATTATTCTTTGCCCTGTTTTTAAAATTGGCTACAATTTAAAATAGTACCCTTTTCTAAAACATGTAAAAAATATCTCTCGAAACGATGAAAATTTGAATTTAAAATTGAAATAAAATCTCAAAAAATGAATCAAATTTTTAAAAAAATATGCAGTCTGCACACCGGGAACTTCTAATATATAAAATGATCTAAAAATAATTAAATTCCTACGTACAGTTTTTGCTCCTGTAAAACTTTTTTAATGGAACGATTTTGACCAACTTTAACATTAAATATATCTTAAAATAATTCTTCGATTTGAAAACTGTCTCCATCAGCGTGTTTATCAAACATTTCTCAATAATACCACCAATTTTCATATTTTTATATGCAGTATTTTTCTTAGTATTAACGAAGAAAAACCTCAGGCCACAAAAAATTCATCATCAGCGGCGGCGACAGCATTAGTTCTTTTTTTTTTTTTTTTTTTTTTTTTTTTTTTTTTTTTAGAATAGAGAGATTATTTATTTTATTTATTTATTTATTTTTGCAAATAAGTAAAATTGCACATAACCAAAATTCCCAATTTTTTGAATGCCTAAAAGAGGATCTTCGATTTTAAATATTGCGGCGTACCACCAAATCAATACAAAAATACAAAAGATAATAATCTTAAACTTTCATTTTTCACACTGACTTCCTTCATAATTTTTCTCTCTATTTCAGGTTCATAAGCGAAAACACGAAAAGAAACACTTAATCAAGGAATCGATATCGGATAAAGATATATTAGACTTCCTAAATGATGCTGAAACAGACGGGAGCAAAAAGAAACACACACTGGAAAACGAATTGCTATTAGAAGAATTAGATCATGGGAAAGGAGGCTACGTTGAAGGTATCGAGTTTTACGAATTGTTATATTTATGCATATTTGTAGGCTAATGTTGTCCTTTTCCAGATGTTAAAACTATGTATAATTGTATATGTGTGGGTGGGGGAGAAGGGACTGTCAGAAAACATTTCTATAAATATAAGTTTTAACAAAAGAGAGTTGTATGAAAAAATTAATAATAATATTTTAATATGTAACAGCCGTTTGCAAAACAAATACCATATCTAAAAGCTATACTCAATTGA
Organism: Maratus speciosus; assembly: GCA_963932465.1. Lineage (NCBI taxonomy): Eukaryota > Metazoa > Arthropoda > Arachnida > Araneae > Salticidae > Maratus > Maratus speciosus. Next base: position 319,871,143 of record OZ010789.1, read on the forward strand.
CATACTCTTCACAATTAGAAGTATATAATTATAGCAAATAATTTTGCTATTATTATTTATTATTTTTTAACTACTATTATCGATCCTTAAGAAATAATCATCTTTACATTTATTTTAAAAGACTACCCAGTATTTATAAGATAATCAATCATTTTTCTTGAAAAGGTGACATTATTAGGAATTTTGCTTATTCTTTATTCCTTGACAAGCTGATACGTAAAAATTAATTTCTTCTGAGAACAGTTTTGTTGTATTTTCTAAATAATTCTTTAGTTTGTAACAAATGACAAATCCATATTCTTATAAATTTCATGTTTTGAGATGTGTATATGTGTATGTGAGTATCACTCATAAGTTTGTGCAAAAAGTTTCGGGTTTTATATTACTACACTAATAAAACTTAGTAATGGGATATAATCATTTCCGCTTGTTATGAATGCTATTACCCTTTAGAGATTTTATTATCAGCAGATATATATAATTAATCACATTCAAATACATAGAAAAGAAATTTTCAGTAAACTGCCATTAATTTATAATAATGATTTATCGCATGGAGTAATAACCAACTAGATTTATTTTCCTAACCTATCGGTAGAGAAACGAAATTCTCACATTGGTTTATAGCAATTTTTTGATGTCATAACTATTTTTTTAGTAACATAGTTATCCCATCATAGAAATTTCAACAATAATAGGCGATTTCCGGATATTTAAGAACGGTCAATTAAGGTATATGAGGAACGAATAGTTTTACCAATTTGGAGAATTACGGTCTAGTATTCTAAATCCTAAATACTTATCAACTCGTACATATAAGTTTGACTTGGTCATGTTTGCCTTATAATATAAAATTAAACTATATTGCTTACGTGCTATGACTCTGTTTATGGGCCTTATTTTTCGATCACACAGTTTAGAGTATTCTTTTAAAAACGTAGATATTACAAAACATAGGTATATTATTTTTTTTTCCGAAACGATACAGCTTTATTAGGTATTCACAATGTAATACAACTTAAAATAATTCAGGGATATTCAGACACATTAGATTTTTACTAACATTATACACAATCTATTAATAGGTGATTACAGAGCTTATTTGAGTCAAATCTGCATTTTTCGTACTTAATATTTGTATACAATTTCTATTATTTTTTTTTAATATTATATATTTCTACACTCTACTATTGCTTTTAAACAAGAAAAATAAATAAATATGAAGTTTTTTAAAAGTGAGCAACACTTTATCAGAGCCACCAAATTTTTATCTATTTAACTTTTAATCGAATTACTATTTTTTTTATCATTATTTATTATAATACATTATTTTATTATTATTTAACTTTTATTCTTTTTGAGTGTTTCATCCATTGAGTCCATTCTTCATTTTGCATATCACTTGTACTCATAAAATGATCTTTACACATCATTTAAATGAAAACGTCAAGTTTTTTAAATAATGAAAATTCAAAATAACATAAAGATATTTTTCTATTTTAAAGCCCCTTTAAAAAGAACCCTATTTTAAAAATATTTATTATCATTAACAGAGTCTTTTCCTTTTCTTCCTTTTATTTTTTATCTTTTATTTTTGTAATTTCATCTAAACTCCCCCGCGAAAAAAACTAAATGCGAAGTCTCCCTTTTGCCTCAGCTTTTGGCAGATTTAAAGCAACATTTCTTTTGATTAACCCCTTAACAATCGCTTAATATTTGGAAAAAACCTAAAAAAGTACCTATTTTTTTATTACAAAAACTGAATAATTATAAGGCTTCTAAAAAAAATATGCAATTAGTTTTTTTTTAAGCCGAAAAAAAAAAGATGTTATAGAACAAATTCACATTTGTAGAAAAGCCATCAAGCGAGAATTCTGTGTTTTAATGTTTGTTTTACACCATACAAATTAATGCGAATAAAACCTTTATTTTTCACATCTTAGATCTTTATTTATCATCATCACACAAATTTTTACAAATAATATTTGAAACAATATATATACATTCAATTTTGATTATTAATAATTTTTTTTTTGAGTGTGCTATATTTTGAAACATGCAATAAAAATTCCCACGTCACAATCAGCGCCAAAAACCAAACCCAAACGGTAATATTCAAAGACTACACACGGAAATGACTTTTAAATTTTTCTGGTTTCGAACTTTTTTCCAGCAATTAAATCACCAGCCCGGAAATATGACGGGCACGAGAAATAACGAACGACACCTCAGCCCATGATATTGACGGGAGCGAGAATTAAGGGGTTAAAGTCTTGAGGGTTCTCATCTATTTATTGTTGTTATTATTATTAAATATAAATTATGCTGTTTTTTATAATTTCTTTCAATGATTAAACTCGTAGAAATTTGAAAAATGGGAAGTCTGGGGTAACCAAAAGTGTAATAAGATGTATATAAAGTATTTCTCTTACATGTTTCTTGTGTTTTTAGATCCTTGCCGGCATCACAAATGCGGACCTGGCAGAGAATGCGAAATCAACGAGGATGGTAAAGCCGATTGTGTCTGTGTCAAAAAATGCCCAGAAGAAGTGGATTCTAGGAGAAAGGTAACAACACTGGTTCAAAATAAGCAAAATGAATTTATTTTATGAATATTTTCTCGGCTTATTTTAGTCTCAAATTATTTTCTTTATTTTCGGCCTCTCAAATTATTTTAGTCTGGATTTTCAAGAACTAACTTACTTCTTTTATTTATTACTAGCGAACTTGTCCGGCGTTGCCCGGGTACGTCAAAATTCAGCAGGAATTGCGAAAAAGTTCTGGAAATCACAATAAGATATCACGAGAAAATTTGAAATATCTGCACAAATTTCGAAAAGGGGAAAAAAAATTATATATTGTGTTCGAAGATTGCAAGTTGATTCCTTTCACTAATGTGGAAAAATGGTAGCAAATCACTAAAATACACTAAAAATCACATACAAAATTCCCGAAATTCGAAAATTGCTATACGACGTCCGAATAAACTTTTTTGAAATGAGGGCAGAATGTACAAAAATGGAATGTCAAAAAATTGCAGCAGATAGCGAAAAAACGTAAAAATCGAATTAAAAATCTCAAAAAGTTCAAAAATCACGAAAGTCAAAATTTACTATAATTGGATAAAAGTTTCAAATCTTATTCCTCCGACCTGCGGGCTCTCTTTATGTTTGGGAAAGCATGCTATGCATTGTTTGATGTTACTTTTATTCATAATTTAATTTACTTGCATTACCTTACATACAATTAATATAATCCCTTAAGTTAATATTAGTTTTCGTTGCATTAAAATATCTCAATTTGTTGATTTTCTCTAAGCAAGTAATCCTTATTGGTTTACAATAAAAGTCTATGGGAATTTGGCGAAATATTAGAGATATCGCCACGTTGGCGTCACTTTTGGCGAATAAATTTGATCGCCAAATTTGGCGATATATCGCCAAGTTGGCGACAAACTTGTTGGTATTTGGCGACAGAACTGTGTCCCCCATACGGTAACATCCTTATAGGTATGAAGATGCATTAACTGCTGTTCAATAATCGCATAAAACGCTAAAAATTCAAAAATCGCTGTACGAATTCCGAATAAACTTTTTTGAAAAGAGAACAAAATTTACTATATTGGGTTAAAAGAAAGAAACCGTATTCTTTTCACTAATGTGGAAAAATCGCCTCAAAACTTAAAAAAGTGCTAAAAATCGGATAAAAAATTAAATAAAAAAAATCTGATCAAAAAATTGAAAATCGGGCTTCGAGGTGCAAAACTTCATATATAGACGCACCTTTCCCCCGACATTTTGTAGCTCTACGTGCAGCGGTCTCTTCAGAACACCGTCGACACACTCACTCACACACAAACTTCTTTCTTTATTATTATATAAGAATACATATTTCACTTTTATGTAACTTCGTAATTATTTGATTTTATTTTTACATATGTGCAGCCATGATAAGTAACTGCGTCATAAGGAATGTAAATAAAACGGGACTTGTATGGCCACACACAGATTCCATACACACATCCGCCACATGGTATAATTCGTTAAGTTTGAAGTACGCGAATTTTATGCTTCAGACCTTGAACAAAATATTTCTGAATTGTACACAATGTCGAACTTCGCATTGAAGAGACCTTTTTGATTTAGAGAAGGCGCGAATATTTTAACTATCTCAAATCATTTTATTCGCTAATAGCAATATATAGAGACGCTAGTAGAAACCACTAACATTCGTTAATAATAAATACTATAATATAATTACTTCCATTATGAAATAAATCGATACAAACTAAGTAAATATATCAAATTGATTTAGAGGAGGCTCAAATGTTTTTAACAATGTCAAATCATTTTATTCGCTAATAGCAATATTTAGAGACGCTATTAGAAACCACTAATATTCGTTAATAATAATATAATATAATTATTTCCATTATGAAATGAAACCAATACAAACTAAGTAAATATATCAATTTGATTTAGAGGAGGCGCAAAAGTTTTAATAATGTCAAATCATTTTATTCGCTAATAGCAATATATTGAGATGCTATAAGAAGCCACTAATATCAATTAATAATAAATATAACGTAATTACTTCGATTACGAAACGAAATCAATACAATCTAAATAAGTATATTAAATTGATTTAGAGAAGTTGCAGATGTTTTCAAAATCTCAAATAATTTTATTTGCTCGTAGCAATATACAGAGACGCTACAAGAAGCCACTAATATAAATTAATAATAAGTATGATATAATGACTTTCATTACGAGATGAAATAAATACAAAGTAAATATATATTAAAAAAAACTACATATTTTTTCTTCTAGTGGGTTTCTACTGCCCCCTTCCCCCGATAGTGATCAGTGGCTTTTATGAGTCCCAATGTAATTAAAATATGCTTTTTTTTTCATTTCAAACCGCCTTATAACACTATGTTTTTATGTTTTAAAGTCTGTGAAATACGCAACAAATTAAAATATTATTATTTTTTTAGAAAACAAAAACCGTTCTTTAAGAGTTAATGTGCATAAAAGTGATTCTGATATGAAATAATTAGTTTAGTTTTTGCAGGTAAAAGTTAAGCAAACGTAATGGAGGTGTGTGTGTGTGTGTATGGGGGGGGGGGGGGGGAAGAATGCTTTACCATGAGTCTGAGGTGGTTGTAATAGAACCCTGATTGAAAATATATGCGTTTGAATTTAGGCCTACTATATGCGTAACATTAAAAAACGATATAATAATATTCATATCCAAAATAATATCTAATTTATTATAGGTGTGCAGCAACCATAATGAAACCTGGGATAGTGATTGTGCTTTGTATCAAATGAGGTGTCTATGTACAGAAGATTTAGAGGGATGCGAATTAGACAAGTACAAACATGTTCATATTGATTATTACGGACCATGCAAAGGTACTTTTGATTCATTTATCTCAGTTTTTATATTATATTTTTCTGACATTGCCCGTTTATAACTATGTGCCTTGAGAACATCTTTAACCCGCTCAGGACCGGCATCTTTTACACGAATTTTTTTCTTTTTGGCACCACTTCTTGTTAATTATTTAACTTTACTTTATAAATCACGAAAATGTCGAAATTAAGTAAAACCAATTTTATTTTTCTTTTTTACTGGTGTAAAACTCAGGCGTTTTAAGCACTTTTGGAGGGTACATATGTGCACCCATGGTTCCGAACTGGTTAAGGGATCAGAGGGCTGTTAAATCTTTAAAAAAATTGGTTGGAAAAAAAATACACACTCATATATATAACAGCAATATTTTCTAATCGTTTAAAAATGATCGCATAAAATAAATTCCTTTAGTTACTATACATGACGTCAATAATTAAACGACCCTACTTTACAGCTGTCTACAGATAAAACTATTGAACAGAAAATTATGAAATTTTGTGAAATACATAATAAAAGGATGGGAATTTGTTTAAGCGAAAAAAAAAAAAGTTCAATATTTCACCACCAGAGGGCGTTTTTTAAATGAATTACACATTTAGTACATACATTTACGATAGTTCAGAAATTTTATTTATTAACTTTACCTAATCTTAAAAACAGCATTTCACGACATTTTCTAACATTTCCCAGAACACACTACGGTGAACTGTGGAACATGCTATCTCACGATTCCAGATGGTATCTGAAAATAATGACCGTCATGTGGACCATATTTGGTTTTAATAAAATTTATTGTAAATGTATGCTAAATGTGTAATTCGTTAAAAAACGCCTTCTGGCGGCAAAATTTTGAAATTTTTTTTTCCGCTCAAACAAATTCCCATACCTTTATTATGTTCTCCACAAAATTTCACAACATTCTGAACAATAGTTTCGTATGTAAGACAATTTTAACATAGAGTCGTTTAATTCTGGACACCTTGTATATAAGTTAAAAAAATGTGTTTTTCGAGATTTAATAACGATTGGACAAAATAATTTAAAAACTCGCGATCCAAAATTCAGTGCTCAGACATTAATGAATTCAGGGGTACAATGAGCTTGAAAGGAAGATCCTCCTAGGAAGTTTTCGAACTGTGCAAATGTAAGGGAGGGAAAAGAAGCCCCCACCCCCAAATGGAAAAGTTCTGAATTCAACATTGAATGCAGAGCACTGTTTTCAATACTAAGAAACTGGATACCACAGAAAAACTTACTAAATGATACTCTTAAGCAAGTTACTCTTCTCTAACTAGCACCACAAATTTCTTTCACCGAACAGCCGTCCACTTAATGGTCTACCCATATCACTAATTTTTTGTGTTCGCATATGTTGACATGTACAGTCGTGGAAAAAAAAAGTAAACACCCCCTACTAACTCCTCAGCAAATCATCGTAGAAGAAAGTTACTGGTGCCGAACGATTGGAAATAAAGTCTACTTTTAAATGAGGTATATAAAATTTGCTTAGGGGGTCATCTACATATTAAAACGAATCCAAACTTCATTTTTTTCAATGGCAATGCCCAATTTTAACGAGATATTTCAAATCTTCCGTTCAAACTATGCCTAGACACCAAATTTCAAGTCATTTGAATGATAAGTTTTTGAATTATAAACATTCAAAATTTAGTGCTTCTAATGTTAAATTACATTTTCATATTTTTATTTATATCTCCCGAAATTATGCTCCTAATGTGCTAATTTTTTTTTGTAGTAATAATACTAATATACCCAAACATAAATAAGCTGAATTTGCAATTTTTATAATTTTATGATAGGAATTATGAATTATGAAATTAATATTCGAAAAAAATTATGAATTGCAACCTACAATTTTTTTGATGGATTTAGATTTATTAAGTCCTGCTTTATGGAAATTCAAAAATTTCACATTTTTATTCCAAATAGTTTTCAAATTATGCTTAAAAAACGGCAAAATGATGGTTTAAGGGGCCGTCTATGATGGAAGTGAGTAGACATTTTGAAATTTATTCTGCTGTACTGTAATCTAATACGCTTCATTGACTCCTTGAGTGGCGCTTAAGGTGCCTTGATCAAGGAAGGGGCTCTCTCGGTGAACAATCCAGTACGGAACTTCAATTTGGATACAGCCCTTAAAATAAGCTCGTTTTAAAATAATTAATTTCTCGGAAACTTATGGTACGAATTGCATAAAAATTCGTTTTTAAGCTAATTGAAGGGTGTAGAGTTCATTTATGCTGTCAGAATTGGGTACTGCTATTGAAAAAACAAAGTTATGGTTCGTTTTAATATGTAGATGGCCCCCTAAGCAAATTTTATATACATCATTTAAAAGTAGACTTTATTCCCAATCGTTCGGTACCAGTAACTTTCTTCTACGATAATTTGTTGAGGAGTTAGTAGGGGGTGTTTACTTTTTTTTTTCCACGACTGTACACAGCAGTGATTCAACAGTCGAATATCGTATTAACCCTTTCCGAGGGTTTTGCAGTAATTTTATAAGACTGCTTGTACATCCCAGGATATATATTTTTTAAATCTCAGTTTGATGCTATAATATCTTTAATATCACTACTTTCTATATAAGGTTAAAAATAAAATTCTGTTTAAAATATTTTGGTCTACAGCCATTTTAACATGATTTCTAGGAACGGCAAAATCCGGGCCAGACGGTTAAAGGTATCAATATTTAATGATGTCTGGTTAGGAACTTGACGTTATAACCATTCAACCACTGCGAACCCTCTTAGTTAAAATTTAAAAATTCCCAAACAAAAAGAATTATCAAGAGGCTCTCTTAGTTCAACGAAAATTGGATGAAAAATATTTAGAAGTATATATTCGCACATTAATTCAGTACTGTTTCCTCTCATTTTAAATACTTTTAATCCAAACGCAATTTTTGTCGTCAATATATTTCCTATATTTATTAAAATATATAATAACCCTTTATGCGCCGACGGAATTTAAATTACCAATAAAGTAATGAGTGATAGATACTTTACTTTATCTTGTTCTAAAAGCATTATTGGTTTCACAAAACAAAAATATTTTTTTAAAAGGATGATTTCTTTTGCCTTCGCATCTTTTCAGCACTTTCTTGACGTTGAAAGATTGGGGGGAGGGGCGGGGGTCAATTCGGAAATATTTATATTGTAAGAACTTTATATTTGTGCATTTCCTAATTTTACAAAATACTAAAAAAGAAAAAAAGATTTTAAGTAAAAGATTTGAGTGACGTTATAAATATTGCACAAAATCCCTGTAAATACAAATTTAATTAGTGAATTTTGATTGGCAAAATCCTTCTAAAATTTATTAAATGATTGTGTAAATCTTCTAATGTCGTTTGAAATATTCACGAAAAATGCTTTAGAAGATGAAATTTTCTTGAATTCATAATTTGGGACATAAATGATTAAATTAAGGAATAAAACTTCATGAAAGTGTTAAACTTTTTATTTTCACGACAGAAATGGGCGAATGCACCAAGCAAGAATTGGAAGACTTTCCTCGTCGCATGAGGGACTGGCTCTTCAACGTGATGCAAGAGCTAGCCCGCCGAGATGAACTCCACGGAAAAGTCTTGCAATTGGAAAAGGAAGCCGAAAGCTCCAGGGACAGGAAGTGGGTGAATGCAGTCATTTGGAAATTCTGCGATCTTGATGTCCATCCTCACGACAGGTAATTTAATAAAATGTAACAATTTCAGACGAAAACTATTTGGTTCAGATAATAAAAAGAATTAAATTTATAAAATCAAAAAACCCGACTGCGTAAAAAGCGAACTAATTAATTATTTCTCATCAATGTGAAATTATTTTTTATATTACTTACCTATTTTATTTATTTACTTGTATTGATGACTTTTAAGTTATGTTTAATCATTAGTTCCTATTTATAAACATTATTTTGATGAGGCCTATAGATGTTTATGAAGGTTAGAGTTGCAAAAAGGCTAGAGATCCTACCTACACAACTTCCAGGTTGTGTAATATTTAAACGGAGCTTCTGACTGTAAAATAGTCAAGGAAACATCGTCTTCATTTTAAAAGACCTATCCAGTGATATGCCACTCAATGTGGTGCGTAAAATTTTTTTTTTCGTTTCTACCGCCATTTTGTATTTTATGGCCGCCATTTTGAATTTATGAAAACGAAACCTAGCCTATAACCATTGGACGGTTAAGACGAATCGATAGAGACTTCATTCATTAAAATCCATCCTGTCGTTGGGATGTTTCGAGGGTATATAGAAATCCACATACTCAGATATGCATGAAACACATAACCCTTCTTGGCAGTCGGGTAAAAACTAGGAAATTCCATTAGTGGCGAGTAGGGGCAATTTCATAAGCAGCTAATTTTTTAACCCTCTGACAGTCTAGAAAAAGTGCAAAACTGTAGTGTTGTTTTCTCTGTATTTTGTTCTAAATGGTGAAAAAAAGATGATTCTTTCAACATTATATAAAAAAAAAAAAAAAAAAAATCGTAATTACGAATATGAATGCAATTTTTGAGAGTATTAATCATTGTTAAATGTATTAAAAATTCATTAAATCAATATAATTATACAGAAAGATTATTAATAATATACAATTAGAACATTATTAATACGTTAATAATATATAATTATACAGAACAGTGAACGATTTAACAGATCTTAATACTTTACCTTTATTTTGATAATCATATGTAACGTTTGAGTACAAATAAAAGTTATTTAATCAGTGGACAAATAATGTTTTTGAAATCTCTATTTTATCGATCTCTTGTATAACCGTGCTAGTGACAGAGTATACATTGGGAGAGATTATTAAAAATTAATAGAAGTTAATTTATCTATTCATTGTCGTCATATCATATAGGTGAATACGTTGTTAAAAAAATCATTTGCTTTTTAATAAAATCATGGAAAATGTAATCTTCCAACATAGGTAAAAAGTTTTTATGTATTCGGTTTGTCTATCTGGTTACCGTCAACCGTCTGCGCGTGCTCTAACTCGCGCAAATGGGATCGAATTGCCGTGTAATTGATATATTTTATTGACATTTGTCATCGCATGTTCTGTATTGAAAACGAAGTGTGTAGCATATAGAGGCATTCAAAAAAGCGTTGTTATATTATGGTCTAAGGGGGGAAATCGTTTGCAGTGTATTTTAATGATGTTACAATATTTCAAACATATTGAAATTGATATACATCACTGAGGTAACCGTACACGATGTTTACTAAAAAATATGCTGTGCATAACATTAATTGTTCATTTAGGGAGACACATAAATTGGTTACAGTACTATATATGAGCAGTAATTGCTGGAAGTGCGTTTTCAATTGTGGTATGCGTTTTAAATTTAGATCTATAGATTATATACAGAGCTGCACAAAATAATTCGAATTCTTTTCCGACAGTAGATGGTAATTTTTGAAATTGCGTTAGTTTCAAATGTTTCCAAATTGTTTATTCAGACATAATTTTTTACATTATAAATTAAAAAAGGGTAAAGTTTTGTTACTGTATTATGAATGTGTTGGAAATGTGTTTTATATTCTATGCTCGATGTATGATTTTTCTTTCTTTTTTAAACTATTGGCTATCTTTTTTTTATTATTATTAAAAGGGCCAAATAATAAACTTTTGTTAAAATTTCTAGAGGTATTAATCTAAAATTAAATAGTCTAATTAAAAATGTTATTATCAATACATTGCAACTGACAAGAGTGGGATCATTTGATGGCCTACAGGTAAATTTTACTCACTTCTAGGAAGCAGTATCAAGGTAGAGCAAGGACTGTAGTTCACTAACATTTGGATATTCAAGAGAAAGAAGGGTGAATTGAATGCAAATCTTTTGAGAAACAATAATGTCGATGAATTAGAAATCATGTATTTTGGAGCATATGGGGTAATTTTTTTAGAAAACATTCAAATAGGAAAGGTGGATATTGGCAGAAAATTTTATAATAGCTATTTTTTTTCCATTTAGTTGCTCTGTGGCCAGTAGCCATAACCAATTTTTCCCTTTATCAGATAACTAAAACCTGTAATCAGATGTTTAAAACGTAGGTTTTGCCATAGTTGTTCAAAATTGTTTTTTTCTGGCAGTTTGCATAATTCTCTTAATTATTATTTTGAAATTAATAAAAGCATAGAAGCATTTTACCAAATAAAAATTAGTTACTTCCCTTAAGAATCTCAAAAGTGTATAGTTTATAATACTGTTTGTTCGAATGTAATCATCCTTTTCCCTGCCTTAAATTTTTCTAGAACATATTTTTACAAATTGCAACCTCACGGCGAATACAAAATCCACATAAGTCGTTTGTTGATTTTTGGTATCAGTTTCTAGTCTGTATTTAAATGTATCTGTGTGATAGGTATTTTTAAAATCTAGTCTAATATGTTAAAATATTTATTTCGAATTGTTAAGTAAAATATATTGAAATATGAATATATATATATATATAAATTATGCTGATGCAACTGCCCCGTCTGAAATGCATTAGCATTGCTTTTCTCTCTTTTTTTTTTTTGTAAATAAGCTCTGTGTTTTTTAATAAATGAAGAGTTTTTCGGAAAAAGTTGTTATATAATAAAAATTAAATTTCTATAAAATTGACGTAAAACCTAAAACCTTTTTGTCGTAAATTTTGTTGATTTTGTTTTCTTTTTAGCAATATATGTTTTATAACTATTGACAGGTAGTAGGTACTAAATTTCATCAAAAAGCTTGTTAACATTTAATTTTCAAATGCTAAACATTGATAATATTATTTAAATTATTAACCAGAAAAAATATTAATAAATAACGTCTCAGATCTTTAAGACTAATTAGAATCTTATTATTTTATATCAACTGTAAGACAGAATACCTCATAACAACTCCATTCCAAAAATAAAACATTTTGAGAAAATCTAACAGAACATTTTCTTCCATTAAACTCTTCGATTGTTTAACTTGTTAAAATGATTTACAATGCTTAAAATAAATACAAAATGTCCTGCCAAACAAGCGCCCCGTTTGGATCCAAAAACTACCGATATTTTATTATTATATTTTTATATCTGTATAAATCTGTTTATACACCAATATCAAAGCCAATTAGAAAAAAACCTTGCTGTTGAAATTGGTTAACTTATTTCTCTGCACATTAGAAGCGGTTTTTTTTTTTTTTTTTTTTTTTTTGGAGCCCGAACCTGATACAAAAAGTACGTAGTAATTTTTAACAACATTTTAAAATTGTTTAAATATTAATTTTCTCATTTAACCTTTTACCCACCGCACCATGAACTGCTTGTCAAATTAATTTGAAAATTTTTTTGAGATGATTTAGATTAATTCTAAGGTTGCGTGCCGAATTTTGGGATGTTATGTAAAATAGAGGTGGAGTTATTACAGGTATGTTCCACTTGTGGAACGTTGGCGGTACAAATAACATTTGTACATTTTGGCGAAGTTTTCTTTCGAAATCATACCAGCACTGCACATATAACAAAACAAAGAAAACAAAGTAAAGTAAAAAATGTTTCTATTTTAGGAACATGTTAACTAGTCACTAACAGCAAAATGTTTATGAAAGGCCTGAAAACATTTTTCATGCATACGCTTTCCATAATATTCACACCATTTCTTCATGTTTTTCTGTCGATTTGAGAATCTTCTTGAGTAGTAGGCGAAAAACAAGCTACTGAATGAGGCGATAATGTTTATACTTACTGGGGCAGTAGGACTTTCTATTCCTTTTCTCAAGCATCAAATCCAATTTTTATGGCAACAGTCGCAATTTCACGACGATACTCCAAATGGCTTAGGGTTTATTTTGAACCTACTGGTTGACAAGTAACATCAGCCATATTTAGTTCATTTGCAAACAGATTTCATCACCATTTTTATCTTCGAAGTACTGGAAGATATGTTCTAAGCAAATAATCCAAAAATTCTACACTACCCATATTCCAATTATACAATCTAATCAATCGAGGTTATTTGATTGAAACTTCTCGCTTCAATTTTCAAGAATGTCATGTTCCATTTTGAGTTAGCGATGTGTTAACTTCCCAATTTGATATAACAGTAACGACACTGTTGTCACTCCATCGTACACAAACAATTTTGCCATCACTATAATAATCAAAATCTCCTCCTTCTTGTTTTTGCAATTCGTTTTTAGATTTTATTGACATTTATTGGTTCAAAAATATTTCACAGACCCTTTTGCCAACATGTGAAAGAGATATATATCATAAAATATATTCTTTAATAATAGTGGTACGAAAATAATTTAAAAAAAATCGCTCGAGGGACCCCAGTAAAAATTATCAAGATCCTAAAAAAAGTAACAATAAGATAATTTTGTACTCTGAACCGCCAACGTTCCACATGTGGAACATTGGCATTGAAATGATCATAAAACAAAAACGAAATAAGATAAAACATTCATTTGTGCATAAAACGTAATAAACAGCACTAAGCAATACAATAATATTCATAACAGCTTTCACATTTGAATTCTAAAGTTATAGATAGAGTAAAAAGCACAGTCTACTACATTTACGTTTTTTGTTACATTTCAACAAGCTCCAAAATAGAAACCATAAAAAATTATAAAAAAACAATTTTTAATCCATTAAAACACGTCTTTTAAAAAGATATATTAAAAATTTCAAACAGATTAAACAAATACTTAAAAAGATACAGCACAACATATTTTATGTTCCACTTGTGGAACGTTGGCGGGTAAAAGGTTAAAAATCTTATGTATTCCCCCCATGATGACGTTTCATGATTTTCATGTGCTCGAAAATCTTCTTTTAATAGCAAATTTGTTATTTATATATGTTACCGGCCAAACCCGATTTTAGGCCAAACTAGTTTATCCTAACGCGCAAGGCTTAATTTGCGCCGGAGCCCACCGGAGCTGAGCTCCGGTACTTCTCTGTTTTCAGTAAATATTTAAATATTGGTCGGAATTCACCGGAGCTCATAAATGCAGGGCTCCGGAGCCCAAAGCAACAGCGCTTCTTTTTTTTTTTTATGAACGCTGCCCATTTTAAGGCTCTGCTCTGCACATTTACGAAGTCACTTTCATTTATAAGTAGTTATAATTACCATGCATTGTTATTCAGATAGAAAGCAATCGAGCAGTGTTTCCCCCTTTTTGTATAAACGTATTGAATATTTCCGATAACGGTGTCAAATTTTTAATTTAATCTGATTTTCAGGGACTCACCACAAAAGATTGTTAAGCGGAAGGAATTGATTATAGTTTCAAATATGCACCTTTTATAGGAAATTGAAAAACGCTGTTCCATTCTTCAACATATAAATATTAATTTTTATAAATTTCATTCACTTTTTCATGAAAAGGCATAACTGGCGAACTATTCCTTTTTCGCGTTAGTGCTATTTCCGAATCATAATCCTTACCATATTTAATCCATGAATCCAACAATTAATTAACATTAAAATTACGCAAAGATTTCTTTTCGGAAGGAGTGATAACTAAAAAGTGGATTAGTTGACAGCTAAGTATATTAAATAATTATGCATTATAAGTGTATGCTAATAGATATATTTAAAATTATTTTGCCACAGAAAAAAATGCTTTAAATTTTGCAAATAATGTATGAAATATAAATATGCGGATTGGAGTGACGGGGGGGAGGGGGTGGGCACGCTACGGTTGTTAGTACTGCAGAATATTAGGGCTCCGGTACTTTTTTTGCTAGAAATTAAGCCTTGCTAACACGCATCGGATAAACTAGTTTTTCCTAGGCCAAACTAGTTTGGCCTAATGCTCATAGGATAAACTAGTTTAGCCTGCTATTCATTAGTCTGAACTAGTTTATCCTAGGCCAATTCAATTTGGCGTGCTTTTATTGATCCCAAAGACCGCTTTGGCGCCAACGTTCTAGTTTATCCTAGGCTATTTCAAACTCAAATACAATTTCTCAAAAATGAGTCAAGTTCACGCTCAAATTTAAAATTTTTCAAACGAATCCGCTCAACTCAAACATATCTATGGAATTTAGCAAAGTTCACTAAAAACTCGTTTTTAAAAAATATATATATTAGAAGTTTAGCGTCCAAATTTACAAAATTTTGTGAGCTAGTATTTTGGTTATTCAGTGTAAGATCTTTACGGGCACGCCCACTTTTGCTTCCTGACACTCGGTCCGGGCTTGGTTTGGGGATTACTTTTTTCGAGAAGTTCGAACTATGATGGGTCGGACTCAATTTTTTTTCGGCTTAAGTCGGGACTGGACTGCATTCTTCTTGAGGTCTGCAGAGGCAGAAATTTTCAGTCCAATTTCCAACCCAGCTCATAAGAAAATCATTTGGACCTGCAGGATCACTGGTCTGTTCAGTAAAAATATCAGTAACATTTGGTCCGGCCCAACTTTTTTTTTTTCTTTTTAATGGACGTATTTTTAAATGGCTATTATTCTAAAATTAAAATTTATATATTTACTAGCAGCCTAACGCCCGCTACGCTGGTCAGTTTTTTTTAAAGAAACCTTGAATCAAACGAAATATATCTGTGAATTTGATCATGCGTTTTAAAGCAATATGGACATTTACCTGGAATGCCCAATCTAATTGGTGAAAACAATATGAACGTTATTACGCTATTATATCGTTTGAGCCATACAAAATTTAGGCTGTTAAGGGCAAACTTCTTTCGTTGATCATTTAGTGTAGTATTCGGTGAAGAACGATAGAACAATATGTAATATACTAAAAGGATTCATGAAAAATTATCAATGCAAATCTCATCAGAATCTGTTAATTGGACATACTGGAAAGGCTAATCGTTCCTAATTTGGTTCGCCTGCTTCTAGAACATTCAGCCTTAATTCTATAATCAAGCAACCTGACGACCAAGCAACACAAAGCGAATGATATGTGCTTTATACTAAAACATTCACTGAAAAATTAACTAACCAAGCAAGTTCCATCGAAATCCACTTATCAGGATCTTTTAAACTGGAAAATGTACCGAAACATTTCATAAAAATAATCTAATTAACAGTTTAAATCCCGTGAAAATTCATTCAGCGGAACCTTAAAAAAAAGCCAATCTTTCGAAATTGGGTTCATCTGATTTAGATCTTTACCCATAATTATTTAATTAAGCAACGTAGAACATTATATTTTATACTAACATCTTTTCTGTAAATTATCTAACTAACAGTGTAAGCACCATCAAAATCAATTCAGTAGAAGTAAATGTAAAAGCGGCCGAAATGAAATTTCTCTTTGCATTTTATATACATTGAGATAGTTAAATATAGCTATCATAATCGCGTTAACCTGATTATATAGAACTCTCAGGGATGTAGGGGTAGGTATACGTCGCATCATTTCTGGATTTTTAAAGAAACTCTGCACAACTTCCATAACCATAGCATTCTAGTATACATCCTTTGTCTGTAGCGTATTATCCTCCAATTTTCTTTACTATACCACAGAGAACTTTTTCCGCATAGCTTCGTAACTAAACAATTTTGAAAGATATGATAAATATTGAAAAAATCCCTGAAATATTATCTAACTAACTGTGCAACTGTCATTAAAATCCATTGAGTAAAACTTAAAATCTTTCCTAATCGAGTTCATATAATTTTAGAACTCCCGTAACTATTACTAAGTAACTTGGAACGATGGTTTTTAGATTAAACTATTTATAAACCAAATTTACTATCTAATAGTGTATGTTCTGCAAAATTATGTTCAGTAGAATCTGAGTTATAATCAATCGGAATGAAATAGGAATTTACGCTTTACATATAGTAATAGAAGCCTTCGCCCGCTACACTGGTCGGTTTCTCCGAGAGAAACTTTAATCAAACGAAATATATCGGTATGTTTGATCTTGTATTTTATAGCAATAAATACATTTATCTCTAATGATCATCCGCGTTGCTGAAAACAATGTGAACGCCATTACAGTTTTATATCTTCTAATGTGTCAGACAAACTTTGGACTGTTATGAAGCAAATCTTTTAGTTGATTATTTATAATTCAATATAAAAAAAGAACGGAAGAATAATATGTAGCATATTAAAATCATCCCTGAAAATTAAAAAATTCAAATCTCATCAAAATCCGTTCAGTAAAACCTTCTAATAAGACTAATTTTTCATAATCGGGTTCACCAGATAATACAACATTCAGCCCTAATTCTATAGCAAAGCAATGTAGAAAATATGTGTTATATACTAAAATCTTTCCTGAAAAATTATCTAACAACAGTGCTAATTAACTCAGTAGAACCTTTTAAAAAGGCTAATATTTCAAAATAGGGTTCACTGATTAAAGAACTTTCGCACATAATTCTATACCTGAGCAACGTAGAATAATATGTGTTATATATGAAACACTTTCTTGAATATTTATCTAACAATGCAAATCTTCTCAAAATCCATTGAAAAGAACTCAAGTTATAAGCGGTCGGACCGAAATTGCTCTTTTTATTTTATATTTGAAGTTGATAGTTAAATATATCTTTCATAATCAAGTTAACGTGATTGTAGAATTTTTAGGAATGTAGCATAGACTATACGCCGTAGACCTTCTGGTGTTTTTTAGAAACTCTGCACTCCATAGCTATAACATATATACTCTCTGCCTGTAGATTTTATCCTACTTTTTTTTAAAACTACACCACTGAGAACTTTCCTCATAGTTCCATAACTAACAATGTAGAATGACACTTCAAATAATGCAACAATCCCTAATATTACCTAACTATGCAACTCCAACCAAAATACGTTCAGTAGAACTTTAAATAAAAGGTAATCTTTCACATTCGGGTTCACCTAGTTTTGGAACTTTCTCTTGCAATCTAATTTTCTGCAATCTGATTTGTTGCCAAGTTTGTGCTTCAGAAAAACAATAACCCAGAAGAAAACTTCGCTACAGAGAAGTGCATCCATGCAAGAAGTACCAACCATCCACAAAAAATAATCTAACTAACAGTGTACGTCCCATCAAAATACATACAGCAAAACTCAAATTATAAACGGGTGGGAGGAAAAGTAAATTTGCATCTTTTATATAATTACAGTAGATGTATCTTTCATAATTGCGTTCACCTTTCTGTATAGCTTTTCCAATAGCTCTATAACTAAAACTAAGCAACGTAGAACACCGTGTGTAAAAAAAAAAAAAAAAAAAAAAAAAAAAAAAAAAAAAGTTCCAAAAACATTACCTAATAGTGGCATATCCTATCAAAATATTATAAAGAATAGGAATAAAATGCAAATTTCCGTTTGAAATATGTAGTAGATGATGATGATACGATTTTCTGTAATAGAAGTCATGATGAAGTTTTCGCTTCATACATAAACGATGCTTTCAACATTGTAATTAATACACCGATTACGGAAGATTAACCAGAAATTCCATGATCAACTACCCAAAGAAAGGTGAATATATGGCTTTTGTGATACTTTTATGTTAGCCGGGGGCAAGTAATAAATCAACAAAGATTGTTTCCATATCTTATTCTTATTTTATTATTTTCATTCAAAATAAAAACATTTCACTCATTTCATTTATAATACATGCTTTACACTAATATCATTGAAAAAGATGAAAAGTAAAACAATAGGAAATAATGCCATAACTTAAAACAAAGAACTGTTTTTAATTTACATACGCGAAATGTAACTACTGATATTGGCAATTTTAAAAATGCTAATGGCGATATTTACATACGGATACGGCTGACATAAAAGTACCCATTTTTTCTTCTTATCCAGGAGCAAGTGATAAATCGCGATGTATTATTTCAATTCCAATTTCTTCCATTAAAAAAAGTAATACTTACGCATTATTCGGACCATGAGATAGATCGCCAAAAATGGTTGACAATAGCCAATCTTGTTTATCGTTTGCCAGTTACGTTCAAAAAAGTAATTTAACATTCTTAAATACATAACCTTGTTAAAAATGGCAAATTGTTTTAAGTAAATACATAAATAAAATATATAACATAAAACTACATACTATAAACTATAATAAATAAAAATTATAATAATAAAATTAATTTAAAACTATACTAAATAAACTATCAAATGGACAAAAAATAAGGGTTGCTGTAATTAATGTAATTGCCATGCTTGGCGCAGTTGTATCTGACATGGCCCGGATGTAAGTACCACAAAATTTTTAAAGTCGTACAAACATTGCTTTCATTTTTTAAATATTTTCGTTTTATAATGTTAATTTCTAAGTGGATCACTTCCTTGTATTTTAAATAAATTCAATATTTGTTCTTCTTTTTTTCAAGGCTTTTGTATTTATTTATTTTTTTTCAAATTCATATAGGCGGTTCAATTCTTTAACCAAAAGATTTAACAAAAAGATTTAATTTGAATTCCTTCCGTTGCTACATTAACGGATGTATAAGATGAATGAATATGGATGAATTATCACATAATGTTAGGTATTTCGAGGTTTTGGCCCCAAAGACATCGCCAAATTAGAAATATATGAAATATCTCGGAAACTATTGAGCTTAAAAGAATTTAGTTAGTACCATTCGATTCAGCATACAAAAATACACCAAAATATGTTATCAGTTGAAAAATAGCTATAAAATCAGATTTTTAAGGAATTTTTTTAAAGTTCGTTCGATTTTTTACCCCCCTTAGGGGTGGAATTTTAGAAAATCGTTTCTTAGCGGCACTCTATGTCATAAGAAGAATTTTTACTCCAAATTTCAAGACATTAGGTTCAGTAGTTTGCGCTGCGCGTTGATTAATACGAAATTCAGACTTTCTTATATATATATAGATTATTATTTTTCACTTTTTTAAGATGAGTAGATGCATTTTTAGGTAATAAAGTTAAAGTACGGTATAACCTGAGAAAAATAAACTGCCTATGACGGAATCCCGTGTTTAACAACAACAACATAAAAAAATGTTTATCTATGTAAAATGAGGATATTAATACAATAAACATCCTCTAATCCGGCACGTTCGGGACTTGCAGCATCCCGGATTACGAAATTTTCCAGATTACAGGATGAATGTTGGGGAAAACGTGTAGAAGTTTGAATTACACAAAAAAGGCCAGTAAAGCATGTTTTTGATTTTTTAAACAGATTGAATAGAATATTAAAAATACTCAATAATGTAAGTTTTGTATAACATATGTACATGAGTATAAAATTAAAACGTGCTCTGTAGGCCTACTCGTAGAAGCCATCTGAAACAAATCTCGAATATAAGTTCGTTTTGTAAGTAGTCTTTTCTCTTCATTTTATTAGGATGTTATTTTTTATGATGTGAAGTTTAATACTTCCCGCATGGTTGAACGAACGGCTGCGCACAAAAGACCTGATAAATGTATTCGAGGTATCAGCTGCTTGATTTCAAATGATGTTGTTTGACTCGTGCACATCATAGTCATCTGAGCCAACGTCTTTGGGGGCTGTTAGATTGATAACACTCTGAATTATGGCCTTATCAGTCAAAATTTCAACTGTCGGTAAAACAAAATCTTCTTCAACTCACTCCTTTGTTTCTTCACGATTCAGTTGTGTTTTCGGAAGTCGTGCCGGATTATCCAGCATGCCGGATCTTAGGATACCGGAAAATTAAAAATTCCAGATTTTTTAAAGAATATCAAATGTACTTCTGATATTCTTAATGATGCATTTATTCATAATTATTTTAAAGCCAAGTGATATTTATGAGAGAAAAAAAAATCAATGTTTTTTTTATTTTTTTTTTTCTCACATAAATATCACTTGGCTTTGAATTAATTATGAATAAATGCACCATTAGATATATCAAAAGTACATTTGTTATTCTTTCAGAAATCTGAAATTTTCAAAAATCCGGCGAAGTCCTGGACCTTGACGATGTCGGATTTTCGAGATTATATTGTACATTATTAATGAATCCTCTAAATTCTTTCTCTCCTGAATTTTATGATAACCTCTCATCCCATTCTTTGGTAATCCAGCACACAATTTGTCATATAGAACATATTTTATAATAACTGGCGGCGGTGAAATGGGGAAGATAGGGGGACAGTATCCCATTCCGGATCGATTAAGATATATTATACAGGGGTGACGGCAATACTACTTTGCACAAGGTTGGCGAAAGATCGGTAGTTACACTGTTAAAAATTTGCAGCATTCTGGCAGGTCATTTGACCGTTTTTTCCGAAAACGGTTACACAACCGTAATTTTAACACTATTCTGACCATATTATTGGCCATTTTATGGTCAGAATATAGTTAAATTATGGTTATGAAACAGTTTTTTCAAAAAACGGTCGAATGACCTGCCAGAATGCTGCAAAATTTTTAACAGTGTAGGATCAATAAAAGCACGTCAAATTGCGTTGGCTTAAGGTAAACTAGAAGGTTGGCGGCGGGGCGGTCTTTGGGATCAATAAAATTTCACCAAATTGAATTGGCCTAGGATGAACTAGATCGGCCTAAGGATAAACTAGTTCGGACCAATGAATAGCAGGCTAAACTAGTTTATCCTATTAGCGTTAGGCCAAACTAGTTTGGCCTAGGAAAATATAGTTTATCCTGTGGGCGTTAGGATAAACTAGTTTGGCCTAGGAAAAACTAGTTTATCTTAAGGGCGTTATCCTATGCGCCTTAGGATAAACTAGTTTGGCCTAAAATCGGGTTTGGCCGGTAACATATACAACTACTGCCAAATATCTGCCAAAACCTACAATTCTTATTCTTTTAAAATGTCATTCTACAACTATGGCAGATAGACATGAGTTCTATCCTTTTCCAGTATTTCTGGAAAAGGATTTCAATCATAAACAAATGAAATATCACGCAAGGACGGACCTAAAGAGTTTCCAAGGATGAGGCGGTATGAGGCCTGAAAAAGGAGCAACCCCTTAGCATATACAGTAGGTGCTCGATATAATGATAATTCATTATAGCAACTTTCTTATTATAACAAACCGATGGAAAATTCATTAAGTAACCATTCATGCAGAATTATTTTTAAAACTGCTTGTTTCTTTATTTCTTAAGTAGTTCAATAAAATATACAGGGTGTATCTGAAAAAGTGGGCCAAACTTTAAAGGGTGATATAACGCAGCTAAATGAGCAAACTTCGTCAAAGAATGTATAGTCGGAACGCAAGCGGTGGGAAGTTAAGGTAGTTTTCCACTGTGCCAGGGCGATGGTTTGGTCGAGGTTGTCTGATAGCTCGGCCACTAAGATCACCGGATCCCTCGTGTTTGGACTTTCCCTGTGGGCCACATGAAAAGCCTAATCTACGAGTGCCCCATTGAAATCGATATGGATCTAGTCCCCAGGATTGCCGTTGTTGCCAGCGATATTCGGGAAATACCTGGTGTCTTCGCAAATGTGCGTCAGTTCCTATCCCCGTAGGTGTGAACCGTGCATTACAGCTGGCGGAAGATCTTTTGAGCAATTTCCTTGTGCATATATACTGTAAAGAAAAATCTGTAGTTCTACAGATATAAAGTTTCATGCCTACTAAGCTTTCATCTGTAACTCTACAAAAAAAGCTGCAAATCTACAAAACTAGTTTTTGTAAAGCTACAGAAATCTGTGATTTTACAAACGAATCTGCTAAAATTATTGTAATCTTACTAAAATTTTATCTTTAACCCTGGTTGCAGTTACATGAAAAGTTCTAGGCATCCCAGTTTCCTAAAAAATTCTTAGTAACCTTAGAGATTTTTTTTTTTATTTTTAGGCTCAAAAGTGTGTTTGTTATATGAATTATTGTTGTTGCCGTTACATAAAAAGTTCTAGGAATCCTAGTTTCCCAGAAAAACTTTAGTAACTTTACAATTTTTTTTTTAACAGTGTACATTAATTACATTCCTGTTAACAAAATGTTTTCTGAAGTATCTTCTCTCATTATTGTGTTAATTCTTTAACTGCGACAGTGGAAAACTACCTTTTATCTTCTCACTGCTTGCGTTCCGAACATACATTCTATGACGAAGTTTGCTCGTATAAATGCGTTCTATCATCCCGTAAAGTTTTGCCCCCTTTTCCAGATACACCCAATATTTTGAAGCATTTATTCAGAAGCTAAGGATAACTTGGCCGTTCGATTCATTCACAGTCTCTAATTTTTATTCATAGCTTGACCAGAAAAAATATAATAGTATGCTTTATGCGCAAGATTTTTATATATTAATTATTTTATACAATTTGTTTGGTATTGGTCATATTTTGAAAATGTTTATGATATAAAGAATAATAAAAGACATATTTGAAAGACTTGAAAGATTAAAAAACCTTGAAACTGGCTTTAGATATGTCGACTTGTTGACCTTTTCTCATCATCCAAGGGAGAGGCGATTGCCCCATCGCGATTTCGATTACAATACTTTCTTCTGTTATAGATAGAAGAAAGTAAAAATTGATAACTCATCATCTACAGCGTGTCAAAATGAACGATATTATATTGGCAACATTGGGGTTTAAAATGAATATGAACTAAAGTCCAGCATTGGGTCAAGTAACTCGATTTCACCCGAACCCGACACAAGTCGCAAATCGGCGGGTTTTTTTTTTTTTTTCGGGGGGTGGGGGGGGGGGGGGTGTCTGTGGATTGGTTTGGAATCGAGTATTGGGTTGACTTGAAAGAGAGAGTTCGAGTCGCCATGCGGGGCAAATGTGGAAAACAATAAAAATGTTTCTACAAAAATGCGAAGCTAAAAGAAACAATCCCTTGAAATCTGTTTTATTTTTTTCCTATAAAACATCTATGATATTTAGAATGTGAATAAACAATCTTACAGACCACGTATCAGCAGATTGAAATTAAATATATAACGAGCCACTTAGGTAATTTTAAAAGGCTGCTAAAGCTACGTGACCACTTAGGGCGCTAAAACCTAAGGGACGGAAAATAAACGAAATATATATTAGATTCTTTAGAAGCTATCATTCAGAAGGACGCTCTAAAAAAATTTCTTCCATGAACCCATGGCTACTAAAGCTGCCTCTGGTGTGCCATCTGAGAAATGGGTTCTTTTGAACAAAAACAATTAGTGTATTATCTGTAACTGCATAAATATATATAAAATGATGATGATGAAATGCTAATAATAACAATAATAATTGAAAAACTGTTTTATTTATTTCAGCTTTACTAAATTTATTTGAAGTAATATTCACTATTATTATAATTTCAATTTCAGGCATGTTTCAAGACATGAACTGTTTCCACTAAAAGCTCCACTCATGGCTATGGAACATTGTATCGCTCCATTTTTAGACGGCTGCGACGCTAATGATGATCATAAGATTACACTGAAGGAATGGGGACATTGCTTAGGACTTGAAGATGGTAATGATTGATTAATTTGTTTTTTGTAAATTAACATAATAATGTAAGTTGTACATTGCGTCATGATTAATCTAGTAAGTAACTAATATGTCCTTCTCAATTAAACTGAAGTATCTTAGATAATCATTAGCAAGCAATGGGAAAATATGTATAACAATGTTATTTAAACAATGAAAATGGAAACATGAATGAATAGAATTGTGCGTTACCCTGAATAATGCAACGCATGCTAGATGGTGTTATCTTCTTGATTTTGTCATTTATAGTTAAAGAATGCGATTAATATTTTTCATAAAATACAAAAAAAATTCTTATGGCCATGTAGTTTTTGCAAAATTTAATATATCCGAATAATAAAGAACATAACCGTTGCACGATGTATATTTTGGTTCTTTACCCAATGAAAAAGGCCTTCATGTCCTTTTTACAGAAATTATATTTCTTTTACAGGAATTAATTTAATTATTGAAATTTAAGAGAAATTAACTTGCTTAAAAGTGCACTTCACTATAATTTACAATACCAGGTGGCCATAATTAAAGTGACAGTACGCAGAGTGTTCTGTTGTGCGATCTAATTGAGAGAATGACGCCAAATTTTGTAAGAAGATTAAACAAGACGGAGGACGAAGGATTCCGCGAAAAAAAGTTCGAAAAGTCTCCGCTAGGGGAATATGTGGCGCTGTGAAACCGAAAAGATAGTTTTAAAAAATGCAGAATCAATACTAAAATCGTTAAATGTGCTACATAAAAGGTAATTTTATTTCAGTATTAATTCTGCATTTTTAAAACTCTCTTTTCTGTTACACAGCGCCACATACTTCCCTAGCGGTGACTTTTGGAACTGAATTTTTTTTGCGGAATCCTTCGCGCCCGTCTTGTTTAATTTTCTTACAAAATTTGGCGTTATTCTCTCAATTAGATCGTGCTACAGAACATTCTGAGTACTGTCAGTTTAATTATGTAAACCTTGTATATATATATATATATATATATATATATATATATATATATATATATATATATATATAATAAAACTAGTTTTGTAATTCAATTTTTCTGGGGTTTTTTTTTCCTTTCCTTTCCTGTCTATATTTCTTGCTTTTGTTTTCCATTTTGAATTTCCGATAACTAGTATTAAAAAACTACGTTACTTTAAAATATAATTTTACATTTTAAAATATAATTTTGTATTTTATCTATATCTATTACATATTTTCTTTCTTTTTTATTTTATTTTAGATGAGATCCAAGATAAATGTACCACACTCCATCATCGAGGATAAATTATATATTTGGAATGAAGCCATTCTAACAAGCTGTATATAACTGCCATATTCTTACGGATATATTTACACAATTTGTAGGAATGAAGCGACAATGTATTTTTTTATCATTTAGCCCTTGTTCCATAGGAATTAAGTCATTATTTTTTGTTGTTGCCTTTCTATGAACAGTGCAGCTATTAATACTGCTTTTAATGATTTACAGATCAAAGATAACATAATCTATTTTTGTTACAAATGGCCATAAGGCATAGCCTTGATCAAGCCACTGCCATTCTGTGTAAGAATTTTTGAATAAACTTTTAATTTAATGTAGGATGTATTTTTTGTTTATTTATTTATTTTGTCACATTATTGTATCATCCATCCATCCGTTTAGAAATTTAGTCTATAAGAGTGTAGAAACATTGGATAAGTAAAATTTGATTGATTGAGAAGATTGTGGACAAAACTAAACTTAGCAAAAACACGAGTCCGTTAATTATAGCTGAAATAATGTTTTTTTACAATACTAAATTACTTAAGGTCGCATTGTGCTTTTATTATTACATTATGTTTTTGTCCGTTATTTGAAATAAATTGTCAATATCTGTATTTTTAATAGTTTATTCTAATTTACACTGTGTTAGACATAATTCTTGAAAATCTACAGAAAAAGAAAAATAACAATCTTTCACAATTGAGATAGCCTAAACAATTTTCTCTCGTTTTGTAAAGAAAGTTGACAGATTTAGGACAAAATTTTTTAATCTGAGCATACTCCCTATACGTATATGTCACTGTTGTCTTATAAAAGTGTTCTAGTTTATGAGGGACAGATTGCCACTGAGCTCACAATCCATTATTCCCATTCTATTGCCTGTTAACAGTTTATAATTAAATTAAAAAAAAAAAATAAAAAAACCCGACTGCATAAAAAGCGAACTAATTAATTATTTGTCATCAATGTGAAACTTTTTTTTATATTACTTACCTATTTTTTTTTTATTTGCTTATATTGATGTCTTTTAAGTTGTGTTTAATTGTTAGTTCCTATCTATAAACACTGTTTTGATGAGGCCTATAGATGTCTATGAAGGTTAGAGTTGCAGTAAAGCTAGAGATCCTACTTACACAACTTTCAGGCTGCGTAATATTTAAACAGAGCTTCTGACTGTAAAATAGTCAATGAAACATCGTCTTCATTTTGAAAGACCTATCCACTGATATGCCACTCAATAGGGTGCATAAAAAAAATTTTCCGTCTCTGCCGCCATTTTGAATTTATAAAAACAAAACCTAGCCTATAATCATCGGACGGTTAAGACGAATCGATAGAGACTCATTCATTAAAATCCATCCAGCCGTTGGGATGTTTCGAGGGTATAAAGAAATGAACATACCCAGATACGCGTGAAACACATAACCTTTCTTGGCAGTCGGGTAAAAAGAACAGTAGTCAGCCAAAATGGGATAAAATACTTTATAATTAGTTAATAGTTTATTTAAAATGAAATATTATAATTTCCAAATGTGCAGCCACTTTTTATAAATCAGCCATTTATGTTGATCTGTTACAAAGTTGATGCCATTTAACTATTTTCCCTAATTTTCAGTTAACTGATGGCAAAATCTTTCAAAGGCAAATGCAGAGGTATTTTTTCATTTATTCTAAATTTATAGGTTTTTTGTATCTGCAGCATATTTTAGAAAGTAAAAAAGTAAGGAAATTGTTAAATTTAATTCATTTAAAAAGGAACCGGCTGCTGTGTATTATATTTTGCTTAGATGTCCAGTATTCAGCCAGGACACTTAAATACTGGAGAATAGTTCAATTTTAGTTTTCTGAGTTTAATTTTCACAATTTAATAGATTTAGCTCTATATTTCATAATTAGAAACTAGCACTTCGCAGCTGTGAAAGTCCAATATCACCCAACCATGGCATGTATCAGCAAAGGTCGAACATTTTTATAATATTGGGTCGAACAGCCCAATATTGCATGATGTTGACCAACATTGGATCTGTAATCTTGAAATTTCTAAAATTTTCGACATTTAGTCTTTTAATTTAATTTTAAGTAGAAGACAGAAAGCTATTTTCACAAATTTTTAAATAGATCTGTAGTACAGCACTGTGTAAAACGTTAATTTATTGAAATATGCAAATAATTACAGAATTCTAAAATAATACGAAACTTGAATCCTTTGAAGACACTTAATTTTACAATGCGCTATAACTAGTTTTTTCAAATACACCAAGATTAGCATTTAACAAGTTAGAAATTACACGTTAAATGTGGCAAATAAGGTGCGTTCGTACTATAGCTTGTTTTATAAATTTATTTTGCACCGCATATTGTACTGAATGTATATTTTAGCGCACGTCGCACTGTGGGGTATTTGAAGAATCTGGCCGGCCAAAAGTCGATTTCATAAAGTACAGAGCAGGATCGAACGGATGGATATAAGTTGAAACTGAATCATTGGGGAATCACGTGATGCAATTTTTATCTCCTTTAAGAGAACGATGACCTCCTGTTATCAGTTGAAACTGGAGTGTTACGTTAAGTGTATGAGTGTCAAATCGTTCTTCATTGTGACTTCCTATTTTTGAATGTGAATAACTTTAGTTTTAGAAGTATTTAAAATCTAATCGTTATGGATAGTGACGAGGCAGGTATGTATCATTATTATCATTAACTTTGAATTGAGAAAGAAATAGTTTTAGTATTTACAAAATTAATTTAAAATAACGCATATTTTTCTATTATTTTTTCCCTTGTTTCCCGATTCACGAAGGGTTTAGTTATATTTCCAAACATTTCCAAGCAAAGTTACTTATTGTACCAATAAATATACACCCTTCTATTTGTGTTTTCGTTTAAAGTAGTTCCACCTTCGTCCCCTTTTTAAAATGAAGGCGATATAAATATGCTCTTCCAAAATTCTGAGTAAGCATACAAAATTACTATATATTGTTTTTTAACTGATATTTATCATATAAATTTTAATATTAAAAAAATTGTTATGATTCATTAGAAAGTGATCACATTTGTTTATTTTTCAGTCATTCTGATTGAAATTAAATTTATATAATTAAAAAAAAATTGCTTTAAAATAATGTATTCATTCCCTTTTATCTTTTGTTAAGCAATTTTCACAAAATTGAAATAATTTATTGCTCGTTATTAACATTTGTTTACCTAAAAAATAAGTCGAGGCAATTTTCCATATGTTTTTGTTAAAAGTTAGTGAAAGATTGTGAGGTTTTAAAAAAAAAAATAAGGGATAAAATGATGTTATCTATCTAAATTGCATATAACTATTATGCATTCTTTTTTGTTCATATTTTGTATTTATTTTTATTTAGAGCCTTCGAATGTCAGAGTAATGACTCGAAAAGAATTTTTAAACATTATGCAACAGCAGAATTTGCCAAACATTAATCTAGATTAAATTTCCTTGAAAATTACCTTCTTAATAGGGGTAATTTTGACGATGATGAAATTAAAAACCTCAAGCACAATTTCTCCCAATTTAAATCTCAGTTCAAGAGCAAATTTATCGAAGCCCATTATATGTTAGATAAATTTGTGAAAAATAATAAGGAATGGCTTGAAGGTACAGTCGAAATTTCAAAAAAAAGTAAATCGACCAGGAAGGCCAGCAAAAGCTTTCACTGAATCAAGTGTCAGGTCAAAGCGAAGAAAGTCTGAAAGTTTGAGGAGCTCGACTGATGTTGAAGTACTTACACATGCCGCTCAGATAAAGTTAGAAACATCAGGGAAAAGAGATGCTGCCCATGTTCTAAAGGGATTAACATCTTCACCAATGCGAGAAACAAAATATAAAAAAGCATATTTGAGAACTCAGCAGACAGAAAAGAAAACACAAATATCGCCTTTACAAGCGTTATCATTATTCGTCGAAGCTCACCTTTCAAGGAATCAATACGAAATTATAAGACGATATAAAAAAAAATGTATACCCTTGTTATAGTCTTCTACAACGGTCTAAAATTGATTGCTATCCAGACAAAGACTCTTTTAAAATTACTGAACCCTGCGCTGAAATTAATATTCAAGATTTACTTAATTTAACAGTGACACGATTATTCATTTATTTGAAAGAAGTTTTTGGAAAGTTTAAAAGAAGATGAAAGAAATGCATTAATTCTTATATATAAATGGGGCTGCGATGGATCGCAACAAGCACACTACAAACAAAAACTTGAGAGTGATTCCTCTTCCGATGCGCATATATTCCAGAGCTCGTTTGTTCCAATTCAGCTAATTTGCAGTATAAACAACAAGACTATCTGGCAAAATCCATTGCCTTCATCACCACGTTATTGCCGGCCCATGCGAATAAGAATTGTAAAAGAAACAACAGATTAATTACATAAAAAATGCATTAAAATCTGTACAGCCCTCAAAAGTTACATTAGAGGAAAATACATTTTTAGTAAAACATAAAATGATACTTACTATGGTCGATGGAAAAATATGTAACGCAGTCACAAGTACAAAATCGACAATGCGTTGCTACATTTGTGGACTGACATCCAAAGATTTTAATGATCTCTCTAAAAAGAAAAACGTGAAGCCAGAAACATTAGAATTTGGACTATCGATTTTGCATGCTAGGATTCGATTATTTGAAAATTTGTTGCATTTAGCTTACAAACTACCGATAAAAAAATGGAGATTGAATGCAGAAGACGAAAATGCTCTCGTTAATGAAACAAAATTGCGCATTCAAGAAAATTTCAAAACAAATTTAGGTTTACTTGTAGATATTCCTAAGCCTGGATATGGTAATACAAATGATGGAAATACCAGCAGAAGATTCTTTACTGACCCATCTCTAGCAGCAGAAATTACCGGCATTGATGAAAGTTTAATATATCGATTTAAAGTTATTCTTGAAACCATATCCAGTGGCCACAAAATTCACCTTGATAAATTGAAGGAATATACAGAAAAAACAGCAGAGCTCTACATCCAGTTATATAAATGGTATCCAATGTCACCCACAATGCATAAAATATTAATCCATAGACCCATTGTGATAGAGAAAGCTTTACTACCAATAGGCCAATTGTCTGAAGAAGCAGCCGAAGCACGGAACAAACATTTTCGATTATTTCGCCAAAATCTATAGCGCAAATTTTCAAGAATTTCTTGTAACCGTGATGTTCTCAACAGATTGCTTTTGAGTTCAGATCCAGTTTTAACTGGAATGAGACCCACGATAAGAAAAAAAATCAAAATTGTTCCTTAAAAAAACTCTAGAAATGTTACTGCCTATGGAATCTTCTGCAGCTCGTGATCCAGAGGATTCTGATTATGAAGAAACAGATTACGATTCTGAATTATCATCTGATTAAAAGATCTCACCTTGGGTATTTACAAACTAATTGTTCTTATCATAAATAATCTGTTTTTATAATTTATTCAATTATTAAATACATTATTCAATTTTTTTTATCATAATTATAATTTATTTTATAATACTATTTATCATGATTATCATTTATTTTATAATACTATTTATCATGATTATCATTTATTTTATAACACTATTTATCATAATTATCATTTATTTTATAATACTATTTATCATAATTTTCATTTATTTTATAATACTGTTTTTCATAAGTATCATTTATTTTATAATACTAATTTTGATCAATAAATTCAGTACGAAGTTGCAAAACATCCATGATTTTTAAGTTATTAAACAATATTTATTAAAAAAAAATGCATTTATTTACTGCTTTAAACGTTTAAATTAGTTTAAAAGAAAAAAATAATTTTGGCCGCCCAGATTTGTGAAATACCCCACTGTGCGTCGATAAGTGCATATCAATTTCATTCTGTTCGAAAGGTTGTAACATCATTAAAATACACTTGAAATAATTTTTTCCCATTGGCCGTAATGTAACGGAAAACATTTGACTGTCCCTGTAATTAAACTATACATCCGATTTTCATAAAATTTGAAATGACTCGACAAAATATTGCAGCAATATATTAAATATATAATATATATAATATTTAAAATTTCAGACCAATTCAGTTGGGTAATTTTTGCTCTGTTATATGCGGACGGACGGACAGACAGGCGGACTGATCGACGACTATAGGTGCTACGTATTTATATAATTACGAACGCACCTAAAAACACTAATTTATACAATATTTGTAGACCATTCCAATTAAGTCTAGTACAGCCAAATGCTTTATTGACCGCGTCCGTGTCGATGCTTCATGAGTGACGAAAGATAAGAGATTGCTCTTTTTTGATTTCCAAAGTCTAAACTCATTGTCCTCGCGATCCGTAAACTTTCCTTTGATATCTCACGGGTTCAGTAGCTCCAACTTTTGAAAAATATTGGGTGGGCTGAAAAAATTTTAAATAAAATAACACATACATTTACCCCCTCCCCCTTAGTGCGTATATGTGTGAAGAGAGAGGCGGGGGAGGAGCGAATGATTAAGGATAATAATTCGAAGTTAATTATGTTTTTTCTAAGATAATTTTTAAATTATTATAATTTAATTATAATTTAATAAATAATTCTATTAAACTATATTCTCATAAGTTCTTCCTTATCCACATATTATCCACATATTATAAATAACATTATTATAAATAACATTGAAATTGCTAAGTATTGAAAATGCAAAAAACCAAATGTCAAGAAAAGCATACATTTTAGTCACCTAAGTGCTTTATGAATTCAAGACATTAAAACAAATGGCAAAATATGCAGGAAATTTGCTTTTGTGAGAAATTTAAGTATACATCAGCTGAAGAGGTTTTCAGTGCTCCTGTAAGTCTAATTTATGTCCTTACTATTTCAAAAAAAAATTATTTTGAGAACATGAATAAAAACAAATTTCATTTCAGCGATTAAATAAATAAATAATGAATTAGATTGAAATTGGGTGGGCGGAGAAGTCAAATTATTGGGTGGGATTACACCCCACGGGCCCATATAAGTTGGCGCCACAGCATGCGTTCAATATATAGACAATAAATAAATACCAGAGAGTTAGGTAAATTGAACCTTGTTCTCTTCCTGTATTCTGAGTATGTTTTTCTTCGCCTCTTCTCTCAGGGCTTCGTGTTTTCTCCATAATACATTTCGGTATATTCTTCTTGAAAAATTCTTTTGGTTTTTAATTTTCTATTGTGCATTTTAGACATGTTTTTCATGCTATATTTGCATATAAAATATCAGAGAGGTATAAATTAAGATAGATATAATATAGGATTTATTTATAAGAAGTGTTTTCTTGCGATTAGATAAAGCAGGATTTTTAAGGAGAAGTTATAAAGTTCTTTGATATAGCATATTTTAGATTTTTTGTAAAAGTTTTCTGGGTAATTATTGAATAATCCTACTATTTCTACTCGAGAGAATTTAATTTTTCTACATTTATGGATAAACCTCTGACACATATATTTTTAAAATTACAGAACTCAAAATAACATGTCAACTATTTAAAAAATGAAAAATTGTGCAATTTTTAATATATAGAGAAATTCTGTTTTAAAATTGTACTCATATTCAGAAAGAAGATATTATTCCAAGTCTAATGATACCTTCATTGTGATTTTACAGTAAACAATTTCCGAATAAAGGTGGGTGTATAGTTTTTTATAAGACTTAAAGTTCATATAAAAGATTATTTTTAGATGCCCGAGTACCTTTTTTAATTACATTGCATAGAATATATTTTTTCTTATATTTCTTATCAAAATACAGTCGAACTCGTGTATAATGAGAACGACAGTACTATCAGGGTTCGATCCAGGCAAAATTTGGGGCCCATTTAGGGACCTTCACAAAATTCCCTTTAACAAAATGTGTTCCTTCACAAAATTCCTTTTAACAAAATGGGCCCCTTCACAAAATTCCTTTTAACAAAATAGGCCCCTTAACAAAATTATTTTTAATAAAATAAGCACCTTCACAAAATTCCTTTCTATAAAAACTTACTACTATTTATTATTTTTATTTTGTTAGGTTTTAAAATGTGAGACTTGTAAATAAAACCAGTTCACCAGAAACGCAAACTTTAGAAAAAAGGGTTTAAAGAAGTTTTTGTTAATAAATGCTTGGTTCGAATTTGAGTAACTGGATTTCAACTTTTATTAAAAAAATGTTATTTTTCACAAAAATATAATAAATTCACAAAAATAACTCTTACTTTTCACAAAATAGGCCCCAAGAAAAAAAACCTGTATCGACCCCTGACTACAGTATCTGCTCGTTATAATAGAGATCTGGCTTCGTAGTATAAAAGCTTAAAAAATAAGCTTTTATATTATGAAATATTTAAAAAAAATAAGCTAAAAGTTACAGAATGATGATTACAATAAGAACAATTTTTCCTTCGTAAATAACTAGGTTGAAATTAATTTACTAATTGTGATTTCAGACTTATTTTGCTAAGTTTTCGATTCTCAACTTAGAAATAGAAAAAATACTTAAAAAAATAATTGAAGAAGAAATCACATTTACTTTTACTATTTAACTATCAATTTAAAAAGATTTTTAAAATCAGTTACTTTTTTTATTTTATTTTATTACCATATATATAATATATAATATATTTAACACTTTCGTTATGTAAAATGCATTTCATTTCGAAAAAGTGAGGAAAATAGGAAATTTTTTGTCAGTTTTGATTTTTTTTTTTCATTTTATGTACGAGTTTCTCCATTATAACAAAGTTTTCTACAATATTTTATATAAAGCTAACCACTTTCTTTATTTTTACTTGTTAAATCAGGTTAAGAGTGCTGGTTTGTGAGATCTTGAATCCGTCTCTATGGGCATAGAAAGCATTCGTATTTTTAAAATATTTCCTCAGGAATTTAATATTTTTAACTTCTTTTTTCTATGTACACTTCTTAAAGGATGCATGTCTCCCTTGTTTGTAGTTGTTAAAACATTTCTAAAATATATACTTAATTTTATTTGAAGTGCTAAAATTTTAGTTACAGATCACGTCAACTTCGCTAATATTTGAACATAAAATATTAAATGAAGCATATGTTTTAGAAATATTTTGTCAAGTAAAAAAGAAAGCGATCTTTTAAGAAGAATACGCAAAAAACAGAAGTTAAAAATATAAATTTCCTGAGAAGATAGTTTAAAAATACGACTGCATTCTATGCACATAGGTTTTAACATTAGCGAGGGAGATTTGAGTTTTAATTTGTAACCCAAACCATAAGCCAACTTCAAGTCAAACAATCTAGATTACAAAACCAGCCAATCTGGCTATTCTGGATTGGTTGCATATACATTTTAAGATTTTTTAATATAACTTTTATAAGGCTATAACATAGATTAGATCTTTTCCAATCCTTGATTTAAAAAGCCTGTTTTCAAATTATTATTCTAATAGCGTAAATTACGGTCATTAGACTCCTTTCAAATGATAGCAGCAAAAGAAAAAAGAGAGAAAGAAAAAGTGTGAATAAAAGTTCTCTGAGAGTATCTCAGTTGATAGGTGAATAAATGCCCGAAGTTCAATACAAGGTGTATTAAAAGCTGGGACTATTAAAAGAAAACAGAAAAAAAACCCTACAACCTTGTTGTTCATCGGAAATAAAAAATAACAGTTGAAAGTTTAAATCCAACACAGTTATAAGTGTTCAATGCGTACCCCCCCCCCCCCCCCCAATAAACACAAACGATATCGAGGCGGCACGATAACTCATCCCACACTTTTTTCAGCATGTCCGGTGTGACTCTTTGAATGGCTGAAGGCATGCAGATCCTAAATTCGTCAACGTCTCAGTTGGTAGCGGGGGAACAAACGCATGATCTTTGATAAGCACCCCTCCCCCCCCCCCAAAAAAAAAAAAAAATCATGCTGCGAAAAGTGTGGTATGAGTTATCGTACTCCTCGATATCGCTCGTGTTTCTGGAGGGGCGCACATTGAAAATTTATAACCACTGAGCTCCATATATAGCAGGAGAACTGTCTTCCTATTTCCCAGCATGATTTCCAGCGGTCAGCGCGGAAGGATACAGGGACGATAATTTTATATCGTATTCATGGCAAAAAATCTTATTTATCGCCTTCCCTTACTTGATTAGAGAATCATTTATAATTTGATAAGTATAACTTAATTACAGAAGCATAAATTAGGTTAATAGTAAATGAGAACACTAATATCTAGCATTGATAACGGGGAGTATTTTTTACATTTGTCTTGCAAGTTTCTGACCACTGACTCAGAACTCCTGTTATATAAGGAACTCAGTGTTTATAACTGCGTTGAATTTAAAATTTCAACTGTTATATTTTATTTCCGATGAAAAATATGGTTGTACTTTTTTTTTTTTTTTTTTCTTTTAATACCCTTGTTAAGTTGGGAAATTGATTCTTGTAACCCTGTATTTTAATGATAATATGTACCTCTGGAGAAAATTGTAAATAAATATTTACATATGAATAAATTGCATTAGGAGACACGGAGAATTCAGTACCACAAAAATTTCGGAATTTGACGATTATATTGATTTTAAGATGTTTTTGTTAACACAATCCATACCTCCTAAAGGACATTCTTCAAAAGAAAAAAAAAAGATTATATCCAATACTTCTTAAACGCCAAAATGTCACAGAGAGAAACGAAATTGGCTGTTCGATTGAAAATCATGTCTTTTTAGGGTTTCGTTCATCTGACGAAACCCTATTCGTCTCACTCCTCTGTCTGTCCGTCACAGAGCCCGTTCTCAGAAACTATATATGTTGGAGATTTGAAATTTTGGATACTTATAGCTGAACAGCTCACATCAAACGACAAATCATAAAAATTTGAAAAAGTTTTATATTTACCCCTCCGGGCTCTAACTTGTGTATTTTAAGCTTTTTTTTTTCTAACTGAACCCCCTAATTAAGTTGAAGACTTGAAATTTTGGATTCTTATAGATGGACACCTCACATCAAACTTCAAGTCATAAAATTTTCAAAAAGTCTTATATTTACCCCTCCGGGCTCTAACTTGTGTATTTTAAGCTTTTTTTTCTAACTGTGCCCCTAATTAAGTTGAAGACATGAAATTTTGAATACTTATAGCTGAATACCTCACATCAAATGACAAATCATAAAATTTTGAAAAAGTCTTATATTTACCCCTCTGGGCCCTAATTTGTGTATTTTAAGCAATTCTTCTAACTCAGTCCCTAATTAAGTTGGCGATGTGAAATTTTGCATACTTATAGCAGCACAATTGCGATCACACGAAAAATCATAAATTTTCAAAAAGTCATATTATTTACCACTCCGGGCTCTAACTTCTGTATTTTTAGCAATTTTTGTAACCTCCACCCTTTTCATCCGGGGTGCACTTTTCTAACTTTTCCGACACCCTTTGACCACTCTTTCGTATTAGGCACCATAGCGGTACATATTTTAGTTCCAATTTTACCTCCAGAAGGCGTCTACTTATCTCGGGTGCTATGGTCCCGATCCCCTCGACTAATATATCTACGGATAGTTTGTGAAACGGAGTTTCGTTCGGATAGAGGTTTGTTTAGAATAGAGTGCGCCGCCTGGTTTCGAAATCAGGAACTAACAGATTTTGCACAAGGATAAAGTGTTTTGAAAGGAATATTAAACGAAACCCTCTGTGCGATCTGTGATCACACTTACCCACTTGTTTCATTTTATGTTGTTATTAAAAATGAGCCCCTAGAAAAAATTGTAACAAACTTTGAAATTTTTAACACGAATTAACTTTAACACCACATTTAGATCCTTCTGTATATTTTACTGTCAGATATCAAACAGTGAAGTAGTTCATGAATTATGCAGATGTTAAATTTGAACTACTACTGTTAAATTCATTGTAAATAGTTGTAAAGGAAATTTCAATAAGTGTAGTAAAAAAAATCAATTTTATAAAAATTACGAAATCTAACTTTTTCTGCGGTCCCCCAGTCCCTATAGTTATATTTAATAAACGTTTACTCATATCATAACAGATATAACACAAAAAGTTTGACATCTGTACTCCAAAAATTGACACAGTTATTAAATTTCAAAGTTTGAGATTTTTGCACATGATTTTGTCTTTCATTGAGAAATCAGTTAAAAGATGAATCAAAGTAATTCGAGATCAAAATCAGGGTGCAATATCCTTTTTACGGTGAAACCACCTTTAGCCGATATTGAGGAATCACTAAAGAGGGTTATTTCATCTAAAAATTTGAGCTAACTTTAATGGGTCGAACAACATTCAAACGTCAAAGCCCAGTAGCAGAAAATTCTCCAAGTGTCTGCGACAGATACTTCAGGACAAAAAATAATATGCAGGTAAAATATTATACAGTTGAAGCTTTAATTAATCAAACAATCACTTGTCTGTAACGCCTTTATGCATTTTATTCGTTTTTATTAATAATAATCGTAAGTTTTCGTATTAAGTAATAATGAGCTAAACATAATATAAAGCGAAATAAAGGTTTGATGGAAAAAGAATCTGCAAAAGACAAATAAAAAGTTGCGACGCACGTCTCCCGTCTTGAATTTTTTGCTACCGGGCGTCAAAGTAGGTAGAATCGACAACCGGAAAATAAAACATACCCACTAAGGACTAGATAAATGGCAGCGGAAATCAAACGACCACCGAGCTATAGCGAACATGAAAATTGGGATTATGTAAATTACAATAGTACCGCAGCGCCACACGTTCAGGATAAAACACGAATCATCTAGCAGTGGACATGCTAGTCAGCGCTGAGACAGTGATGACAAGCTATGCATATATGCAATATGCCGAAATGACACTTATTTATGGTGAATGTCAAAGGAATGCCAGAGAGGCTGCGAGTGTTTATTCAGAACGTTTCCCTAAGGATCTACATCCAACGCATGAAACTATAACTGATGCATCGTACCATCTTATAGAGACCGACTCTGTTTCACCACGACCCAGAACCATGTACACGAGCAAGGTGTTATGTTCGAGAGACACCGGAAGAGGTGCTGGCATTCTTCCTTTTAATTTCACAACTGAGCATGAGCACGGCGGAAATAAGCGAGGCATGTGGTCAGCATGTCTAACATTTGTTATATGCACTTGATGCGCATCCATACCATCCGACACTGGGGCAAGCAATGATATTGGGTGAACGCGCATGACCATTCGATTACTGTAATTTCATGCTCAGCGCCCTTAGAGGAAAATCTGTCGTTCGTCTGTGACATTCTGTGGACAGATGAGTCAATGTTTACACGGGCGGCATTATGAACGTGCACATAATGTGCATTACTGGTCTCTGGATAACCTCCACATCGCCCGCACAGAACGACACGTGTGGTTGCAGTATATGGGGAACTCAGATTGTTGGACTCATCTTCTACGATGGGACCTTAAGAGGCTACTTCAGTCAAGTGAAAAGACCCATTCGCTAATGCTAATCCTATGGAAGAAATTTATAACGATATCTCGGTTGTATTTTAATATTTTTAAATGATTTTTTTTGCATTGGATAGCTGAGATCGATGTGTATGCAGGCCGTTTTTTACTTTTTCGATTTCGATTGCAGATTTTTTTAATGAGGATGCTTTCAGTTTCGAAACCGGTTCCAAAAATAAAAGTGTCCTCATTAAAAATATCTGTAAACAAAATAGAAAAAGTAAAAAACGACCTTTGTACAGATCGATCTCAGCTATCCAATGCAAAAAAAAAAAAAAAATCATTTAAAAATATTAAAATACAACCGAGATATCGTTATAAATTTCTTCCATAGGATTAGCATTAGCGAACGGGTCTTTTCACTTGGCTGAAGTAGCCTCTTAACGGGCGATCGTTACCTGCATCTGCTACAAAACAGGTTACGTGACTGGTATGAAGAGCTGCGTCTTCGACATGCAAGCCGGGTGTGGTTTCAACAAGATGGTGACCTCTCCGCACAAAACATCAAACGTCCGGGCGTATCTGGCAACCGAATTCGGTCAACAGATCCTTGGATATGTCCGGTAGGGTGGCCACAGCGTTAACTTGGCTCCCACGCACTTCTACCTCTCGGGTTACATCAAGGCATAGGTCTATGTGACTGAGAAAACTTCTCTGGTTTATCTGAAGCAGCGCATCATCCTTGATTGTCACACAGTTTGCACACCAGCTATGTGTAGTACACCTCTAACTTGCCCAGGACTCAGTACTGTCATTCATTCAATTGTGCATTGCCGCCAATAGAGAACACTTTGAGGAGTATCTCTAGTAGATTCCAGCGTTTGATGTATTCATTTTTTATAGTAGACTGTTTTCTGATATTATAATAAATTGATATTTATTTTTCTGTTTAATTACAATATTTCATTCGTCGCTTTGTATACGACCCCTAAAAGTCAGCTCAAATTTTTAGATGAAATAATTCTCTTTGGTGATACCCCGATTTGGCGATACCGGCTAAAGGTAGTTTCGCCGTAAGAAGGACATTGCACCCTGATTTTGATCTCGAATTACTTTAATTCATCTTTTAACTGATCCCCCAATGAAAGACAAAATCATGTGCAAAATCTTAAACTTTGAAATTTAATAACTGTGTCAATTTTTGTAGTACAGATGTCAAACTTTTTGTGTTATATCTGTTATAATATGAGTAAACTTTTACTAAATATAACTATAGGGACTGGGGGACCGTATAAAAAGTTAGTTTTCGTAATTTTTATAAAATTGATTTTTTACTTTAAATAATGCCATAAAATGAATATTTACTTCATTTGAAACGTTTTTGTAACTGGAA
Source organism: Maratus speciosus (assembly GCA_963932465.1). Lineage (NCBI taxonomy): Eukaryota > Metazoa > Arthropoda > Arachnida > Araneae > Salticidae > Maratus > Maratus speciosus. The sequence goes on from OZ010789.1 coordinate 319,911,980, forward strand.
CCATATGTCTACGACCAACGGTTGAGAAATTACAGGTCGGCGATAGATAACATATTGCATCCTGTGTACTAAAATATAGTAGAGTATAAATTATAGTAGAGACTGATCTCACATTCCAGTGTTTTATGTACATTGTATTTATGTTTTTATCTGTTATGATGAGGATTGGGTGAATCAATCGAAACATGTCAATATTTTATTATTATTATTATTATTATTATTGATATTTGACTTCTTTTAAGCAATTAAAGTGTCTTTCGTATATCTTTTGATTCGGAATTTCAAAATTTATGTTTGCATGAACTTGACAATTGTGAGAAAACTAGTTTTGCAAGATTAATTTTGTCGTAATATTAAAACTTTTGTTATTGTTTTTTTTTTTTACAGTTTAGAAAATATTTTTTTTTTTTTTTCTATGAAACATAAATAAATAAATTCAAAAAGTCTCATTCATTGTCTAATTACAGGTTTCGTAATCCACGATCAAACTTCAGTTATTGATCTCTATTTCAAACGTTTTTGAACTTCAAAAAATTAACCATTTGTTAACCATTCATTTAATAATAAACAAAAAAGTTTTTTTTTATATATAAAAAGATTATAAAGAACATCTAGAAAGTTCGACTGACTACATGCGGTTTATTAATCTGAGATCATATTCCTTAATTACAGATTTTCTCATCTTCTTCAAACAAAAGCGACATGATTTTCTTAACTTAAAATAACTTATGATCCATGTATTAACGCTAAACAAACGTGCAAAAACCCAAACAATTTCTTTTTAATGATAAAATCTTACTAACTTACCGGAACTTGACTGAGAGGCAATCCTGTCTAAAAGAGAATATTCTTATCATTCCGGAAAACCACTAGATAACTTTCAAGTTAAAAAACTTGAGGTAGACGGAAATTCATCTACTGATCATTTGCAATCGACACCTTCATACAAAGGACTTTTGCCGTGACAAGTTGTTGTTAAACTTCATCAAATCTCAACAGGTGAGTAAATAAATCTATATATATATAATAATAAAATATAATATTAATCTATATCTAAATAAATAAATAAATAAATATAAGATACCATTTAAAAGAAATTGCGTTTCAGAAAGAATTCTTGATACATAAATAAAAATACGCTAATTTTATCAATTCTAAATAACCTGTTTCATTAAATAGATAAAGGAATGCACCAAGAAATACAGGGTGAGTACAAATGATGGACCCAATCAAAAATCATATTTTCGAAACTACTGCATGCATTACAATAAGTGATGCATGAATTTAAAGAGAAATATACCAAGTTTTTTCAGTTACAAATGTTCGATGTGTGACCCTCTTGTTACACGGCATACGTCCAATCTGTAATACAGTTCGTTCCACACATTTTGTAGCATCACTCTGTCAATGGTTCTGAAACATTTCTTATATTGCTGCACAAAGCGTTCTTTAAGTTCTGGCAGTGTCAAAGGCATTGTTTATGTACCATCAATGCCGAAAGCACTGTCAGAACTTAAAGAACGCATTTGTGCAGCATTTAGAACCATTGACAGAATGATGCTACAAAATGTTTGGAACGAACTGGATTACAGATTGGACGTATGCCGTGTAACAAGAGGGTCACACATCGAACATTTGTAACTGAAAAAAACTTGGCATATTTTTCTTTAAATTCATCTATCACTTATTGCAATATGTGCAGCAGTTTCGAAAATATGATTTTTTTTTTTTAAATCGGGTCTATCATTTGTACTCACCTTGTATATTACTGCGTATGTGTAATTATGTACGTGTTGGGGAAAGGGGGGATGTGTTAATTTAGAATATAAACAAAATTTCCTTAAATTGATAATAATTAAAAAAACTAATTTTTATAAAAGCTTGAAATGTTGGCGCCGATTAAGGGTCCTGTCCCTGCCGGCGAAGACACTCACGAGCTAATGCTAATCCTATGGGGAGGGATTTTTCTAATATCTCGTTTGCATTTCGACATTTTTAAATAATTTTTTTTGCATTGGATAGCCGAGGTCCGTCTCTATAGCGCACCTTGGTTACTTTTTCGATTTTGGTTGCAGATATTTTTTAGAATGACACTTTCATTTTCAGAACCGGTTTTGAAAATGAAAGTAACTTTATTAAAAATATCTGCGACCAAAATCAAAAAAGTAACCAAGGTGCGCCGTAGAGACGGACCTCGGCTATCCAATGCAAAAAAAAATTATTTAAAAATGTCGAAATGCAAACGAGTATTAGAAAAATCCCTCCCCATAGGATTAACATTAGCTCGTGAGTGTCTTCGCCGGCAGGGACAGGACCCTTAAGGTAACGTGGAATATGTTTTTGTGCGAAGTCATACTTTATAAAAGCAGTATTGTCCAGATAGCGGGCTATCAATACCACTATTTCCGAAAAGTGATATTCGCTTTATTTAATCACGGCATTAAATAAGGAGAATATTACTAGTCGGAAATAGTGGCATTCAATCATCCACTAAATTGACATCACTGTGCGTAATAGTTTACTCTGCCTGTGCGTTACTGCCTGTCACTGTGCGTTAGCCTGTTAATATAGCGATTTTTTATTGGGGGGGGGGGGGGGAGACGACACCAGTTTTATTTATTTATTTAAATTTCGTGATAGAGTTGAGGATTCTAGAATATAGCCCAAAAGCAATTTTTTGAAATTCGAATTACTACAAAAGTTACTAGGACAAATAAGTCACTATAACTAAATGCCTCTAAAGCAAGTTTAAACGCATTATTATTATTATTATTATTTAAAAAAATAAAAGATGATAAAAATGAAATAATAAATGAAAAATAAAAATGACTTTCTTTATATAGCTCCACTGATTACTCGAGAACGGTGGACCGATTTCTTCTAACATTTAATACAAACGTTCAGAATTGAAATCCTTATAGCACCATGTAGGAATTTTTTATATAGACCTTTAATGTCGCCATTTTCATGTATATTTAAATTCTGAAGGGGAAAAAAATCTTACGCTACGCCATAGCCAATAAGCTAAATATCAACTGGGTTAAGATTCTTTTTTTTTTTTTTTTTTTTTTTTTTTTTTTTTTTACTATTATTATCTTGATGCTTCAGGAATGTTCAGTGTAAGCGGTCAGCTTACACTGTATTTCAGGGCACCCTCTTTGCCAAAAACAAACTATGATTTTTTTTTTTATATGGAAAAAAAAACGAAACATAACTTAAACTATTTTACGCCCTCCCCCTCCCCGAACATTTTACGTTATTACTAAAACTCGCAAAGAATTCTTAAAGTATGACTTTTATATCGACGTCCAAACTGATGTTTTTCCTTAAATACTCAATTATTTTTCTTTCTCTTTAAATAATCTAACTCTATAACGTATTACATTTTATTAACTTTGTAGACAATTTCTCTTACGATTTCATCCAAAGTCACTCAACAGAAGTTCATAGAGAAATTATTTTATTTTATTTATTTATTTGAAGTGGGGCTGGATATTTACTGCCATAAAAAAAGACAAGATTTAAATAACTATTTTTGCGAAATTTGCAATTGTTTGGGAAGGATATTATAACAGCTATAACACTGGTCAACAAATTTGAACTTTTGCTCTGTCCTAAAACAGAAATTAGTTATTTTTTATGCGGTTTTTTGTGCTGATTCCGAATCTAGTTTTAGATTTACTCCAGCACCTCAAGTTTGAGAGATATTTGCATATTTCAATTTATGCAAATTTAGTAAATTTTATACAATTATTTGCAAATTTAAGGTATAAAGCAATATAAGACAGGGTTTTTTGTTTTATGTTATGATTACTACCTAATTTACTTCACAAAAACTTTGTTTTTGAGATTATACTGACATGTGACTGTGAAATATTGTATCTAATTTGCATATTTTTCATGTTTTTTTAATAATGTTTCTTGACGTTCAAATATTTCTGCCGTACGAGTACGCTAATATGTTTCTAAACCAGTTTTTGAGCTAATTTCAAATCTTGTATCTGTTTTCTTCTATCACGTCTAGTTTTTGAAGAAAGTGAAATTTCAGTTTTTGGTCAAAAAAGCCAGAAATAGCTTTTTATGATAGTTTGTATGATAAACTTCAGCTAGTTAGGATAGATTCTACTACTTATTTTTTTTTTTTTTCGATTATATAAATTTTTATTTATGTCTCTGATATGAATCTGACCCTGCTCACCTTCTTGTCAATGAATTACACCCCCCTAAAAAGCATCTTATATCAAACCTGTGTTAATGCCGTGCAAAAGTAGAAATTCATCTTACTCAAAAACTAGGCGTGACATAAGAAAACAGACTGCAGATTTGAAATCAGCATAAAACTCTAGTCTAGAAAAACATTACGTCAATTCTGTGGCAACTATTTTAAAGTTGATAGTGATGTAAACATTTCACCATTGAAAAATATGCAAACTAGGCTTAATAACTGATAAATAAATGTTAAGAATATGCAAATCATGGCATTTATCTGAAGCAAACAGTCAAGTAATCATTATCTAGAAAACATAATTAGATGTGATATATATTGTATCTAAAATTTGCATAAAATAGCACAAAAAAGCTTAAATTTGCATAAATTTAAATATGAAAATTTCTCAAAACCTAGACCACCTACAGATAAATGGAAAGCATATTCAGAATCAGCGCCAAAACTGATCTAGAATCAACTAACTTTAGTTCTAGGACAAAACCGCTGTTGTACAGTGTAATATTTTCTCTTTTACTTATAATTAGAATAAAAATAAGTAAAATAAGTCTGAGACTCCCTGAACTTCTTTGTTTGTTTGCTTGCTTATTGTTCGGGCCAATCGTTCAGGCTAATTACAGTCAAACAGGTGTTGTAAGTGTTAAAGTGGAACATTTATCAACATGGGATAGATTAATTAAAGACGAACCTAAATGAAAATATAAAGTAACATAAAGTTATGATTTCAGCAGTTACCACGTGCTGCTAATGAAGACACAAAAAAACTTAGAAAAAAAATAGGCTGAGTGGAATAATTGTTTTATTGGAGGGTTTTACTTCGTACCAGGATAGATAAGATTAATAAATACTTTTATTTTTTTTTCTTTTGAAAGATATAGGGCAACTCCGGGAGAGTCGCCGCACCCCTTGTATTTCTTGTAATTATCGATAGATGGTCGTCAAACGCACAGTATAGGTGCGCAATGAGATTATTTTAATCAGTGTATAGCGTGAATCTCATTTCGATGTTTACTTGTAGAAGTACAATCCTTAATTTGACGTAAGTGCATGATTTCACAGTCCAAACTTTTAAACACGTTATGTTTAAATACTTTTCATACACTAATTACTAAATGCATGCACGATTTCGAAGTCAAAACTAAATGTAGCGTTTGTATAGAGTACTGTGTGTATGGTTACGCCATTCCCCTTAGCGATGGCAGGTAACTGTGATGGCCGACGTCTGCACCATGCAAAATGGGATACATGCCGCACTGCTATTCCGGTATGCATGCCGCAGATTCTTTTGTACGGGATGATTAAGTGTTATTAACTTTTCCTTTTCTTTTTGCACAGACTAACCATGTTAGGCATGTTATCAAGTTTACTAAAACCAAAGAAGAAAAAGGGGAAAATAAAAAGTAAGAAAGGCAAGAAAGATGCAAGTCAAGATGATAATAATGAAAAATTGGATTATGCGTAACACAGACGTTCTTTGCAAACTACTCCAAAAAAGAAAAAGTGTAATTGGCTTCGTTGCATCATGTGTTTAAATGTAGTTACATAAAGACTGTACTTTTTCGACACTTTTTCTGTAGATTGTAGTCGGAAAAACAGGTCTCTTAACCCATTCGGGACCATAGGTGCATATAAATACATTCATAAAGAGCTTACAAAATTTGTTTCTGGCACCAGTAAAAAGGAAAAGTAATAAAGTCGATAATTTTAATAGTGAAAGTAGGCAACAATTATTAATTTGAATCTACTAATACGTTTCATTGTACTCATTTAGTTTCATTTTGTTATTGCATCGTTAATTATAGTCCAGATATGAATATTTTTATCCACTATCTCATTTTTTTTTTCAAAATGTACTTGGTCTACTATGGTTGTGAACCCCTCAATATCATAAATGGAAACAAAATAAAAGAAATAAAGCCGAAGAAATTGAAATATACAATAAAACCTCTTAAGACGAAATGACAAAAGACCGAGGAAAAAAAAAATAAGTGATAGCCCCTTTTCAGTCTTAGGAGGCACAATTGTAAGGTATTCTTTACGAAGTTACCATGACATTTTACAGTTCAAAGCAGGATTCTATTATGGACATGATCTATTTTTATAAGTTTTACTGCATAATGACTTTAAAATTTTTTATGAAAAAAAAATTGATCAAGTGATATTTGTTATAATTTGTTATTTAAACGGTTTTAGGTTACTTTTCTGTTTCGAATAAATATTTCAATTTTTTGTCTGATAAAAGGCCAATAAAATAATTTTTACAATGATAATTATATCCTTGACTGACTTTTCATTAGGATAGTTAAAAACGATGGGAGTCATATATCCTACTCATCATAATTTTAGAAATTTGGTGTAGTTTCTTATCAGTTATAAAAAAACGGCGTGGTATTTTTAAATTAAGAAATTAAAAACGAACAAACATTCCTTATAAATGTCATAACTTCATTTCTAGAGAAAAAAAAATAATAAGAAATTAAGAATAAGAAATTAAAAACGAACAAACATTCCTTATAAATGTCATAACTTCATTTCTAGAGAAAAAAAAATAATAAGACATTAAGTTTTTTAGTTCGAATCAATGGGAGTTCACTGTATTAGATATTAATAAATCTAAAATTAGTTTTCAAAAAAAAAATTGCTATTATTTTGCATTAGTTGCAATCTTGTTGATATGCGGCAATCAATATAATGATTTTTAAAAGGTGGTTTCGAAACGAACAGACTAATTGTGTACTTCTTATTTTAGAAATTAAAATAAATAAAATTGAAAGCCAAATTTGGAAATTTTTTTAATCTATTCTAAAGGAGAGATTCTACTTTATTTAAAAAAAAAAAAATCGATTTTTTTTTCTATTTTTTGTTGTAGTAATAGTTAATTTTTTTTACATCCCTGAAGAATATGGAATATGTGCCTGAAATGTTTTTGGTTTATAAAAATTATTTGCGAAATTACAGTTCTTCAAACGAAACCGTGCACATGCTGAAAAACAGATATAGTTTCTTTTTCTTCATGCGTTTTCGCAACCCATGGTGTTCGAATTCATCAACCGATCATCAAAACAGTAGCTGTGTTTAAAGGATAATCGTTTTCAGGGACCGTGAGCTTATTTATAACGTTTAAAATTTAATTTCTCTTGCGTATTTTCTACAACTTAAAAAAAAGCGCTAAATCCGTAAGTCAATTTACAAACGAGTGCAATTTTATTTTCTGTGGCTCAATATAAATGAAAACAGCTTTATGGCTCCGCAAATGTAATTGATTTTCAGAGATTGCACAGGTTTTGTGTTTTAGAGGACGCTACGAGGCCAGGGCTTAATTTCTAACAAAAAAAGTACCGGAGCCCTAATATTCTGCGGTACCGGTACAACAATCGTACCGTTCCAACACCCCCCCCCCCCCACACCCAATCTGCATATTTGTATTTCGAACATTATTTTCAAAATTTAAAGCATTTTTTTTCTTAAGAAAAATAAAAAAATTAAATATATCTATCAGCATATACTTAGCTGTCAACTATTCCTTTTCTTAGTTATCACTCCTTCTGAATAGTAAGTAATCTTTGCCTAATTTTAAAGTTAATTAATTGCAGAATTCTGCGATTAAATATGGTAAGAATTATGATTAGAAAATAGTGTTAACACAAAAAAAAGGATACTTCGCAGCTATGAATTTTTAAGGAAAAAATGAAAGAAATTTACTGAAATTAATATTTATATGCTGGAGAATGGAACAATGTTTTACAATTTCCTATAAAAGGTGCATATCTTAAACTATAATCGATTCCTTCCGCATAACAATATTTTATGGTGAGTCCCCGAAAATCAGATTAAATTAAAAATTTGACACCATTATCGGAAGGAATCGATGCTTTTATAGAAAAAGGGGAGACAGTGCTCGATCATAATAACAATACATGACAATTATATCTACCTACAAATGAAAGTGACTTCATAATTGTCTTAGCATGGGTGCCGTTCATGATACAAAATAAATAGAAAAATCACTAACGTGATTTTTGTACTCGTACGCAATAGAAGACAGAAAACCTCAAACAAACAAAACCTCAAGCTGATGCTCGTTGGCTAAAACAGAAAATATTCTTTTCAGGTTAAATATCTAAATAATAATAAAACAGCTAATAAAAAAATTATCCCACTGTCACAAAAGAAAATCGAACTGAAAGCTAATTCATTGTTCAGTCTCTAGAGTGGCGCCGTATGAACAAGTCGTCGCCGACATAAATTTGAAATAGAAAACACGATTTCTGTTTCACCTTCATTCTGATCAAAATAGCATTAAAATGATTTGAAATAGAATATAATAAGCAATTTTAAAGGAGGAAAAGTTTTTTTTTCTATACATGAATAAATAAAATTTTAATTGTAATACAGATTGAGCTCGAGTCAGTCCGTTTTATCTCCATTTCTTACGTATGCGACACATTACGTCACATATACGTGTTTTGGTAAAAAAGAATGCAAAAGCTTGGAGATGGAAAGGAAATAAAAGGGTAATTTTGGCTTCGGTTTTTCGGATGCGCTATTGCACTGGGCTCCGGAGCCCTGTATTTATGAACTCCGGTGAATTCCGACCAATATTTAAATATTTACTAAAAATAAAGAAGTACCGGAGCTGGGCTCCGGCGCAAATTAAGCCCTGTACGAGGCACAATCCCGCACCGCGCAAAGTTGTTCACGCTGTGCACGCGCGTTTAAAATAAAGGTACCGCCACCATTTTTTATATTTTTTACGCAAAAAAAGTCAAAGAAGACAAAAATATACTTTATTAGTGAAAAAAAAACCGATTTCGTTTTATTTATCCTTCATTGAGAAAAAAATTCTTAAAAAATGCCGATTTTTTAACTTTACAAAGTGGAATCTCCCCTTTAATTTATTCTTTTCAATAATCGAATTCCATATGGTCATCTCCGACAGTTAAAATAAACTAAGCAGTGAGCTTAGTGAGCAGTGCTTTTTAATATAATATTTTAAGTTTATCGTTGGATTTTCCTTACAGAGATTTACTGTTTTTCAACTCGACTTGAATGCTAAACTTTTAACTGGTTACTTTTGCCTATTAAATAGTTTGACCTCAAATGTGCTAGTATGAATAAAAATTAAAACTAACAGTACTATATATTCTTTACAGGTGTGCCTTAATATGCAGTTGTTTTGGAAGTTCCTTCTTCTTTTTATGCTGATGCATGTGATGTTCGCAAGAGAGGTAAAACTTTAATGCTGCTTCAGCGTACATTTTATATAGAATAAATACACTCAAACAGTTAATCAAGCACGATTTCTTATTCATCGTCATCTTGGAATTTTTTTTTATCTTTAGAGAGGTTAATAAGGAAAATTCCAAGATATTATGCATCTAATAAAACTTTTTATAATGGATCATAGAAACAAAATAAGAATCCAAATATATATATTTTGTGCATATTGCATATTTTTGGATCGAAGTTGTTTTTAATAATTTAGTAGAAATGTGGTTGTGTATTTGTTAATTTTGTGTGTAATATTGTTTCCATTAAAAGCGACGGTAATTGTATCTCTGTACAGGCTTTAAAAATTGTTTTTAAAATACCTGCTATTAAATTTCATATTCTAGTTATGTTATTAAAATGATTTAATATGCAGTGTTCTTACGCGTCAGTGGATATGAATACACTTTTTTTCCCAACTGTAACGGTCGAAATAGTTCAACGCAAAATTTCGTCATTAAATAAAGCAATTATTTCTCAAAAAAGAAAAAAAAAACTGATATTCAAATCTCCCGAGGTTTAGGAACTCTGATACCATGTTTGTGTGTGTAATACATTCAAATCCACTTCTGATTTTTTTTTTTCTCAAAAAGAAAAAAAAAATTGATAGATCTTCGTCACAACATTATACATACGTGCAGTTATTCTCTTACAAATTAGAACCTTATTCGTTTTTTCAAGCTTTTCTTTTATTATTTTCTTTATTTCTTCTTTAGAGCCTTCTTTTTTTCAAGCTTTTTTTAAAATTTTCTTTATTTCTTCTCCTAGAGCATTCTTCTTTTTTTTTTTTTCAAGCTTTTTAAAAGTTTTCTTTATTTCTTCTTCTGCTCCTTCTTCTTTCTCCTTTTCCTTTGCTAAAATATACAAAGTCTTTACCGTTTGTCACAGGGTATGCCTTAAAAGTTTACATGAATGAAACGTTATTGCAGTATTTTTCAATATGAAATATTATTGTACGATATTGTTTTTTTTTTTTTTTTTATCTTGCAAATCTGCAGTACTGTATCAACACCATTTCTACCGGTGCAACTGACACCTTTTAGATTTTGGTTTATAGTTATATTATTTGTAATATTTTATCTAAGATAATCATAGGTCAAGCACCTGATGTACTAAACAAGATTTGTGATTATTTTTATAAATCAATAAGTATGTATAACATATTCAATAAATCAAAATCTTAACAGGTGTTATTTGACACCGGTATAAATAGTTTTAAGGTACAAAAGCATTCTATTAAAATAAAAAGCATACTTTTTTTTTGAAAAAATAAAATCATTTTAGTACTTTTAATTAAGTTCTCTAAAAATTCATAACTGGATCTAACTTTTTCAGAATTCTAAACTTTCTATTTTTTTAAATTACAATTAATACGAACACTTAATTATTTTTAAACTGGTTTACTAGAACATCATAAATTATTATGTTATTTTAGTAATATTGATAATAATAATATTATCAATATATCATAATAATAATTAAAGCACAAAACTCTTTTCTAAGTTGATTTTATTTACGTACCCGAGCGGATATGATAAGTAAAGAGTTTTTTATTTTTATTTCAAAAGATACATTTTGCCATACCGTTTTGCAAGATGAAACAGACTTTTAACGTTTTCATATGACAATTAAAGAAAAAAAACTAGATTCAAAAACTACCTCAGCGATCGCTAACTTCACAATGAGTGTTTATATTTTTTTGTAACAACGTTTTTATTATTTGTTGTTTTTATCCCTCATTTGAGGAAGTTACTTCTCATGCATCCTTGCTATAGAGATAAGTTCGGGCTCCTTTTTCTAAGCCCGGGTCAGCCCGAGCCCGAAACATTTTGTATCATCAAAGCCCGAGCCCCATACCAAAAATCTTCTGTAGAAAAAAAAATTGCATAACATTTACAAATTATATCAAAAGTAATATGTCATTTTTAAACAACTTCTTACATAGAAATAAATGTTAAATAAAAATAATATTATCAAAAGAGAAGTTTGGTATCAAATAAAATTATTTCATACTTAAAAGGATTCTCATATTTTTTTCTCAATTAACAAGCAAATCTTATGGATACTTTAACGAAATGTATTTAATGAATAAATGCATGAAATTTACAAAAATTACTATTCATATATCAAAGAACGTTTTTCAATTTTCTATAAAATGTGTAGATCTTTAACTATAATCGATTCCTTCTTCATAACAATCTGATTGACGTGACTCTGAAAATAAGCCTAAATTAAAAATTTGAAAGTTCTGATGCTTTTATAGGAAAAGAGGAAACGCTGTTCGATTGTTTTCTATCGGGCTAACATGTTAATTATATTTACTTACAATTGAAAGTGACTACGTAAATATGCAGAGTACAGTTACAGCATCGGCAGAGTTAATAATAGATATAATAATCACTAAAGTTTACTTTTATAAGAAGAGCAATTGTGACTTGTGTATAATAGTAGACTAAAGTATTCACAAATCTCAAGCAAATTCTAGTCGACTAAAACTGGTCGACGCGTAGATCTCGAAATAAAAAAATAAAATAAATGATCCAATAAAAAAATAACCTCTGTAACAAACGAAAATGGAACTAAGAGCAAATTCATTATTCGTGCGTCTTTCGTTCGCTCCCTATCTAAAGATCGTCGCGGCAATGCCAGACATAATCTGCAAATATCACAACATTTCCCCTTTTTCTCAACAATTTCTGTTTCCCCTTCATTCTGATCAAAATAGCAGTACAATGACTTGTTCAGAAATAAGTAATTTTTAAGAGAAAAAAAAATCTTTTAATATTTTTCTATTCCTCAATAAATAAAATTTTATGGTTTCAGAAAACATGGGTCCGAACTAGCCCGAGCCCGAAAATTAGAATAAAAATAGAGCCCAAGACCGTGTCGGGCTTTCGGGGCCTGGCTGAGCCCGTCTCATCTCTGTTACTTAAGTTTTCAGGCTGTGTAAAAAGCCTCTGGTACTCGGCGTTTCTCTAATTATTTGCATGCGCCAGCTAATTCAAATTCTCACTCTGCATACAGTGCCTCCCAAAAGTGTTCGTACACTTACAAATTTCAATGAAATAGTGCGCTATCTATTAATCAAAATTAATATTTCAGAATGGGTATTTAATAATAAGATCTATAACTTCTTCTTAACAAAACTATATAAAGTATTTTAACCCCTTGAGGGGCAAGTGATTGTGTTCCTGCAATGTTGAACTCACACCGGAATCTTTGAAAAATTCTATTTCAAAATAAGTAAAAGCAATTTTACGGCTTTTTTGCACCAAAGTTAGAAAAGTAAAATTTAATAAAATTTTTCTGGTATAAAACTTCATTAATCGTAGGTGGTATATAATATATACCGGCGCCCCTCAAGGGGTTAAGAACATAGTAAAACGTTATTTTGAAGAAATCAATAATAAAAAAATAACGAAAAAAGTTACTCCACAAAAGTTTTCGTACACTTTTAAGAAATCTTGACATATTAGTAAATATTGTAATATTTCGTTAAATTAGTACTTAGCAGGATATTATTTAGCATCTTCAACAACGTTTGAACGTCAGGGAATAGATTTCTGCATTAATGTTCATCCATTCGTCGATCATTACTGTTTTTAGTTCGCTTTTCGTTTTAATGTCGTGCCTTCGTACTGTAACCTTCAATTCTCTCCAAATATGTTCTATTCTGTTTAAATCCGGTGATTGAGGTGCTGTTTTCAGAACTTGTGGACAATTATAGAGACACCAGAGGCGAATGTTGAGAGCCGCGTGTTTAGGATCGTTATCTTGATTAAGAGAAAAAAAAAAAAAAAAAAAAAAAAAAAAGTTGTTTCCAATACTCAAATTTCAGGCTGATAATTTAAATTGTCTTATAAAATATTTAAATAAAGAGCATGATTTATTACGTCATCAATAAATACTAAATTAACTAGTCCTGATGCTGGCATGCACCGACACACAAAGAAACCTCTACCGCAATACTTAACTGTTCCAACTAAATTCTTGGGATTAAGATCTTCATTTTTTTCTTCTTCTTACAATTATACGCCCATCAAAATCAAAAATGTTAAATTTGCTTTCATTTGCAAATAAGACATCATTCCTATACGATTCGGGTTTATATTTATCACTGATTTTGCGAAGGAAAGCCTAAGCTTTCTGTTTTTCGCGCTAAAAATTTTTTTTCTACGGGCAGAACGCCCCATTTAATCTAGCTGATTTCAGCACTCGTCGAACTGTTTCTGGTGAAATTGAACTCGAAAATTTTTCGTTAAATTCTGTAGCAACTTTTACAGCACTTATAAACGTGAATTTTTCACAATTTTTCTAATTATAAATTTCTTAACACGTTCTGTTAACTTTGACGGACAACCTTTTCTTACCTTGTTTTCGCCCCTATTTTCTACTTTAAGTGGTCTCAGGACTCTTAAAGCTTTAAAATTTTCGAAAACTTAATTTTTTTACATGTTAAACTCCTATCTTTTCTGAACATTTTGATATAATCGTTTCCTTGAAATTCCCATTAGAACAGAAGTTATGGCTTTTAGAATTATACCCGCTCAATAGCTGAAGCGGCGTTTCTGAAACTTTGAAGTCATTTTTCTCAAAATGACGTGTTTGGCCATATCGCGCAGGATATCTCAAAAACTTCATATTTTTAAATGAATTTTTCAAAATATTTATTCCGTGTTAATATGTGTACTCTGAACCTAAAATTTCCTTTTTATTGTTTAAAAAATATTTTTTTAGGTGATAATGCTGTTGAAATTTTCAAAAGTTTGTATTAGCTAAATACAATTTTGCATTAGAAATATAAAAATACTTTAAATACAAATTTATTTAGGTTCAAGGTAATTATTACAATCTAAAATATTATTAGGCATAAAAATTGTCATTCTGGTTGCAAAATTTATTTTGTAATCCTGGGCGTAAACTCTCATACCAATTTTTTGCTCGACAAATGCCTAGCAGTTTGAGACCCCCTATAAATATTAATTCTGCATATTGTAACTTTTTAAATATAGGAAATGAAAGAACATAGTTGTATCTTTCATCCCTCTAAAAATTGTGTTTTAAAATCATATACATTTTAAGATATTAAATGTCGAAAATTGTCTTTTTTTCAGTCCTGAGACCCTTAAAGTGTTTTATCACATTACTGCACCGTAAAATGGGATAAATTAACTAATTTATCAATATTCCGAATTGATTTACCACTACTATGATGAAAGATAATCCATTTTCGAATCCTCTTAGTTGTTTCTTTACGACAACGAGACATTTTTAAACAATAAGTAGAATATTACGCAGAAGGCAAGCAAAAATTAAAGCCAAACAATTTTTTAAATGTCACCACAATGCAAAAATAAAAATAAAGCAACAGACGATAATTTTAATTATGAATTTATCCGAAAATGTTTCAGTGTACGATGAATTTTGTGACGTGTTCTTTCTCTGCCTTCTTCAGTTTTCAATTTTATATAAACAGAAAATCAGGCAAAAAAAAAAAAAAAAAAATGTTGGGTGTTATTTAGAATAGAGATGATTTTGAACAAGTAAAAATTAAATTTAGAAAATCAAAAAACCCGGCTGCGTAAAAAGCGAACTAATTAATTATTTCTCATCAATATGAAACTATTTTTTATATTATTTACCTATTTTTTTATTTACTTGTATTGATGACTTTTAAGTTGTGTTTAATTTTAGTTCCTATCTATAAACACTGTTTTGATGCGGCCTAAAGATGTCTATGAAGGTTAGAGTTGCAGTAAAGCTAGAGATCCTACCTACACAGCTTCCAGGTTGTGTAATATTTAAACGGAGATTCTGACTGTAAAATAGTCAATGAAACATCGTCTCCATTTTGAAAGACCTATCCAATGATATGCCACTCAATAGGGTGCGTAAAAAGTTTTGTTTTGCCTCTACCGATATTTTGTGTTTTACGACGGTCATTTTGAATTTATAAAAACAAAACCTAGCCTATAATTATCGAACGGTTAAGACGAATCGATAGAGACCTCATTCATTAAAATCCATCCAGCTGTTGGGATGTTTTGGGGGTATAAAAAAATCCACATACCCAGATACGCGTGAAACACATAACCCTTCTCGCGCCCGTCGGCCTAATCGTTCGGAATTTTCGTGGTTTTCTTCGAACCTTGGTTCTCCAAGCGTTAATACGGGTTAGGTTCCCTTAGAAAGACATCCACGGAAGGCACACCCCCCCCCCCTTAAGGCCTATATCCCACGTGCAGATAATTGGCCGACATAAATACAACCAACCAACCATAACCCTTCTTGGCAGTCGGGTAAAAATACTTGATATTCGAATTTTATTCCAGGGTATTTCCTTTTTACTACAAATTTTTAAAGTGTACGAACACTTTTGGGAGCTACTGTATATACCTTTAGTCAAAACGACTTCGAAGACGCAGCTTAGCACTGATTAAACTTGTATTTTTACTCTGTAAAAATTTTCTGGTTGCTTCTGCTTAATAGCATTACCAGACAGCTAGTCATTAAAAAATTAATAGCGATCTCTATGTCACTTAAAAAATATATTATAAGCAAAAACATGGCTTAAAAATAAACTGCTTTTTCTTTCTCTTTATATATATACATATAAAGTATCACTTGCGACTAACTTGCAAATAATAGATGGGGAGCAAATTAAAAGCTGACCTGCAAAAATGATGAAAAATATTCTGTTTTGAGGTCGTAAAAGCACGCTTTTCAATGATGTCAATAAATTTCATAATAGGTGAACAAAAGGTTAGAAGAAGAAAATACGGACTTCGAAATTAATGACTTTTTTGAAGATGAGGATTACGAGGATTCTGCAAAAACTGACAATGATAAAGAAACTGAGGATGACTTTTTAGAAACTGAAGATGATGAAACAACAGACGAAACTTTCATTTCCCGAGGATCAGAATCACCGGATCTCGATCCTGAAGAGGAAAAACCAATTGCAGGTACATTACTCTTTACTGTTCTTAGGTGCCCGCAGGATGAGGCAAGGGAGGACAATTTTCAATCTTAATTATATAAATTTTCTTTTTCTCGCATGATTTTTTAAAATAAAAAAATAAATGAAATTCATTCTTTTCAAATGATTTAAAATTATTAAATATAAAAAGGGAACTAAGAATTTTTAGTCAAGGGCTCTGCACTCTCCCATATCCTTCTCTGAATCCTCGGTTTAAGATAAATTTTACTTATTTTTCTTTTTTTGTTTTTTATGTGTTTAAAAATTATCTTAAACGCAGGGTTCAGGAAAGTAGAGTATATTCCATGACGAAAAAAAGAAACAACTTTTTCTGACAAAAAAATTTTAGTTTATTTTATTTCATGTTTATTATTTTTTTTTCTTTTAAGGGATTTTGACAATAGACTACAAGCATATAATGTTCTAAAATCTTGCCCTTCCCTGGATTTTGTTCCGCGGGCAGCCATAATATCATTTATACTTTTTATCAATTATTTGATCATAAAACACTATCTGTTGACTACAAATGTAAATGAGTGCGAGTAGTAAGTCAAAATTATGTCCATTTCTAATCATATCATAATATTAAAATATTTGCTTAAAAGACGTTATAAAAACACATTAAAAGTAAATTAAAAACTCTTTATTTACATGTTTCAACTCATTTTCCGAGTCGTCGTCAGAATGTATAATAGAAAATCACAAATACATAATGAGAAATGGAAAAAATCATCGAAAATAAACAAGTAATGATGTAACGCGCCCTATATTTTCGCGATTGCTCGTGTTTCCTCTATGTCACGATGCCGTAATTTATCCAACCATTCAACCTATAAATTCGGGATACGAAAAGATAATGTATCGTTACAAACTCCTGAACCTCTTAAATAAATTTCAATGGACTCACTTATAAATAATTGTAAATAAAAATTAGACTAGTAGATTATTTTACTCTCGTTAAAAAGTATGTTAATGTTCTCTATTTGATTGAGCCGGGATAAAGCAGTATTACCTCTATTATATTTTATGTCAGCTATATGCTCTTTACATCTGATATTGAATTTTCGTTGGGTTATACCTATATAATGATTTTTGTTTCCTCCCTCCCTAATAAATGGAATCATATAAACTCCATGCATTTGTAATTTTCTATTATACATTCTGACGACGACTCAGAAAATGAGTTGAAACATGTAAATAAAGAGTTTTTGATTTACTTTTAATGTGTTTTTATAACGTCTTTTAAGCAAATAAATATTTTAATGTTATGATACTTGTGGACTATTAAACACTATCTTTGGAATCAGGGACGGCTGCTTAACAGAAAATATGCTGTACAGCGTGCAGAATTTTGTGTTTATAATAAACAGCTTATAACTTATAATTATGAAACTTATAACTAGTAAATCTGGAGATCAGGAGCCTCAACGTCATCTTTACAAGTGATTGTTTTTTAACACTCATTGCATAATATTCAACTTCCTACAAATCGCTTTTTAAAGTTTTCAAATTACATAAATATTTATGTGCATACAAGATACTTCGTAAAGTTTCAGAAATTAAAAGTGTTAAACAAGTGGTTGTACATTGATGTTCTGAAATTCTGATGAGCTACTTATTCTGGTAACTTTTTAAATCAAAAATTGCATTTCTTCATGGGGGCTCTGCCCCCCTGAACCACCCGCAGTCTATTTAAATTTACATTCGTAATTTTTTATTGATTGTGCGGATGGTTATAGTATATCTTAGTTTTTTTTTACGCTGTGATTTATAAGGATAAGCATAAGTTTTTTTTTTATAAATTAATAAAATTTAAATTTAAAATAAAATATTCATGTTAACCGTACACAGCAATAAATCTTGAAGTGACGCCAAAACTGTAACCCTAAAATCCGCTACATTCGGCACAACACAACGACGTGCTTAAAAAAAAAAAAAAAAAAAAAAAAAAAAAAAAAAAAAAAAAAACGGATGAAGTCAAAGAATATGGTCCCTGTTCTTGTTTTGTTTGGGCCGAATGAGGGCATTTAAATCTGAGCGATAACGCACATCGTATTGCAAACTGTTTTTACGGCATACTGCATCTCCATCTATCTCTTTCCTCCGTGA